>OZ024789.1:673742-725142 GCA_964017065.1 Haliclona indistincta
AATGACCAGTTTGGGTAACAGTATCATGTTGTCAGTCCCGAAAGTATAATCAAGCAGCTTCTTGCGAGCAGATTCAACGACACTAGCAGTGTCGAAGTCGTGGAACAAACCTGCCGCTTCATAGTGAAGAATATCGACTGGTGATAGACCTAGGGGGAGGTACCGGCGGATAGAGGGTGGTAGGAGAAGAAGCTGTTGTACAGGATATTCCTCGAGACGAAAGAGCAGATTGATCCTACAGATGTTTTCAAGACAGAGAGGAGAACACAAATAGCTGCGAGACTCCATAAACTAGAGATAGTTTATAGGGTCCTGTGCTCCAACCCGGATTGTATATTATACCTAATAAGGTACAGCGTTATCACACAGCTAGTGCTATCGCGCCGCAAGTGATGAGAGAACGCGACTACAAAACAACCATAGTAGATAGGCGATTGTTACTAAAAATAGATGAAATCATACTTTAAAAATTCAGTAGATGATGGCTTCAAAATTGCTCAAGGTTACTAAAAATAGCATACATTTTCGCGATACTATCGCTGGAATAACAGTTACAGTATTTTGTGTTTCAAACCAGGTTCGCTACTTGTCATTAGAAATGATGTCTATAATCATAAGATGAATCAACTAGCTATATAACTGGAAAGGGGACACCACTACTGAGAGCGAGGTCTGGTCTGGAGGTCTTCAGCTGCAGGTTAGGAATGGTGAACAACCAGGCATGAAGACCATCACAGGAGCAGCCAATATCGAGACTCTTCAGAGTACCATTGCTGACTAGAAGAGGATGAGCTGGAGGAGAGGGGAATGGACGAGCAGACGAGGGCACTGTAGCTGCGTGGCGGCTTTTGACATCTTTGTCACTCTCTACTTTCTTCCACAAATGGTAAGAATCGTCAGAATTCATATCGTCAGAATCAAGATCATCATCAACACTTTCGTTATGCTCCGCTGTTACCCACTTGCTCTCTTCTTCAACACCCTCTATGGTGAGTGACAGGGTGTGAGTGGTTTCAGTGCAAAGGAACACTTCGATCATCTGGTAAGCTTCAGTGAGAGGGGCTCTACCCACACAGAGTGATTGTAGCTGAGGTTGTTTCAGTAGATCAGTGAGAGCTGAGAGGAGTTGACGATACTCTGGGATCATGTAGTTCCTCTCTGCACTATCTGGTGTTTGCTTCAAATCCCTCATGTTATCATAACAGTAATCTGATCCAAGATCGATCGAAACATGCTCGAGGCTCTTTAGCTGAAACAAGACAATTGGCTGTACCATTGAAGAGATATTCTCTGCATAGCGACGGTCTAAGCTACCTTCTTCATCTGGCTCATCATAGTCTTCTAGTACATTGTCGTCACTGTGTGTAATCGATAGGCTCTGCAGACGATATGGTGAAGGAGGAGCTGTTGCTAATTGCAATGGAAGCCATGGAGTGCAAGGAAAATCATTCCTCCAATAACCACGAGTAGCCATTGTTATATGTGATCCGTCAGTGAAGAATTGTTCGGCAATACTTACGATAAATTCAATGACTTCTCTGCGCAAAGCAAAAATCCTTACGTATTTAAGGCAAGCTGCAGAACTAGTGATGATATTGTAAAAGATGAGGTAAGTTGCAGCTTTTTCATCACAAAAGTTAGGTTCCATAGGAATGATCTCTATACCACCGTCATCAAATTCAAACCTAGAATCTTTAAACAATCTGGTTGTTCCTACATGTATTTCAAGTGTTTCCACATTGCTCAGAAATGACTGCAACAAAGGCATCACGGGATCTAACACTACGTCACGCTTTCCTCTCAGAGAACGTTTAAACTCCTTCCAAAACGGAGTGGATAGAAAGTCAATCACATCGATTTTGACTTCTTTTGGTGCTGTCAGAAAATGACAATACTCTAGAAGCAGCTTGAGAGAGTCTACAGTCGGATCATGAAACCCTCTACTATCGCTATCAATAGAGCATAAAAAGCGCAATCGGTCAGGGATAAGTGCACTTGATGATACCATGAGTCCATAATCGACTCCTGATTCATACACTGTGAAAGCTTTAAACGAAAAAGACGAGAAAGATTGAGAGATGTGGTTAAAGACTGATGATAGTTCCTCTACTTGCCTCTCAGGAACCAAACCAGGCAAGATTGAAGGGATAAAGAGACTGAACTGGTCGTGAGTCCCAAGTGTAACATCGAGTATCTCCTGACGAGCAGATTCAACGACACTAGCAGTTTCAAAGTCGTGGAACAAACCGGCCGCTTCATAGTGAAGAACATCGACTGGTGAGAGACCGAGAGAGAGACCCCGACGGATAGGGGTAGGTAGGAGAAGAAGCTGTTGTACAGGATATTTCTCGAGACGAAATAGCAGATTGACCCTGCAGATGTTTTCAAGAGAGAGAGGAGAGCACAACTCGACAGCTGCCTCCATAACGACACGTGGGCGGGCGTGGTTTGTATAGACTGAGTCGACCAGAGAAGGGTGTGCTGACAATGATGAAACAATATTTGTGAAATCAGTCAATAAAACAGGACGAGCTAGTTACTGAATCAAGTTTTTCACATATTAAATTAATAGTAAACACAAAACCACATTTTCAGTGCTCGTTCATCAAAAGCTGCTTCCATTCAACATCAGACTGAGAGTGTCATCTGTCTTGCCTAGAGTCGTGCGAAGCGTTAGAAGCTTGTTTTTGAAGTCATCCAGTGACAGGTAGGCACTCTGTATAATATATTGATCAATACACTCATAGGAAAGGCACGATGCTTACATGAAGATGCCTCATTCCTCCATTCAAATCAAAAGCATTGCGAGAGTGAAGCGCTCGTCGGTTGTGAAATGTTAAAGCTTCTCCTGGTTGCAGACGATGAACATGCTAAAAAAATACAAAATTGTGACTTTGTGAATTGTTTCAGCTATACCTTGTGCTTTGATTCTTCAAACATTTTAGCCAGCAAGGTAAATCCTTCATAAAACTCTTCCAATAGATTTTCATCCTAGTATAAAGTATAATATAATAATTTTGAATTATGGCAGCTATTCACCTTTATTCGCAGTGGGCCTTGCAAGTGTGGATACCAGTTGATACCGATGATCTGAAAAATTATGATATCGATCACAATTCTTAGGCAAAGTTATAAGTTACTTACCTCTCCTTCATTGTTGAGGACTATGATTTTCTTCTCAAAGATAAAGTCAACCGAGCGTGTACTGAAGAAGACAGCAAAAAAAGAAATGAGTGTGTTTGTGCACGTGTGTAACTACTTTGTATAGGCTTGCGAATTTTGTTGTCAGTGTGCAATTTTCATACAAGAGTTCATTGCATAAGAGTATGCCGCAAACAGCATTGATCAGTCCGTTGTTAAGCCTATAAATATGATGCACTAGCTAAAAAGTATTATACTTTTGAGACAAACACTGCCGAAAGGAACTATTCATGCAATGTTGCATATACACTCATACCCAGGCGCTTATCTCTTCTCCTCAATAGGGCTGGGTAACACTTAATGAACTATCAGTATTAAGTATGTGTGTATAATTATTACTCTGTGTAGTGATGGCGTATAACAGGGACAGATACTCTGGTAAGAGTTTCAAACTGCTTGGGATACTTTCTCCTCATCTCTTCCACAACAGGATAGGCATCCACGATGACGCTTTCTCCTCCTTCAACGCATTGATCAAACCTGCAGTAGGAAATGATTGACCCAATATAGCAACTCAATTCATTGTGCTATACTTTAAACAGTGAAGAAACTGCACACCGGGAGGGCTCTCATAGAATCCTTGATCCATGTGCAGAAGAAGTGCAGTAGTTGAGAAAGCCTGTCTCGTGGGTGTTTCAGATGGTTTCACGTCGATGGTCTAAGCAATAGTATTAAAAATAAATAAATATGCATGTATTATCATTGCCAGTCGGCAACGATATGTGGTGATGATGGCAAATTAATCAGTATTACAGTTTACCTCTCCATAAACGGTACGATGCAAATATCCAACTCGATTGATGACCTAAATTTTGAACGAAAATATTCTTATACATTGCACAATAGCATCATCACCTTCAGCAAGTGCTCCTTCTCTGTAGGCATGCCCTTTAGCAAGGAGACTCCATATTGGTTTAATTGTAGTAACCACCTATACAGTGATTATATCATGGTTTATGCATGAATACAAGTATTTTTGGCATCAAACCTGTTGCACTACAAACACTTATAAATTACTGGTTATGTTCTGCAGGAACTATTATGTGAGTTTCCTCACAAATTCTACACTCAAACGTGCTTAAAAATTAACACTTTTTCAGTGCATACAATATTGAGACGTTTTATGTACGTTTGTGCACAAGAGATTATTCATTGTGCACAAGAGACCATCCAACAGACATGCACACATATGAATGGTTAACTACAATAAACATGAGCTGACAATGCTGGATTCATCCAGATCTGCGCTCCGAAATAGCTCTGTATGCTTGCTACTGAATTCATTCAAGAAAAGTAGCCATTACTCACTTGTAAACACCTTCATCTGATTCCATCACCTCTTCATATGAGCATATTGGTAAGGATTCCTGTTTTAGTGAGTTACATAATAAACAGAGTAATTTATCACTTTTTTCATTACATTCATGTCACATAATTATAACTATGTCCGATGTTTGACCGAACAAATCTAATGCACTGAGTGTGTGTGTGTAAGTGTGAGTGTGCATGTATGTGTGTGTGTGTGTGTGAGTGTGCATGTGTACTCTGTGATCTAACAGCAATCAGTGGTTTGTTACTGCTTGTCTTGGAGTCGGAGTAATCATTGTTCTTGAGCCAGTCTAGTGAGAACTGTCCTTTATGTACCTTGTTTCCTAAAATACTCCATTCTACATTTACCTGGTCACCTATAGAGTATAGACGGAAAGAGGTTAATGAGTTATAACATGCTATCTATGGGTTTCTAATAATTATAACAGATAACTATGGTAAATAGGTGCGATGATGCAGTGACTCGCTGTTTAAACAACACAAAGAAGTCCATGCCACAGCAGACTACATGTATACTGTTCTGACAAAGAAGTTACGTACAAGATATTATCATCAATTTAAGAGTTTGTGTGATAGTTCAGTGGTGCAGCAAGCCCACTATTATTCGATTTTACGTTACCTTGTAAATAATAATCTACTTTTCAAATTTTTCATGCTGCCTTGTGGCATGCATATAAACCAGTACTGTAACACATAAATCACAGAAAAATTTGCTTTATGCTACACATGAATATATATACTTTAATTTATGACCTATTTATTAAATAATTATGGTTATTAATAAAAATACCTTCAATGCCAACATGGGCAATTTCCAAATTTTTGGAGAGGTCTTTTGGATCTACAATTGTTTGTCCAGTGTGTACCGATGTACATGCAGGACAACGGCAGTTGTGCCTCAGCCATTTGCCATAAAATTTTCTTTCCTGCTCTCCTTCATATACTAGCTTCATTCCTCTCTTATCATCAGTTACCGCCACCTCAGCATTCTGCTGCAGATAAACTGAACTTGCATGCAGTTCACGAGAATAATTCATCCATGAGGTCCAGTTGAGTCTAGCAACTCTCAATGACAACTTCTGAATTTTCATCATCGGTGCCGGCAAAGATTTTTTTCTGAATTTGAAGTTCACGGCAACTAGAGATTCAAAAGAAGCACCACTTATATAGGAATTGAGATAATAATCATTCATTGAATAATAGGGTTCAGGGTTTAGGTATTAATAGCAAATTCCAGGTTTATATTAATGAAAGTTATTTGTGAACATTCACCAGAAATGATGTCACAAAGACAGGGGTTCATTACCTAAGAGTATGAACATTTCCTACCTCACAAATTCACCTATACATGCGATGATTATCATTATACTGCTGTTGTGAATAAATTATCATTACACAACAGTGAATATCATTAGCATTGCAGCCCTAATGCATTCTGCTGTATGAAGTAGAAAATGTCCAACACCGGGCAACGGGGTATATTGACGGTTGCATACTTTTAGGTACTGAACTCTTGACTAAGACTGCAGGAAGGGCTGACGTACGTTAGCTACCTGTTTTTAAGAACCCTATAGTAGCAGCTATTACATAGTGGATGGTGAATGATAAATATTGCTATCTCATGTCCGATCAAACTATGAAGAAAACATGAGGAAATTAAATGTGGGTGTATAGAGGTGAACCTATAGTAACCCCAAGCCCTACTATGACTAAAATATGTGAAAGCTGGTGGGTTATCTCTGTCATGCAATTACAAGTTATCTCTATGAGGATCTTCCATCTCTCACGCACCGCAATGCTAAAGTGTGCAGTGTTGTTAGTATAATAATTACGCACAGTTATTAAAGTTTCGAATTATGGTAGCTATTACCTTTATTCGCAGTGGGCCTTGCAAGTGAGGGTACCAGTTGATACCGATGATCTGAAAATGATAACAATCACAATTTTTAGGTGAAGTTAGTTACGTACCTCTCCTTCATCATTAATAATTAGGACTATGATTTTCTTCTCAACCACGTGTGTACTGAAAAAGACAGCACTAACAAAATACTAATGAGCATGTCTGCATTTTCGTGTGCATGTTTGTGTGTATCTAGGCATGATTCATGTATAGAAAGGAGAACTCAATCAAAGTGTAGCTATTGAACTCAATCGTGTTGAAATTACTACAGTACACACACACTTTGACTTCTTGTACACGTGGGTGGGCGTAATTTATAGGCGGAGTTTCTGTCCACGTGGCCGTGGTCGTGGTAGTTTGATCTCTCTGGGCTCGTCATGTCTTATTGCAAGCGCGATGGTGAGTCAATGCTCTTCTCATCTTGTGCGATCAACATCTCTCACTCTAGGTAAGGACAGGTCTATCTTCGTGACGAAGGAGGACGCCAATCAACCCGCCGTGGTCTCCAGTCTAGTCGAGGAGGACGAGGCGTATGGTATTGTGAAGCCAGACGGTTCTATCAACTGGGAATGCCCTTGTCTAGGTGAGCAGACCTTGATCCACACGGTGTATCTCCAGTGTCACTTGTCTAGTCTAGCGAAACCCAGCCCCTTCGCTTAATACAGGGTATGTTAAATTAGTTAGGTAATCACACAACAGCTACAAGTAACTAAGCTGCTGTTAGCCTTATCCTGGTGAAGAATTGTTATTGAGAGCAACCAAAGGGGACTCTACAACAGTTCAGCGTTGCTAACAGCCTTGAACATAGAAATTTCACTCAAAAACCAGAACATCGCTATTGACGCTCTACCGACAAATGCACGTCCTTGTCCTTTACAATAGCTGTTCCTTGCTCATGATAGGTATCTAAGAAAGCTGGTTCTATAGCAGCAATCACTATCGTCCACTTGCAGTTCAAGCACGTGGAATGCGTAAGTGCTGCAATCTGATTGGACTGCACTCTAGACGGCAGAGTGTACAACTTTTCCAATTGTATTACACCAGACCCTGTCTCGCTAGACTATGTATGTGTTTGACCCTGCCCATTTATTACCCATTCATCACTGAATGATAAATGAGCAGTTACACCCATGTTATGCCTGTAGTTACACCCATTGTCATAAACTACTATTGAGTATATCAATGAGTTTTTGACAAATGAGGGGTTCACTACCTGGAGCATAAAACGAGAAACTTCAATGTAACGTCGAAGTCCAATCTTCAACAGATGCCTCTCTCTCATAATGACTAATGTATGATTAGTAGTGACAGGATCACGTAACGAGAAAGGAGCATCGAACTCCAATGCCGTACAACAAGAAATTTTGATGCACAAAATTTTGACGAATTTGCTAAGAACAGATTATGACGGTTAATATTTTGGCGAATTGATGCCAAGGCGGATAGACACATGCACAATCATTTCATTTCGGCGGTTAAAATTTTGGCGTTTCATGCTGGTTTCATGTGCAATCTGCCAAATTCACCAAAAATGTTTTCCACCAAAATTTCTCACTGTATGGTAGTCTCTTTTGATAACAGCAAGTTCTCAATATTGCTAATACTAGTGAAATGCAGGACATTTGTGGGGCGAGCCTGAGAGAGTAGTGTTGGTAGCCATAAGTAGGCATTTAGCCGAGGAGGTGCATTTGGGAAGGCGTGATGCACTGATTGTGCCGCAGTCGAGTGAAGTCTCATTTGCTGCAGCCTGTCCTCTCTCTGTTCTTCAGTCTCTGCACCACGTCGTTCATGCTGCATCTCTCTCATTTGCTGCAGCCTGTCCTCTCTCTGTTTCTCAGTCTCTGCACCACGTCGTTCATGCTGCATCTCTCTCATTTGCTGCAGCCTGTCCTCTCTCTGTTCTTTGGTCTCTCCACCACGTCGCTCAGCTCCTTCTCTCTCATTTGCTGTAGCATGGCTGTAGCCTAACCGCTCTCTGTAATTCTTCAGTCTCTGCATCACGTCGCTCGTGCTCCTTCTCTCTGGCCTAACCTCTCTCTGTTCTTCAGTCTCTCTGACATCACGTCGCTCGTGCTTCTTCTCTCTAGCCTCTGTTCTTCAGTCTCTGCATCACGTCGATCGTCATGCTCCTTCTCGATCTTTGCGCTTGCTCAGTCTCAGTTGAGTAAAATTGAAACCATCCGGTGAATTACAACGCGGGGGCATTTACGGAATGACGTACGCATACATACATACATACATAGATAGATAGATAGCGCGGGGGACGTTTTCGACCAGTATGGGGCTCGCTCAGGCTTGCCCCAATAAACTGTTTACTTAGTACTATCCATAAAAGGAAAATTTTTGTCTGAAAGCTATGTAGACTATTAGACTCAATGCTTCTTTCTCATTATGTGATCCTGTCACTGCAAATAGTCATTATGAGAGAGGGTCGAACATTTGGCGGGTTGAAGATTGAACATTTGCTGGGTTACTAAGGTGGACTCAGCTTTCATTATAAAATTACTTACCACATCCCACAAACCTAACTTGTACGTCATTGATCATTCCCACCAGTTGTTGATGCTTGTTTATTATTTGGTTGATGTGTTCCTCATCAGGTGGTATGCCGTCCGGTACATGTGGGGATGAGTTCAAGCAAGCGTTCAGCTGCTTCCATTACAGCACAGCAGAGGAGAAGGGAATGGATTGTATACCACAGTTCAGAGCGATGCAAGAATGCTTCCATAATCACCCGGAGGAGTACGGCAAGTACTCAGAGGACGAGGAAGAAGAGGATAGTAAAGAACAGAAGGGAGAGAGCAGCAAGGAGGAGGGAGAGAGCAAGGAGCAAGAGAGAGGGAGCAAGGATGAGGGGAGTAGTAGATCAGAGAGTGACAGTGCTGTATCACAGCAACCAGCTAACCTATCACCAGCTGAAACACCAATAACAGCTGGTATCACACACTAGATTCATTCATTATTTTTGTGACTGCTTATAATAATTGTACAATACATCACACTTGATTTATTTATAACATTATAAATTGGTTATTGTCAGCTATTCCAGTCTCATCAGCTGAACCACCAATCACAGCTAGTCTAGATTAACTCTATTATTTTTGTGTATAATTATTATTGTACAGTACATTATAGCTGCCTACGTATGTCCACTTAAATCTGAAATATTGAAAATAGGCACCAATGTAGCTACTGCAGTTGTTGTTTATTTTTAGTGGGCACAGTTTGTGTAGTCACTAGTGATCCAGTATCAGTGAGCACAGTCAGTTGATATAGTGAAGTGAATATATCAGGTAGTAGGTGTGTAGTGCCGGTTCGGTGGATTATGCGATATATACCACCATGGAGGTATTATGAGAAATTCGCTCTTCAATGGGTTAACTGAGGTGTGCACCATGGTGGGGAATATGAGAAATATACCACCTGTGCCTTGTATGGGGACGCCCACACACTATGGTATATACACTTATATGCACCTAACATTGTGGGTGAATGCAGCTGTAGTTTACTTTCGGGATTTCTGAAACTCACCATGCATGCCATGACCTTGACTATTCACTTTCCCAAAGTGGGTCACATTTCCCTCTATAGAGGGAGAGACATGAACTCTCACAACTTCAAACAATACCACATTCTATATGCTGATGACGTCCTGAACCTAATCCAAGTAGTTTGAGCAGGCACAATGCATTTCTCGCCCCCAACTAAGAGGAGGAACTACTCATGGGGGCCTGCACACACACACACTCACATTCAATTTGCGTAAACCCTATTAGGTCTGGTACAGAGAGCCATTATACACATACATAGATCATGTATAGCATGCTGCATAGTACTTGGGAACACTTTTTGTGAACAATACCAATATTGGTTGTCTCTTGTGATTGTTATTCAATGTTTTCATGAAGGATCCTTTGTTCAATGAAAATGTTATTGTACATTTTGTTAATTGTATTGAAAACTACTGTTACAGTAACAATATCTTTAACAACTATATGATAGGTCATTAGTACTATAGCTAGTAGTATAAACAATTCTTATGAAGCTGCCTTTGTATTAACTTTTTTAATCCATATGGCGGGGCCTAGAATATCACAGTCTTCTGGTCACAGTCGCTGGATGCAGTGGTGGAGGAGATCATCCAATACCTGCTGCAGTAAGAGGATACTCTTGTTACTGATGTGGGAGGCTTTGTTTTCATTCTCTTCCTCTGTACTGTCAGCTACAGCGCCATTTTTAAATGTAACTATCTATTATTCCACACTATTTCTTGTTTCGTATTCTTCTGCTCCAATTATTGGCTGGCTTGCTGATGTTAAATTTGGAAGATATAAAATGATTTTATTTGGTTCAATTGCCTCATCTTTGGTCAGCATATTGTACTATGCTGTTATGGTCACCAGTGAAAATAATTCCACAGTGAGCAAAGTACTATTATATATTGTATTTGCTGTAGTCAGGTTTGGAGCTACATGTTATGAAGCAGCCATGCTTCCCTTCTTAACAGATCAGATTATTGGTGCCACTTCAGATGAGCTTAGCTCAATTGTACGCTGGTATTACTGGGCTGAATACCTTGGCATTGGTTTGTCACAAATTGTTCTTTTTAGTGGAAACATAGATTTTGGTTATATCTCGATTTTAATTTTTGCCATTCCTCTTGCTGTGATCATCATCAGTGATTGCTTGTGTCAGCAATGGTTGGACAGGACTCATAAGGTCACTAACCCCATCAAGCTCATCATACAGGTAGTCAACTATACTAGGAAGCACAGATACCCTGAGAGACGCAGTGCCTTCACCTATATTGATGAGGAGCAGCCCACACGAATGGACTATGGCAAGGAGAAATTCGGAGGACCCTTCACTGAGGAGGAGGTAGAGGATGTGAAGACTGTCCTACGCTTGCTTCCCTTGGTCATATGCTTGAGCCTAGGTGTGCCTTTCTTGGATGTGGGTACAAATTCAATATACGTATTTGATTATCATGATGAAGGCCTTTTCATCTTGAACACTTCAATCAATATAACTTGGCTATTTGCTTTAATACTGATTCCACTTTACCAGATCCTGTTGCACCGATGTTTCCACAGCTGTATTCCAAGTATGTTAAGATGCATTAGTGTGGCTCTGTCGGTATGTCTACTGGGATATATTCTTTTGACAGTATTAGAAGCAGTTGGTAGAACAGTCTCTGATGGCGTACAAAGATACTTGACATGTATACCTTACGATGCTACAGATTATGGTAATTTGACGGAGTGGTACTGGAAGCTTGGTCCATATGTGTTGTATGGCATTGGATACACAGCTTTCAGAATCCTTATTTTTGAACTCATTATCGCTCAGTCTCCAGAAAAGATGAAAGGATTTGTTTTGGGAATATCAGTTGCTTGTAATGGCTTTGGTTACCTACTAAGCAGTTTCAAATTTTTGCAGTTCACGTTTACACTTTGCTTTGATCTGACAATATCATTAATTCTTGTTGCACTGTTTGTGGTCTTCCTGATCCTTGCAAAGTGCTACACACTGCGTGAGAGGAACAGAGAGATCAACCTGCAGGCTATAGTGGAGGAACACCATGAGAGGTACATGGACCAGGAGGAGCAGTACAGGAGAGAAAATCCACAATATTTTGAATCACTTGAATCCGACAGTATCACTGATGATGACTCCAATAGTGACTAATAATACTGAGTGCCTTGTATCAAGTTACATACATGATTGTGTGTCTATATAATTATACTCTGTGAAAACTTTCGTTTCAAACATTTTTCCTTGTTCCATGCATTTGTTTTATTGACAATTATAACTAAACTTTTAATCAGAGATCCCAATAGAAATAAGTTGTTTCTTAAAGAGTCACATAATGTAGGAATACTGTTTATCAATGAACTATTGGTTTAGGATATAGATTTCATCCTGGTGTGTCAAAAGTCTTGTAATTTTTTCTGGAAAACCTTATTACGGATTCCGAGCATCATTGATAAAATAATAATTAATTTTTATTATTTATGATAGGGGTCAATCGTCATAGCATGTACCATACATTAAGTATTATAGCTACTGTAAGTTATGAGCATGCATAATAATAATAGCATTATTTTGACCATTATAGTAACTCAAACAGATACATAGTAGCTATATGATTGTAATAACTCATGGATATGGATGATATAGTTTGCTTGTCTAACTAAAATAATTTTTAATATGGTCGAGTTCACATCATGCGTTTCTCAATCTTCTTATTAGGCTTGTTCTATTTGTGGAATCATTATTTTTAGGGACTCAACTATGCATGAATGTTGGCTGTTGTTATTACACCTTAGTCTAGTCTCCCATTTGATTTTGTACTAGCTATAGTCTGTTCTGCTCTGCTGTCATCATGATCACCGTTAAGACTGTTACTGTGTTGCTGACTGTGACCATAGTAGCAGTTTCCTCATCTAAAAGCAACAAGAAGCCCAATGATCATGAACTAGAATATGTGGATAAATTCAAGTGTACCAAAGAAAGTCCGTATAATAAAGTTGTGTACTCTAAAGACACTAAACCACCTGTATCCCTCACTCACATATTTTGTGGTCAAATTAAGGGACAAAGAAAGAAGGCTGCAGCTCAAGGATATCACAGCACCTACCTGACCAAAATTTGGAAAATTGATGATCAGCCTGCAAATATTATTGGTGAGACACGTGTATCCGAATGCGGTAATAGAAAAAAATGCCCATATTTTACTGATGGAGTAAAAGTAAGACTTAAAAATGGAAAATACCTAAAAAAAGATTTAAAAACCGCCAAGCGAATTATAATGCAGACGTTCTTTCCCGACGACTGGAGCCACATATTTATTGTGAAGCTTCTCACAGACATTGTTAAGTTGTGCTTGGAAGATGAAAAACCACCAAAAGAGAACTTGATAGTCTTCTTTGAAGAACACAAAATAAGTGACCAGATAACCATACCAACTGACTGGCCATTAAAGAGATTTGGAATTGCAATAATATTTAATCAAGAAGGATACATCAATTCAGCATACCCTACATCTACTGATCATCAGCCGGCAGTACAACTTAAGCGTATCTGTACATTACCAAAACATACATACATGTACACATCCAATCTCTTGAAGAATTCCAACTAGTATGGAAAGTTATTGATTCAATTTATTATTCATTGTAATAGAAGCTTGTGCTGACAGTATAATAATACTAGTTGTGTCTGTTGTTAACTTAGTACAAGTACATGTGTGTGTATGTTCACTTATATAATGATGCTGTATGTAGTTATTAAACACTCGATATATACTTAGACCAGTTATCTACGTTACGTCTCGAATTCAATATCTTTTTTGTCAGATCTTGCATGATTGTTAGTGAATCAATAGAATTATACTTAGCAGGATACTTAGAAGTTATTTTTTTACACTGTTCAAACAGTGAAAAGATGAAAATGATGAATAGTGATGATTGTGGTCATCAGTGATCAGTCACTAGTGATCCAGTATCAGTGAGCACAGTATAGGTATAGTCTAGTGATGATGGAAGAGTGGAGTGGAGACACACAGCATGGCGGACCCTAGAGTATCACAGTCTTCTGGTCACAGTCGCTGGATGCAATGGTGGAGGAGATCACCCAATACCTGCTGTAGTAAGAGGATTACTCTTGTTACTGATGTGGGAAGCATTGTTTTCATTCTCTTCCTCTGTCCTGTCAGCTACGGCACCATTTTTAAATTTAACTATCTATTATTCCACACTATTTCTTGTTTCATATTCTTCTGCTCCTATTATTGGCTGGCTAGCTGATGTTAAATTTGGAAGATATAAAATGATTTTATTTGGTACAATTGCATCGTTTTTGGTCAGCATATTGTACTATGCTGTTGTGGTCACCAGTGAAAATAATTCCACAGTGAGCAAAGTACTATTATATATTGTATTTGCTGTAGTAAGGTTTGGAGCTACATGTTATGAAGCAGCCATGCTTCCTTTCTTAACAGATCAGATTATTGGTGCCACTTCAGATGAGCTTAGCTCAATTGTACGCTGGTATTACTGGGATGAATACCTTGGGATTGGTTTGTCACAAATTGTTCTTTTTAGTGGAAAAATTGACTTTGTTTATATCTCAAATTTAATTTATGCCATTCCTCTTGCTGTGATCATCATCAGTGATTGCTTGTGTCAGCAGTGGTTGGACAGGACTCATAAGGTCACTAACCCCATCAAGCTCATCATACAGGTACTCAACTACACTAGGAAGCACAGATACCCTGAGAGACGCAGTGCCTTCACCTATATTGATGAGGAACAGCCCACACGAATGGACTATGGCAAGGAGAAATTCGGAGGACCCTTCACTGAGGAGGAGGTAGAGGATGTGAAGACTGTCCTACGCTTGCTTCCCTTGGTCATTAGCTTGAGCCTAGGTGTGCCTTTCTTGGATGTGGGTACAAATTCAATATACGTATTTGATTATCTTGATGAAGGCCTTTACATCTTGAACACTTCAATCAATATAACTTGGCTATTTGCTTTAATAGTATTAGAAGCAGTCGGTATAATAGTCTCTGATGGCGTACAAAGATACTTGTCATGTATACCTTACGATGCTACAGATTATGGTAATTTGACGGAGTGGTACTGGAAGCTTGGTCCTTATGTGTTGTATGGCGTTGGATACACAGCGTTCAGAATCCTTATTTTTGAACTCATTATCGCTCAGTCTCCAGAAAAGATGAAAGGATTTGTTTTGGGAATATCTGTTGCTTGTAATGGCTTTGGTTACCTACTAAGCAGTTTCAAATTTTTGCAGTTCACGTTTATACTTTGCTTTGATCTGACAATATCATTAATTCTTGTAGCACTGTTAGTGGTCTTCCTGATCCTTGCAAAGTGCTACACACTGCGTGAGAGGAACAGAGAGATAAACCTGCAGGCTATAGTGGAGGAACACCATGAGAGGTACATGGACCAGGAGGAGCAGTACAGGAGAGAAAATCCACAACATTTTGAATCACTTGAATCCGACAGTATAACTGATGATGACTCCAATAGTGACTAATAATACTGAGTGCCTTGTATCAAGTTACATACATGATTGTGTGTCTATATAATTATAATCTGTGAAAATTGTCATTCAGTTTTCCCTTGTTCCGCCGATCCATGCAGTTGTTTTATTGACAATAATTATTATTAAACTTTTAATCAGAGATCCCATGGAATAATATCCATTATTATTTTTCCAATCACTGGTCACTACCACACACGGCTCAGTGGAGATCACTCTCTCATAGTCGCTGGGAGGGAGGTTACGGCGCATGAATGTGTCCAGGCGACCATCAAATCGCTTGGTCTCGTGCTGCAGCTTTGGGCCATCCTTCACTCCATGATCCAGCTAGTGATGAGGAATGCGTGGGCGAGCAGTGCTTGTAGTAAACAATCACCATGGTAACGAATAATATATCACCATGGAAACAAACATAATAATAATAGTCAATTAAAAAATTTTGTTTGAAAGGCTAAAAAATTAATGCTTTTCACTAAAATTAGAATGGATGATGTCATCGTTTTGTGAAGTGGTTTAGCCGATCCACAATGTAACTCATTGCTGGTCGCTTGTTGGGGTTCTGTTGCACACATGAGCTGATCAGTTGGTGCATTAGTGGCCAGTCCTTGGCCATGGACTGCAGCATGGAGGGGAAGGCATCAGGGTCAGGAAGACGGTTGCTCAACACCTCACAAAGGAGCTTGCCAAAACTAAACACGTCCATCTTGGTAGTCTGTTGCTCTCCCTTGAACACTTCAGGAGCAGTGTACATTGCAGCTCCTGGACCAGGAGTGCTAGCATGCTGTACAAGGTTGGCAGAACCAAAGTCTGACAGCTTCCCTCTCCACTTGTTGTTGGGTAGAGCTAGCAGCAGGACATTGGCACTGCTCACATCTCTGTGAATGATGGGGTTCGACTGGAGATGGAGGTAGTTGAGTGCAGCGGATATGTCCCTCAGTATGCTTAGCTTGACACCATTGTTGGTGAGTTGAGCGTTGTGATAGGCTAGGCGTAGGTTGGTGTCCATGAGTTCTGTGATGATGATGGGAGTGTTGGATGGACTGTCCAGTACTGCTGCCATGAACAGCAGCAGGTTGGGGTGACGCACTTTAGCCATCAAACTGATCTCACGACGGAGGAGATCTCTATAGTAGTCAGACGAGCTGATGATGGAGTGGAGCTGTTTCATTGCTACATCCTGGCCTCGGAAACTGCCAACCACTACTCTCCCCCACCCTCCTTCTCCCAGCACCTGGCCTGTGGGTCGTACCTCATTGTGGCTCACCACCCAGAAGCTAATGTCAGTATCTGAACCTAAATTAGGTTGCTGATCCAACCTAGACTGGAGCTGCCTTGCCTCCTCCTGGAGATGAATAAGCTCTTGCTGGAGAGAAAGAATTCTTTGTTGAGAACAGGTGTTGTCTTGCTGAAATTTATTGTTGCTTTGTCGATTATGAATGCCTTCTTGCTTGAGACTAGCAACCTCTCGCTGGAGGTGATCATTGTCTTGCTGGAGGCGATCATTGTCTTGCTGGAGGCGATCATTGTCTTGCTGGAAGTGAGTGATCTGCTGGTGAAGAACAGTGTTCATATCCTTTACTGTACATGTTCCACTGCTTGTTTGATGTGGAGGTGTGGCTTGGGGATTAGAGACCTGGTCTTCACGATGACGTATTGTTGTAGGCTCTTGTGGTTTAGTGATGGACATCTTGTTTAAAAGTTGACGATATAAAGGAACACTTTCAGCAGTTGCATGAGGGTTAATATCTGAGAGAGTAAGAGAAGAGAGAAGGTGTGAACACAGTAAGATGATGGAGTGGATGAAGTACATGAGATACAGTAATGGACAACAGTCACTCACCAGATGATACTAATTGTATCCTTTTGGTACGTCCATAAACATCAGCCACACCCCAGAATGGTTTGTGTGTTGGTAGTCCAGTCCACACAATACCGTTATCCACTCCATCAATATAGACATGTAGCTCTCCCTCCCTTGAGACCATGCAACCTACAGTCTGACCCTCTCTGAGTGAGCTGAGGTTAACTTTGAGCTCTCTTCTCTCATCATTGTGATAAATATTACTACCCAACAGGATCCAGTAGTCAGAATGGTTGATGCATTCCACTGCATCACTAGGAATGCTGATATTATCTGGACACTGTGTGGTCATACCTATCACCTGTTGTTGATAGTAAAATATCAACACAGTAAACTAATCACTAACTAGTCACTATAGTAGACACACTAGTCAGCTAGACACTCACAATGGATCCATAACATGAGTCATCATACTCGAGTATCTTCACCTGGAATACGGTACCTGGCGCTACCGGTAGCTGCTCAGAGAATACAATACCACCGTCGTTTTTTCTAACTCGTCTAGCAACAGTGTTGTTATCTGAGAGACTGATGTTCTCTCCACAACGAGAGTGAAAGCGCTGAGTACTCGTACTCGCCGCTCTAGAGACCGTAACGTTCATCTCATCAACTAGGGTCTCGCCTGAAGAATACGGTAATACATTTTTCGGACATATAAGGTAACTCAGGCTAATGTGGGTAGCATTGCTTTGTTGAAACTTTATACATCTTTTGTGAGACCCCATCTTGAATACGGCGTCGTAGTATGGAATCCATACCTCCAAAAGGAATTTGTAGCACTTGACTGAAAATGTACAAAAATTTGTCCTAAGAGTTTGTTTTAAGAAAACGGTCCTCAACTTACCAAGACCTTCTTGATCTGTCTAAGCTACAATCTCTTCAAGACTGCCGATCTTTCCAGTCCCTGACCACTCTCTTTAAAATTATTCACAATATTGTTTTTTTCCTCCTGATCTTCCTCCTCTTTTATCTCTTTCAAGATTAAGATGATATAGTGTGTTTCGAGCTGCAATCTTGTCTGCTTTGCTTTTTGGATTGTTATAAATACGAATTTCAAGCCCGCACACACCTTAGTTTACAAGTATGTTATGGCTTCTTCATTAAATATTAATTTTGTGTTAATGGTTTATTTTCTAATTAAATTAGCAAACAGAATTTTATCAAATCACCGTTGTAGAGTCTCTGCTACCTGGTGCACACTTTGATCTTTGTCTAACTTCAAGAGATACCAGTGATCCCAGTAGACAGCAAACTTTTACTAGGTAGCTAGCATGGAGGCGTGGTTAATCGTGTCAGCACTTTCCATTCTTACATCGTGAACGAATGCGTACTGACTGCAGTCAAGCGAGTGCTCGTTGCAGAGCCAACAGATGCATATACCTCGTGGTGACTGGGAAATAGTTTATCCAGGCGATCTGTAGATTTGCAGTAGCTGGGGTCAATACCGGAATAATTCCGGTATTCCGAGTTACCTTACTGTTTACAGTTCAGGATTGTGAAGATCTTGCAAAAGGAGGCAAATGCGGAAGTGTGACGCTGGCAAATCAAATTCACTTTTTGTCACGTGTACAGCTTCACGTGTATCCCAACCGCTTACGTGCGTTTGATCGGCCAACGTCATACTTCCGCTTTTGACATCGATACCTAGATATTCGCAATCAACCGCACGTAAGAAAGCGGACCACAAATCTACAAATTGTTTACTATGGTTTTGGAGAAGCTATGAACTTCAAATATTGTTAATTGGTGGTCTAAAACATCATCTGCTACCACAGGCAGACGGTCAACATCGCATACCGGAATAAACGTATTGCGGCAAGCAATGGGTGATGCTGGTGGACGAAGAAACAAGCCATGAAACACACCTTTCAGCTTCCAGACGCCCCATGGTGCTTGAATCTACAACTCTACACTGCTAGAAGACACAAGGAGTTTGCTAATAACCTACTACTTGATCGCTGAAGCACTGATACAGTACTGTTTCTATACGACGTAGATTTAGGCTCTCCTGTCTCGTTTCTAACGCTTTTCATTTCAAAAAAAAAAGTGAAATAGCAATAATGCTAATGAATGAAGGTGTTAGTGATCAAAAGATAGTAAATAGCTTGGACTTAAATAGAGAAAAAGAATCAGTAGATTTGATACAAGAGGGAAGAGAGTTCCAGAGCTTGATAGAGGTGGGATAAAATGAATTCATATAAGTAGCTGATTTGCAGAAGATGAGGGCAAAATCATGTCTATTATAATTGCGGGAGAAATTCAGAGGCGGGGAAGGTGATATGAGAGGACAATTGATTGAATGAGAAAAACCAAATTTGAGTTTGAACAGAGAGGAAGCTTTGCAAATTTTTATTCTCTGTTCAAGAGGCTTTATTGCAAATTGGGAAAGAAGAGATGGATAGCTGGAAGCCCACAATTTAGATGCCATTTTTAAAGCAAAATGTTGAACAGATTCAAGAGACGAGATTGCAGTTAGTGAAGGTGGATCCCAGATAGCAGCACCATACTCCAAGATTGGGCGAACCAACATTTTGTATAGAGTAAGTAGAGTAGATGAGGGGCAGTGGTGGTAAAAATGCCTGTAGATTAGCCCAAGGCGTTTCCTTGCTTTCATTCTAATATTATGAATGTGAGAAGACCATGACAAATTGGGCTGAAAGGTTAGCCCAAGGTATTTGTAGGAGTAGACTCTATATTGCTGATTTGCACAGGGGTAGTGAGTCAAAAAAAGACTGTGGACGAAGTGAAAAAATCATGAATTTTGATTTTTGTAAGTTGATGTTAAGTGATCTAGAGGAGAGCCAGCAGTGAATAGCTATCAGAGAGCAATGAATTGATAGTGGCAATATCAGCAGTATGATTCAATGGATGAAGAAGAAGCATATCATCAGCATAAAGAAACAAGTTTAAAGAGAAGTGTGGGTTAAGAGTGACAATGTCATTGATGTAAAAAATGAAAAGCAGAGGACCTAGTATAGACCCTTGAGGGACACCAGACGCCCAAAATTCAAAATTATGAAATCCTCCATTTTGTACAGAAAATAATTTTGTATTACGCCATCGAGAGAAAGTGTGCAGAAATAGCATCGCAACTTGGAACAATGAAACTACGTGCGAGCGCTTATAAACAGATACATGTATATAGTGCTGTGTTACAACCCTCATGCATGATTATTTTGTGAGTCATCTGATGATATTCCACTAGTATGTTAGAAACTAATCTGCATGATAGTATTCCGACTTATGCATTATTGTACATTCTATTATCTTTATGAGATATTCAATATCATTAATTCTTGTTGCACTGTTTGTGGTCTTCCTGATCCTTGCCAAGTGCTACACACTGCGTTAGAGGAACAGAGAGATCAACCTGCAGGCCATAGTGGAGGAACACCATGAGAGGTATATGGACCAAGAAGAGCAGTACAGGAGAGAAAATCCACAATATTTTGAATCACTTGAATCCGACAGTATCACAGATGATGACTCCAATAGTGACTAATAATACTGAGTGCCTTGTATCAAGTTACATACATGATTGTGTGTCCATATAATCATAATCTATGAAAAATTTCATTCCAAACAGTTTTCCCTTGTTCCATGCAATTGTTTTATTGACAATAATCATTATTAAACTTTTAATCAGAGATCCCATGGACATTATAGAATAATATCCATAATTATTTTTCCAATCACTGGTCACTACCGCACATGGCTCAATGAAGATCACTCTCTCATAGTCACTGGGAGGGAGGTTATGGTGCAGCAAGGTGTTCAGCAGGCGACTGACCATAAAATCGCTTGGTCTCGCGCTGCAGCTGGTGGTCATGGATCATCCTTCACTCCGTGATCATGCAGCTAGTGATGAGGAACGCGTGGGCGAGCATTGCATGCTTGTAATAAACAATCACCATGGTAACGAATAACATCACCATGGAAACAAGCACTATTAATAATCATTACAAACATTTCGAGTAAAAAGCTACAAAATTGGTGCTTTCACTAAAAATAGAATGGATGATGTCATTGTTTTGTGAAGTGGTTTAGCTGATCCACAATGTTACTCATTGCTGGTCGCTTGTTGGGGTCCTGTTGCACACATGAGGTGGTCAGTTGGTGCATTAGTGGCCAGTCCTTGGCCATGGACTGCAGCATGGAGGGGAAGGCATCAGGGTCAGGAAGACGGTTGCTCAACACCTCACACAGAAGCTTGCCAAAACTAAACACGTCCATCTTGGTAGTCTGTTGCTCTCCCTTGAACACTTCAGGAGCAGTGTAAATTGCAGCTCCTGGACCAGGAGTGATAGCATGCTGTACAAGGTTGGCGGAACCAAAGTCTGACAGCTTCCCTCTCCACTTCTTCTTGGGTAGAGCTAGCAGCAGGACGTTGGCACTGCTCACATCTCTGTGAATGATGGGGTTCGACTGGAGATGGAGGTAGTTGAGTGCTGCCGATACGTCCCTCAGTATGCTTAGCTTGACACCGTCATTAGGGAGTTGAGCGTTGTTATAGGCTTGGCGTAGGTTGGTGTCCATCAGTTCTGTGATGATAATGGGAGTGTTGGATGGAGTGTCCAGTACTGCTGCCATGAACAGCAGCAGGTTGGGGTGACGCACTTTAGCCATCAAGCTGATCTCACGACGGAGGAGATCTCTATAGTAGTCAGATGAGCTGATGATGGAGTGGAGCTGTTTTATAGCTACATCCTGGCCTCGGAAACTGCCAACCACTACTCTCCCCCACCCTCCTTCTCCCAGCACCTTGCCTGTGGGTTGTACCTCATTGTGGCTTACCACCCAGAAGCTAATGTCAGTATCTGAACCTAACTTAGGTTGATGGTCCAACTGGAGCTGCCTTGCCTCCTCCTGGAGACGAGTGATCTCTTGCTGATGGATTTGCTGCAGAGAGGCAATTTGTTGTTGAAAATGGGTGTTGTCTTTCAGAAGTTTAGTGATGTGATGAATGCCAAGTTTTTGCTTGAGACTGGCAACCTCTTGCTGGAGGCGGTCGTTGTCTTGCTGGAGGTGAGTGATCTGCTGGTGAAGAACAGTGTTTGTATCTTTTGCTATTCCACTGCTTGTTTGATGTGGAGGTGTGGCTTGGGGATTAGAGAGCTGGTCTTCACGATGACGTATTGTTGGAGGCTCTTGTGGTTTAGTGATGGACAGCTTCTTTCGAAGAGTGTGATGAAGAGGAACGCTTTCTGAGAGAGAGAGAGAAGAGAGAAGTTGTGAACACAGTAAGATGATGGAGTGGATGAGGCACATGAGATACAGTAATGGACAACAGTCATCACTCACCAGATGATACTAATTTTATCTTTTTGGTGCATCCATATACATCAGCCACACCCCAGAATGGTTTGTGTGTTGGTAGTCCAGTCCACTCAATACCTTTATCTACTCCATCAATATAGACATGTAGCTCTCCCTCTCTTGAGACTATGCAACCAACAGTCTGACCCTCTCCGAGTGAGTTGAGGTTAACTTTGAGCTTTCTCCTCTTACCATTGTGATAAACAGTACTGCCCGTCAGGATCCAGTAGTCAGAGTGATCTCTCCATTCCAATGCATCACTAGGAATCTGGTTATCATCAGGGCACAGTGTGGTCATACCTATAGACTGTTGTTGGTAGTAAGATATCAACAGTAAACAGTGAACACTAATCACTAACTAGTCACTATAGTACACACACTAGTCAGCTAGACACTCACAACGGATCCAAACCATTTATCATGAGTGTCATCGTACTTGAGTATCTTCACCTGGAATACGGTACCTAGCGCTACTGGCTGCTCAGTGAATAGAATACCATCGTCACAGCTTATAACTCGTCTAGCAACAGTGTTGTTAACCGAGAGACTGATGTTCTCTCCACAACGAGAGTGGAAGCGCTGAGTACTCGTAGTCGCCATACATCTAGAGACAACGCCCAAAATTAAGGTGGCGGGTGGCCAAATTAATGATATTCATGACTCAGCAAGTATCTGTCTATTATTTCTAGCCATGGACAGAGTTGCTGCTTGTGTTGAGATTGCGCGTTGAAGCGAGTGGGTACACTGCTAGGCAGTTCAGCTGATTGAGAAATGATTATAGCAAATAGCACGAGGCATACAGAATCACGTGATACAATAGAATATACCGTAATAACATAATAAGTCAGCAACATGCAAGAAGTCAATGAGTGAAGTGAACACAATAATTTCAACACTCCTCCTCACTCATGCTTCAATGTTCAATGGTCCAATGCCAATGTTGTCACGAAGTGTGCAGAAACGTTCCTGTGCAAGTCCCTTTGTGAATATGTCAGCCAACATCTCCTGAGTAGGGCAATACTGTAGCACAATCACACCATTCTGGACTTGCTCTCGGATGAAATGATGTCGAATATCAATGTGTTTCGCTCGCCCGTGAAATTGAGGATTTTTAGACATCGAGATAGCAGCTTGGTTGTCTTCTTGAACTATCGTAGGTCCTTGCTGTGGATTTCCTAGATCGGAATTTAGCTTTCTCATCCACATGACCTCTTGAGTAGCACTAGATAGCGCCAGATACTCTGCTTCAGCGGTTGAGAGTGCCACAGTATCTTGTCTCTTACTGCGCCATGATACCGGGCCGCCTGCAATCTGGAAGACAAATCCTGAGGTTGATCTCCTGTCATCTTTGCTTCCTGCCCAGTCAGCATCAGAAAAGCACACACAGTTTCTAGACTCCTCTCCATGAAAGGTGATACCATACTTCACCGTTCCTTTCAGGTACCTCAGAACTCGCTTTAGGGCAGTCCAGTGGCTCTTGTTTGGCTTGCTTGAAAACCTAGCTAGCATTCCGACAGCAAAAGCGATGTCTGGTCTCGTTGTCGTGGCTAGGTACATCAGACTCCCAACTGCCGAGCTGTATTGATGCTGATTTAGTGACGGCTCCTTCTCGTCTGCCTTTACCAAATGATTACCAGTCTCAGCAGGCGTTTTGACTGGATTGCAATCGAGCATCTCCATTTTGGCTAGCAGTCGTTCCGTGTAGGCTGGTTGTCCCATCCATACCATTTTCTTGTCACGGTTCTGAACAATTGAGATCCCTAGGAAATAACTCAGTTCTCCTAAGTCCTTGATGTCAAACTTGGCAGCTAGCTGTTTCTTCACTCTCTCAATGCTTGTCTTATCGCTTCCAGCAATGACAATGTCATCAACATATACTCCCATGTACAGCGAGGTATCATCCGTTAGATGATAGATGCAAGGATCAGAGTCCAACTGAACAAAACCCAACTGCTTGAGGTGTGTGTCGAGAGTCATGTTCCATGATCTGGAAGACTGTTTCAGTCCATAAATGCTCTTCTTCAATCGACACACTAATCGCTCTCCTCCTGAGTTTTCCTCATAGCCATCCGGTTGCTCCATGTACACCTCTTCATTAAGAGCACCGTTAAGGAATGCTGTAGTTACGTCAACATGATGAAGTGTCAGTCCATATAGAGATGAAATCGCTGTGAGGGTTCTCAATGACTCTTGTCTCACAACTGGGCTAAACGTCTCGTCGTAGTCAGAGCCAAATTCTTGACTGAAGCCTCTTGCGACGAGACGAGCTTTGTGACGTTCAATAGACCCATCTGCATTTGTCTTCACCTTATAGACCCACTTACAGCTGACCACACTCTTTCCTTTAGGCAACGTTGTCAACTCCCAAACATCGTTGTTCTCCAAAGATCTCATTTCCTTGTCCATGGCTTCCATCCACTTCACCTTGTCTTGACTGTTCTTGGCTTCAGCAAGCGTGCTTGGTTCAGAATGGACAACTGAGTGACTGTGCCATATCCCATAGTGGTCAACTGGCCTTCTTTCTCTGGTAGATCTTCTAAGGATCGGTTGTGGTTCTATGGTAGGCTCAGTAGTTCGCTCTTCATTGTCAGGTTCGGATGGTAGAAGATCAAGAGTGTGCGACACACATTCGTCATTCTCATCATAGGGCTGTACCGTTCCCACATCATCTTCATTAAACACGACATTTCTGCTGTACAGGACCTTCTGGGTAGCATGATCGAAGACACGATAGCCTTTGCGCACATTTCCATATCCAAGGAGAGAACACTTCTTGGACTTTGAGTCGAGTTTCCCTCTTTCGTCTCTGGGTATGTGGGTGTATGCTGCACATCCAAAGACTCTCAGATGCTTTACTCCTGGTTTCTGACCAAACCAAGCCTGATGTGGAGTCATTCCCTTGACGGTTGAGGTAGGGCTTCTATTTTTCAAGTACACGGCAGTTGAAATCGCCTCTGCCCAGAAGCTCTTGGGTAGTTTTGCATCCAGAAGCATGGCTCTGGTCGTTTCCACCAATGTTCGATTGAGCCTTTCCGCAGCTCCGTTCTGCTCAGGGGTTTTCGGGATTGTCAGTTCGTGACGAATTCCACAAGCCTTCAGATGATCGTCTAGAGCATTAGACACATACTCTCCGCCGTTGTCTGTCCTCAGGGTCTTCAGTTTCCTGCCAGTGCTGTTTTCAACTTCAGCTTGCCACTCCTTGATGCGTTGGAACACCTCGTCCTTTGTTTTGAGAGGGTATACCCAAGCATAGTGAGTCTTGTCATCCAGCAAAGTCAAAAAGTACTCTGCTCCCCCTCTAGACTTTGTTCCCATTTTGCCACAGACATCTGAGTGTACAAGTTCTAAGGGCAAAGAGGTCTTTGTCGTGCTCAGTTGAAAGCTCTTCTTGCACTGCTTCCCTCCGACACAGGCTTCACAAAACTTGATCTCGCCGGCTGCATCACAGTCAAGATTGTTAACCATATCTTCTCTCACCATCTGACGTATACTCTGAGGATTCAAGTGTCCCAAGCGACGATGCCAAAGCTTTGCCTTAGGTTCCGTGGACACAATATTAGCCACATGCGATGTCTCCATCTTTACGTGAAAGAGGTTGTTGTGTGACTCGGCAAAAGCAGTTACCTTCTCTTCGTCATTCAGGAAACTGCATCCTGTACTATCAAACTGAACAATCTTGCCTGCTTCTGTGGCTTTCGACACACTTACTAGATTGTAAGCTAGTTCAGGGACATACAACACCTTCTGGAGAGCACACTCTCTTGTGTTACCATCTGGTAGAATCATCGTTGCGTTGACTGTTCCTTGTCCGACAACGTCGAGCGAACGTCCATCTCCTAAAGTGACTTTCTCACTAGAAGCAAACTTCTCCATTTGGACGAATGCTGTTTGGTTGTTGCACATGTGACATGTTGCCCCGGAGTCCACTATCCACTCGTCTCTGGAATTCGCTACAAGAGCATGACTGATAACCATAGCATCTTGAGGTTCTTTTCCTCCAGACAGTTTGTGCTTTCCTTTTCCTTGAGCTTGAGCAAACTTTCTGCAGTCCTTCTTGAAGTGACCTGGTTTCTTGCAGTAATGACAGGTGAACGACTTTTTCTTTAACTGATCCTTGGTGAGAAGCATTGCAGGATCACTAGTCTTCCCCTTGTCCTTCAACTTTTGCTCTTCTCTTAGCAACCGTTCAATCACGATTTCCATGTTTGGTACGGTATCTGATGCACTCTCCAGTGTTGTCACAAGTACATCATAGCTGTCAGGTAGCCCAGCGAGAAGACAGATAACTTTGTCTTCGTCCGCAACTGCCTCTGCTACTACTGCCAACTCATCGAAGATTTCTATCATCTTCTTAATATATTCACTCATCGATCCACAGTCAGCCAGCTTCATTGTGAAAAGCTTCTTTCTCAGAATTAGCTTATTTGCCCAAGTCTTCTTCTGGAATTGAGCGCTGAGCTTTTTCCAAACCGCTGCAGGATCTTCCGGGTCTCCAAGCAAGTATAGGAGCGAAGGATCAATAGCCAGTACAATCGTAGCCAGTGCTCGATCCCTTCGTGAGTTGTACTTCGCTAATCTCTCAGCATTAGTTCCATCAGGAGCAGCTTCAGTCTCTGAAACGATTCCCCACACGCCTTCTCTAATTAGAGCCATCCGACACTGGATTTTCCAGGTCGCGTAATTGTTGCCGTTCAGTGCGACAATGGAGACGGTCTTTCCTTCAGACGCCATCCTCTGGGCCCATAACCTGTTGAGATTGCGCGTTGAAGCGAGTGGGTACACTGCTAGGCAGTTCAGCTGATTGAGAAATGATTATAGCAAATAGCACGAGGCATACAGAATCACGTGATACAATAGAATATACCGTAATAACATAATAAGTCAGCAACATGCAAGAAGTCAATGAGTGAAGTGAACACAATAATTTCAACAGCTTGCAGTTTGCTTGCCTATCGATAGGCATCAAATATAGCAAATTTCAGCAACGCAGTGTTAGCCATCGCGAGCTCGCCCTGTGAATACTGAGCACGATCTATTGTAAACATTTTTTCTTTAGTTGTGTGACAAGTACGAAGCTATAACTGCTCAAGCAAGCTCATCTGCCATCTGTGCAGGTATTTATGCGATGTTTTTGCCGAGCGCTGCTCGTACGCGATGTTGCAGCTATGTGGTGCCAGAGAGCACAGCCTGCTGCGTTGCTGTAATATCGCGTACGAGTAGGGCTCAGCGAAAACATCGCGAAATACCTGCACAGATGGCAGATGAGCTTGCTTGAGCAGTTCTAGCTTCGTACTTGTCACACAACTAAAGAAAAAGTGTTTACAATCGATCGTGCTCAGTATTCACAGGGCGAGCTCGCGATGGCTAACACTGCGTTGCTGAAATTGCTATATTCGATGCCTATCGATAGGCAAGCAACTGCACGCAGGGACTCTGTCTGCATGAATGCCCATGGCTAGAAATAATAGACAGATACATGCCAAGTCATGAATATCATTACTTCTGGTGTGTTGTATCCGGTGTCAAGGTAAGTCGTGGGCAGGAACAGCTAGCCTGCCAGCAACACCTCGCGAGCTCCTGTTCGCCGTCACCTGTCAGCTACTCTTAGCTCACCTAGTTCTGCTCACAGCCACTACTGCAGTCATGGCGGAGTCGACTGCTGTAGTGAGAGCCTGAGCAGAATCGGATGAGAGAGCAGGAGGAAGAGAGAGAGAGAGGGATGAAGCAGCTATAGAAGAGTATCAAATCAGCTAGTGCTGTGTTACAATCCTCATGATTTGTGTGTCATCTGATGATATTCCACTAGTATGTTATAGAAACTAATCTGATAGTATTGATGACTTATACATTATTATACAGCATTCTATTATCTATATGAGATAAACACAATAATATTATTATTATCAGTATTAAAATATCGACTTTAGTTGTTAACCTCCACTATGTGAAGGGTGTGGTACCACGAGGTCTGACAGCACTCTCAATTAAAAAAGGATTTTTTAAATTTTTTTCAACATGGTCTGACCTGGGTTCGAAACCAGGTACCCCACCTTATAAGGCTAGCGCACTAGCCATTGAGTTAAACGGTCACTTACTAACATGGGCGTTTGCCAGTTATTAAAAAGGTGGAGTTGCTAGGGTCAATTTTTTTTACTGAACAAGAATATGATAACCATTTTTTTCACATTCTGATATGATAACCATGAAGATATACACTTTCTAGGATCATAATTTTAAGAAAGTAAAATGATATCAGTGCTAGAGTAATGGTGGCAATGGTGCAGATGCCACCATTTCACATACACAGTAAACTGCAGCTGTTATTATAAAGGAACACTTTCAGCAGTTGCATGAGGGTTAGTATCTGAGAGAGTAAGAGAAGAGAGAAGGTGTGAACACAGTAAGATGATGGAGTGGATGAGGTACATGAGATACAGTAATGGACAACAGTCACTCACCAGATGATACTAATTGTATCTTTGTGGTACGTCCACAAACATCAGCCACACCCCAGAATGGTTTGTGTGTTGGTAGTCCAGTCCACACAATACCCTTATCCACACCATCAATATAGACATGTAGCTCTCCCTCTCTTGAGACCATGCAAC
The DNA here is from genome assembly GCA_964017065.1 of Haliclona indistincta. NCBI lineage: Eukaryota > Metazoa > Porifera > Demospongiae > Haplosclerida > Chalinidae > Haliclona > Haliclona indistincta. The sequence continues at coordinate 703,030 of OZ024789.1, forward strand.
CAACAGTCCGACCCTCTCGGAATGAGTTCAGGTTAACTTTGAGCCCTCCCTGCTCCTCATTGTGATAAACTTTACTACCCACCAGGATCCAGTAGTCAAAGTGATTTTGCCATCCCAGTACTGCATTATCTGGAATCCTGCTGATATCATCAGGACACTGTGTGGTCATACCTATAGCCTGTTGTTGGTAGTAAGATATCAACACAGTAAACAGTGAACACTAATCACTAACTAGTCACTATAGTACACACACTAGTCAGCTAGTCACTCACAATGGATGCCAAACGTGTGTCATCATACTCGAGTATCTTCACCTGGTATACGGTACCTAGCGCTACCGGCTGCTCAGTGAATACAATACCATCCCAATTGTATCTAACTCGTCTAGCAACAGTGCTATTATCTGAGAGTTTGATGTTCTCTCCAAAACGAGAGTGGAAGCGCCGAGTACACGCAGTCGCCATCGTGAGACTACGCCCATATCATTAAATAGGGGTCTCTTCAATGTGTGTTGTATCCGGTGTCACGGGAAGTAGACCAGGCAGGATCCTGCCATCACTAGCGAGGTGTTGCTGCAGGCTATCTGTTCCGGAACAGATAGCCTGCAGCAACCATGCCAGCAACACCTCGCCAGTGATGGGTGCCTCTGTGAGTTACAGCATGCATCATTGATCTGTTGCTAGTAATGAGAGGGAGAGATTCTTGTATTCTTGTCCAGTAGTTACTGAAACGTAGTCTGTTTATCCTGCAAGTATATCTCCCAAATTCCTACAATCAGTAATTCTTATGACATAATTGCAGTTGAACTCCTCGGTCCTTATAAACTCGACATAATTTACTGTTTAATAAAATATTATAATTCATGATCATGAATTGCTACAGTGTTCCACACGAAGACGCTTGAAAAGTCATTTTTGGATAATTTGCTCATTTTCTCTGAACTGCATGATCCTATGCACATATGCATGTACCATCATGAAGGTCTATCCTTGGGGAGTTGACTACATCATATGGCTTCGGGACACATGGCTGTCACGTGATAAAAGATGGCAGTAAACACACCCACACAGCAGACCACGTTAGAAAAGGATCTCTACAATGAGTGGTAGTTAAGAACTATTAAAGCTGCAGTCAAACACTCGTCCCAGATGAACTCGTGTGAGAGGCGCGAGAAGTCGCCGTCGGCTATACTTCGGGAACAGGGAGCATAAAACAGCGTTTTCGACATCGCTCAACGTTAATTAGGGACAGGATCCTCAGAGTCCGTGCTAGTTAAGAACCTAGACTTGCTTATTACAAAGGCTAAATATAGTGCATTTACGACGAACTCACTTGGCGCGTCTCTGTCTTAGCATCGCGACAAACGAAGCTCGGTCTCACAAAATAGCTGCTTTTTGACGGCCATCTTGCTGTTTAGTGACGTTTTAATGGACTCCGCCTTTAAAAAATGACGACACGACTAATAACAGTAACCTTGTGACGCCACAGGCTCGTACAGTTGTTGGTTACTGTTTATCAAAAGTGTCGTCATTACCCGTGCGCAGTATGCGCCAGGGTTATGCGTTTGTGTCCGTCGGTATGTGTGTGTGTGTGTGTCGTCAAAAAACACGCCTGTTTGCGTCTTACAGCTCGAAAATCTCCACGAAAACACTCTTCGGAGCTTCTTCACTGAATTTATAGTCCTATGAAGACGTTTTCTGTGCTGGCAAGCCTTGTTCGAGCGGCTAATCCATGGCTATCTAAAGCTACGTGTCCTTGTAAGAGCACTTACGGTATTGTGGGTGTGTCACCCAACCTCCTATTGATGTCGATGCCCTCACTCAGTCTCCCTTTTCCCGTACGTCAGCGTGTTGCAGTAATGCAGGAGTAGTCGTGTTTAGCTCCTAGCTCAGCGCACGGGTATGTGTTCATTAGAACTCTAGTTCTTTTAGAGGCGGAGCCCATAAAACTTGGCATAAGGCTTGGCATAAATACTATCCGCGAATGTCTTGTTTTCTGTTGACAAAGATAGGGCAATAGCGCTCATTCGCGAAAATTTTATTCGCGAATCATCTCTATCTCGCGCATTCGCGAAAAATTTCTCCCACGAAAATTTCCCGCTATACGGTAATCACTACAAAAAAATTGTAAAAGGCTACAAAAATTAGTGCTTTCACTAAAAATAGAATGGATGATGTCATCGTTATGTGAAGTGGTTTAGCTGATCCACAATGTAACTCATTGCTGGTCGCTTGTTGGGGTTCTGTTGCACACATGAGCTGATCAGTTGGTGCATTAGTGGCCAGTCCTTGGCCATGGACTGCAGCATGGAGGGGAAGGCATCAGGGTCAGGAAGACGGTTGCTCAACACCTCACACAGGAGCTTGCCAAAACTAAACACGTCCATCTTGGTAGTCTGTTGCTTTCTCTCGAACACTTCAGGAGCAGTGTACATTACAGCTCCTGGACCAGGAGTGCTAGCATGCTGTACAAGGTTGGCGGAACCAAAGTCTGACAGCTTCCCTCTCCACTTGTTGTTGGGTAGAGCTAGCAGCAGAACGTTGGCACTGCTCACATCTCTGTGAATGATGGGGTTCGACTGGAGATGGAGGTAGTTGAGTGCAGCGGATACGTCCCTCAGTATGGTTAGCTTGACGCCACGGTTAGCGAGTTGAGCGTTGTGATAGGCTTGGCGTAGGTTGGTGTCCATGAGTTCTGTGATGATGATGGGAGTGTTGGATGGACTGTCCAGTACTGCTGCCATGAACAGCAGCAGGTTGGGGTGACGCACTTTAGCCATCAAGCTGATCTCGCGACGGAGGAGATCTCTATAGTAGTCAGACGAGCTGATGATGGAGTGGAGCTGTTTCATAGCTACATCCTGGCCTCGGAAACTGCCAACCACTACTCTCCCCCACCCTCCTTCTCCCAGCACCTTGCCTGTGGGTCGTACCTCATTGTGGCTTACCACCCAGAAGCTAATGTCAGTATCTGAACCTAACTGAGATTGCTGGTCCAACCTAGACTGGAGCTGCCTTGCCTCCTCCTGGAGACGAGTGATCTCTTGCTGGTGGTTTTGTGTTAGGAGAGCATTTTCTTGCTGAAGGCGACTGTTGTCTTGTTGAAGTTGAGAGATGGTTTGCTGGTGATGAGTGACTTCTTGTTGATGGATTTGTGTTTGACTAGCAGTCTCTTGCTTTAGATGAACGTTCTCTTGCTGAAGACTAGTAACCTCTTGCTGCAAATGAGTGTTGTCTTGCTGGAGGTGAGTGATCTGCTGGTGAAGAACAGTGTTCGTATCTTTTGCTGTTCCACTGCTTGTTTGATGTGGAGGTGTGGCTTGGGGATTAGAGACCTGGTCTTTACGACGACGTATCGCTGGAAGCTCTTGTGGTTTAGTGATGGACAGCTTGCTTTGAAGAGTGTGATGAAGGGGAACACTTTCTGAGAGAGGAATAGAACAGAGAGATGTGAACACAGTAAGATGATGGAGTGGATGAGGTAAGGCATGAGATACAGATATGCATAGGTGGCAGAACCAATAGGGCATGAGGGCTCCAAAAATCCCAATTGGATTTTCCATTTTTGTCAATAACAATAAAATCATACGTTTTCAGCTCTTCACGGACACAAGATAGAGACTGCAAGTGAGGTACCAGTGGCAGCAAAACGAGTCCTGCATGTTTCGTCATGTCCAGAAGACAGTCAGCAAATACACCTTCATAAATATTAATTAATTAGTCAAAATGTTTCTTAGCGCTTCGCACTACATCTTTTAACCCACCCAATACAGATTTTATTCTGCCACCCATGCTGAGCAATGCACAACATTCACTCACCAGATAATTCTAATTGTATCTTTGTGGTACTTCCAAAAACATCAGCCACACCCCAGAATGGTTTGTGTGTTGGTAGTCTAGTCCACACAATACCCTTATCCACTCCATCAATATAGACATGTAGCTCTCCCTCTCTTGAGACCATGCAACCAACAGTCTGACCCTCTCGGAGTGAGTCGAGGTTAACTTTGAGCTTTCTTCTCTTACCATTGTGATAAGCAGTATTACAGTCCAGGATCCAGTAGTCAGAGTGGTCTTTCCATTCCAATGCATGACTAGGAATCCTGATATTATCAGGACACTGTGTGGTCATACCTATAGACTGTTGTTGATATATTAAGATATCAACATAGTAAACAGTGAACACTAATCACTAACTAGTCACTATACTATAGTACACACACTAGTCAGCTAGACACTCACAATGGATCCATAAAAATTACGGTACTCGAGTATCTTCACCTGGAATGTGGTACCTAGCGCTACCGGCTGCTCAGTGAATGCAATACCATAATTATAGCTTCTAACTCGACTAGCAACAGTGTTGTTGTCTAAGAGATCGATGTTCCCTCCACGACGAGAGTGGAAGCGCCGAGTTGTCATCGTCAGACTTAAGCCACGCCTCCAAAATTATATCACGCACGTGATCATTCTGCGCTGCTTGATCGCAGATCTGACTACATGTAGGTAAGATTTCTACATCAGCTGTTGATTCACGGGTACAAAGAAAATAAAAAGATTTCTAACGAAATCAAAAGGATACCAGTAGCAGATTAAGAAATCTGCTACTGGTCCACAATGAATGTAAACCAATGCAAAAAGGAACCAGCTAGCATGGAATTGTAACACGATTGACTTGCTAAAGGACCTATTTCAGTGGCTGCTGTGGCTGACAATAGCAGTTCAGCTAGTTGCTGTTTACTGACACCTGACAAACATTGTATTCAATCCAGCTTGTAACTAAAATATTGTATAATCTTATGTATGTATTGTATAATCTCAGTCTCTTAAAGTTTGTTTTAATATTGTAAATAATCTTTCTATTATTCCACCTTCTTATTTTTCATTCCACCCTCATCCTTCTCCTCGTCGTCCTCATAATCTTATTCTGTATAAACCCTTTGCTCGGACTAACTCATATTTCTTTTCTTTTTTTGTTAATGTTGTTTCATTGTGGAATCAGTTGCCTAACCATGTTGTATCTAGTTTTTCTTCTTCTGCTTTTAAACATCAGTTATCTTCTATTTATCTTTAGTTTTATTTACTTTTTTTTTCTTTCTTATATAGGGCTGTCTGTTTATTAGCTCTGCTAGCTAGTCAGTCCTGCATTGTCTTTGCAAATCAGTATAAAATAAAAATAAAAAAAAATGTACATGCAGCCACGGATATATGGTCTGTTTACAGTTAGCAAGTCAATCGTCATGCAGTGTTACAATTCCATGCTGGTTCCTTGGGTACCCCTTAAGAGGGATTGAAAAAGCTTAACAATTTTCATCATAGGTGCATAAGTAATCCTTGGTATATCACTAATCAGAAGCAGTACGTGGACAGAGCACATCTCTTCAGTGATGGTGAGAGAGTGGTGGGGGGATGTTGAGTCGATTGGAGTGGAATGGCTTGGACACCTTCCTAGGATGCATGCCACAACATTGTTTGCCGAAGCTGAGCTTGTTTGGTTGGCTGCTTGTAACTCGACCTCTCAGTGGCCCAAGAAGAAGGTGGAGAGATCTAGTCATTCCTCTCATTTGAGGAGGCGCGTGACCATATACGGGCAGCGTTTAGTCAAGGTCAAGGTGCTCTTATACAGTATAGTTATCTTCTCAGGGTTGGTCTCAGCTACCTCCTCAATATCCTCTCCTCATGATGCGTCACAGAGGATATCGATGAGATAGCAGGAGGAAGAGAGAGAGGGATGAAGCAGCTATAGAAGAGTATCAAATCAGATAGTGCTGTGTTACAATCCTCATGATTTGTGTGTCATCTCATGATATTCCACTAGTATGTTAGCTATAGAAACTAATCTGATAGTATTGATGACTTATGTATTATTATACAGCATTCTATTATCTATAATTTATCAGATAAACACTCAATTATTATCAGTATTATAATAATGAAAAGATCAATTTTAGTTGTTACATGTATTAGAAAACAATGATTATTCACTGATCAAACAGATATTGATGACATGATGAGTGGTGATTATTGTGGTCACTAGTGATCCAGTATCAGTGAGCACAGTAGGTGTAGTCTAGTGATGATGGATGAGTGGAGTGGAGACACACTGCAGGATAGCTGCTTGCACTGACCTAGTGTAGCTGGTCTCAGATAATACCTGGACATCAACAACACATAGCAGTACTGTCACTCACTCACTCACTCACTCACTCACTCACTCACTCACTCACTCATTACCTAAACTCTTCAGTGAAGTGCTGTCTACAAGTGTCTCTCAGTGATGTGGAGTGCTGTACTGATACTAGCATGAGAGACACTGAGTAATAGAGAGAGACAGCTTGCTCTGATGAGACACTGCTCTCTAGTGAAGCTGTGAGCTGTGACACTACTGCATGAAGACAGTCAATCTAACAACAAAGAGAGCATCATATCACACTCTCAGAGCTAGCTACTAGTAGGTACTCACTGTTGATCTGTTAGTAGCTAGTAGGTGATCTACCCACCATACTATAGTAGCACTGGACTCACACTGCTGCCAGGATACCTGTAACACAACGAGACATAGTGATCTATCATCTGAAGCAGTACACCCACGCAAGTAGGCGTAGCTCAATATTGCGCGTTATTTAGAAAAGGCGGGAAAATTGATGCAATGTGTGCCTCAGTGCATGAGTACTATAAGTGCCTGAACAAAGTCGCCATCCCTAAGAACACTCCAGGCAAACATAGGAAAATTACTTTAGACAAGTTTGATGCCTCACGCTCCACGAGTTAGCTATCATTAGCTATAGAGTAACAGCGTCATTGTTACATTACCTGTTGAGCTACTCGAGACAGTTCATACAGTACACCGACTGTATGATCAGTGAGCTCACCTAGTAGCTTACCAACCTGTGAGAGAGATGAGACATGCTAGTACCAGTACTATTGCTAGTATACCTCATCATCCTCATCATGATGGGTGCCGCTGTGTGTGGTGTGTTGGTGTAGTGGTGTGTGGCAGCAGTGTCTCTGGTGTTGCTGATAACAGTGACTCAATGTGGTTAGTGTCATGGCTGTCACTGACTCTAACATCTCTCCACTACAACAACAAAGAGAGAGAGGTAGATTAATAGTGAGCAAGAAGAGTGACTGTTTTGTTAGACAACTATGTAAAGCTACTGATAATTTATTGTGGTATAAGAATGCGCAACTTTCAAGTTCATGTCAAGTCGACTTGTTCAAATTTGCTATTATGTTAAAAATATTGTTGTTAATAAAAAATATTATTTATGATAAATTTCCCGAATCTTGCTCTATTATGCTCACTTGTTTCTAGTTAGTAGAAGGAATCGTTTGTTACATGAGTGAGTTCCCTGCAGTGCTCTGAGCAACACCTCCATTACAATAGCTGCATACCTGAGGAGAGACAAGAGGAGGTGGATAGAGAGGTATGAATGCACATGGTCACAGCATCAGTGAGCTCACTCTATGGAGTCTATCAATGATAGCTTCTCTGTGATACATCTAGTCCTCAACTGATCAATACAATACTGTAATACATCACTATCCTATAGACAAAGAGAGAGAGAATGAAAAAATTAGAGTCTGAGTATAGTCAGAAAATTCCCATGCAGGATTAAAGTTTTGTCACTCATTCAAGCAACAAAATTAAATGTGGCGTGTGTATTGTGCAGACTGAGAAAATTAAGTAAAAATAATAATTAGATCCAGTTGGACTATGCATAATTATGTACGATAGCATAAAGTAGATATTTTGATAGTGAAAATGTTAGGTTAGAAATAGAATGATGATGGTCTATAACTTACCGACCAGAATAGAGATCTTATAGTGAAGTATCTCTTACAAGCTGTAGATAACTCAAGAAGCAGTTTAACTGATGTATCTAGTCTTCTACAATGAAGCAACTCTGATCTCAGTGACTGATACTGCTCACACCATGCTTGCCTGCAGTAGAGATAAACACCACCATTATTACTATAAACCAGCTCACTATGGTTCACAATGTGACGTGGTGGCTAGCACTATTTTGCGTCAATACAACACAGATATAGAATAACTACTATGTCACGTTGCGCTGCAATTTGACAATGCAGTGCAAACTAGTGTAAACCAGGCTTTATAGAACTTTAGTGTGATGGTATTAATGAAGGGGTGGGGCTAGTTCACTCACTATTTATCAGTGTGTGTGGCATTGTTAGTCGTCTGCTGATGTGATGATGTGTCTTGAGAACAACACTCCTACACACAATGATGAACAGGTTAGTGTATTATGGAGACAGTGCTGGTTTAACATCATTGAATTCATAGATTCAATAATGAACGTTCATGTGCTAAAAGTTTGACAATGCATTGCAGGCTTTGCTCATTTATTTTCTCAATTATAATTATTTTTTGCACGTTTGATACCTATTATTGATTATCTTTAGCACTTGCCAAACAAAACATGCAAATTTTGCTCAAATTTGATGACAATGCCTAAATTTAGGAACTTTTGCTCTAAAATGACCTAAATTATTTTGATCAATACTGAAATAATGAGCTGCCTAATTTTAGGCATGCTAGATTTCTAAAACTTCTGAAAGTTCGGGTAAGCATGCCTTTAGTAGGCATGTAGTCCTATATTGCTAAATATAATTATGGTGAGAATTATTATTACCGTGCCTCCTTAATAATACATGTAAAAGGCTTAAAAAATTAATACTTTCACTAAAAAGTAGAATGGATGATGTCATCGTTTTGTGAAGTGGTAATTAGCTGATCCACAATGTAAGTCATTGCTGGTCGCTTGTTGGGGTCCTGTTGCACACATGAGCTGATCAGTTGGTGCATTAGTGGCCAGTCCTTGGCCATGGACTGCAGCATGGAGGGAAAGGCACCAGGATCAGGAAGACGGTTGCTCAACACCTCACACAGGAGCTTGCCAAAACTAAACACGTCCATCTTGGTAGTCTGTTGCTCTCCCTTGAACACTTCAGGAGCAGTGTACATTGCAGCTCCTGGACCTGGAGTGCTAGCATGCTGTACAAGGTTGGCGGAACCAAAGTCTGACAGCTTCCCTCTCCACTTGTTGTTGGGTAGAGCTAGCAGCAGGACGTTGGCACTGCTCACATCTCTGTGAATGATGGGGTTCGACTGGAGATGGAGGTAGTTGAGTGCAGCGGATACGTCCCTCAGTATTCCTAGCTTGACGCCATTGTTGGTGAGTTGAGCGCTGTGATAGGCTTGGCGTAGGTTGGTGTCCATAAGTTCTGTGATGATGATGGGAGTGTTGGATGGACTGTCCAGTACTGCTGCCATGAACAGCAGCAGGTTGGGGTGACGCACTTTAGCCATCAAGCTGATCTCACGACGGAGGAGATCTCTATAGTAGTCAGACGAGCTGATGATGGAGTGGAGCTGTTTCATAGCTACATCCTGGCCTCGGAAACTGCCAACCACTACTCTCCCCCACCCTCCTTCTCCCAGCACCTGGCCTGTGGGTCGTACCTCATTGTGGCTCACCACCCAGAAGCTAGTGTCAGTATCTGAACCTAACTTAGGTTGCTGGTCCAACCTAGACTGGAGCTGCCTTGCCTCCTCCTGGAGACGAGTTTTATCCTGTTGTAGATGAGTGACCTGTAGTTGGAGCTGTTGTTTTAGACGAGCGTTCTCCTGGTAAAGACTAGCAACCTCTTGCTGGAGGTGATCATTGTCTTGCTGGAGGTGAGTGATCTGCTGGTGAAGAACAGTGTTCGTATCTTTTGCTGTTCCACTGCTTGTTTGATGTGGAGGTGTGGCTTGGGGATTAGAGACCTGGTCTTCCTGATGACGTATTGTTAGAGGCGCTTGTGGTTTAGTGATGGACAGCTTGTTTGAAAGTTGATGATATAAAGGAACACTTTCAGCAGTTGCATGAGGGTTAATATCTGAGAGAGGAGAGAGAAAGGTGTGAACACAGTAACACAATAACAGAACACATGAGGATGAGGTAATGAGAGATACAGTAATGGACAACAGTCACTCACCAGATGATACTATTTGTATCTTTTTGGTACATCCACAAACATCAGCCACACCCCAGAATGGTTTGTGTGTTGGTAGTTCAGTCCACACAATACCCTTATCCACACCATCAATATAGACATGTAGCTCTCCCTCTCTTGAGACCGTGCAACCAACAGCCTGACCCTCTCCGAGTGACTCGAGGTTAAGTTTGAGCTGGCTTCTCTTACCATTATGATAAACAGTACTACACCTCAGGATCCAGTAGTCAGAATGACCACTCCATTCCACTGCATAACTAGGAATGCTGATATTATCAGGACACTGTGTGGTCATACCTATCATCTGTTGTTGATAGTAAGATATCAACACAGTAAACAGTGAACACTAATCACTAACTAGTCACTATAGTACACACACTAGTCAGCTAGACACTCACAATGGATCCAAACCATCTAGTGTTATTCTCGAGTATCTTCACCTGGAATACGGTACCTAGCGCTACTGGCTGCTCAGTGAATACATTTCCATTCCAATTGCTTCCAACTCGTCTAGCAACAGTGTTTTTATCGGAGAGATTGATGTTCTTTCCACAACGAGAGTGAAAGCGCCCAGTACGCGTAGTCGCCATCAAGAGGTAACGTCCATCTTTTTAACTATAGGGTCTCCTCATTGTGTGTTGTATCCGGTGTCACGGGAAGTAGACAAGGCAGGAGCGACCCTGCCAGCAACATCTCGCTAGCGGCATCCTGCCTGCCCTCAATATAGTGTCAGCAGGCTACAGCAGCTACATGTAGCTCGATCATAGCTCTAGTGCTGCTCACAGCCACTACTGCAGTCATGGCGGAGTCGACCATATTCGTCACAGTAGACTAGTGATGGGCGCCTATAGCTCTGTAAGCCACAGCATGCATTGATCTAGCTAGCTGTTGCTAGTAATATGAGAGGGAGAGAGGAGGAGAGATGTTATTGCTAGCATGTGTAGCTGCTGTTGGTAGATAGAGACAAGGCTCAGCCTTCTCTTGTATCCTCCATGCATTAGGGTGACCTTGGTAAGAAGATCTATCCAACACTGAGGTGAGTGAATGAGTGTTTCCATTGCATGATCGATATGTGTGTTTGTAAAGGGTTAATTAAATGCTCTTTTTTTTTTCAAAGTTGATTTGTTACCTAAAGGAGCTAAGATACAGTGGGATATGCTAGATCAGCACTTAGCAATAATGATCTACACCATAGAGTGGAACCATTCCTCAAGGTAACTCACTCACTCACTCACTCTAGATCTCTTTCCTTCTCTCTTGCAGGCTAAACCTGAGGAAAAGGACAAAGTTGAGTCATTCTTTGCTAGTTATAGCCTGTCAAGGGCTCTTATGATAAGAAAGAGGATTTTGATAATCTGAATGCTGAGTTGTTGAAGCTAGAGCAGGGCTCTAGTGCTGGTAATCGTCTAGTGTACCTGGCCCTACCTCCATCAGTGTTTGCTGCCGTCACTACCAACATCAAGGCTTGCTGTATGTCGAAAACGTGAGCATTTCAATATTACACACTCATAATGACTTAGTATAGTTGTTGTAAAATGTACCTGTTTCGATATTTCAATATTACTCAAGTTAACTGTTGCTTTTTGAAAATTATGGTATTGTCCTTAAACCTGAGATATTGTTTTTCTCTGTGTATAGTGGATGGACTCGTGTGATTGTGGAGAAGCCATTTGGTAAAGACTCAGAGAGCTCTGCTAAGCTATCCACTCATCTTGCTGGACTGTTCAGACAAGATGAGATATATCGTATCAATCACTACCTTGGTAAAGAAATGGTGCAGAACCTCCTAGTACTGAGGTGGGGGAGAGGTATCATCTTGTGACAGTGTGCGAGGACATAATCTCTTAGTGAGTGAGGCAATTATTTCTCCCGCTAAAATCACTAGCTGTACGGTATCTATTCCTCATCAGGTGGTATGGTGTTTGGTTCATGTGGAGATGAGTTCAAGCAAGCGTTCAGCTGCTTCCATTACAGCACAGCAGAGGAGAAGGGACTGGATTGTATACCACAGAGCAATGAAGACATGATGCACAGAGGATGAGAGAGCAGGAGGAAGAGAGAGAGATGAAGCAGCTATAGGAGAGTATCAAATCAGATAGTGCTGTGTTACAATCCTCATGATTTGTGTGTCATCTGATGATATTCCACTAGTATGTTATAGAAACTAATCTGATGGTATTGTTGACTTATGTATTATACATTCTATTATCTGTATCAGATAAACACTCAAATATTATCAATATGAAAAGATCGACTTTAGTTGTTATCATAAAACAATGATTATTCACTGATCAAACAGATATCGATATGACATGATGAGCGGTGATTATTGTGGTCACTAGTCAGTGGCGTAGGAAGATTGTTTGAGCAGGGGGGCCCAAGATTTAGGCGAGCGGAGCGAGGCGAAAAATTTTGCTAATTAATATTCATAAGGGGCGTTATTTCAGCGATTTTATGGCTATCTTCGACATGCAAACGTTAATACTGTTAACGTTCCCAACTGCCATGTGGCTCTCTATTTAAAGGTCTAACATTTAGAATAAAAAATTTGAAATTATATTAGCTGCACTGATGGCATGGCAGTGTATAGTGTAGTGGTGTAGGTATTAAACTGAGACTCGTTGGCAATGCAACAGACTTGCTGGGTACTTTCTGAACAACTCTATAGGTAAGCTCAAAAATAAGGGGGGCCCTGGCCCCTGTGGCCCCCCCTGTTCCTACGCCCATGCTAGTGATCCAGTATCAGTGAGCACAGTAGGTGTAGTCTAGTGATGATGGATGAGTGGAGTGGAGACACACTGCAGGATAGCTGCTGGCACTGACCTAGTGCAACTGGTCTCAGATAATACCTGGACATCAACAACACATAGTAGTACTCTCACTCACTCACTCACTCACTCACTCATTACCTAAACTCTTCAGTGAAGTGTTGTCTACAAGTGTCTCTCAGTGATGTGGAGTGCTGTACTGATACTAGCATGAGAGACACTGAGTAATAGAGAGAGACAGCTTGCTCTGATGAGACACTGCTCTCTAGTGAAGCTGTGACACTACTGCATGAAGACAGTCAATCTAACAACAAAGAGAGCATCATATCACACTCTCAGAGCTAGCTACTAGTAGGTACTCACTGTTGATCTGTTAGTAGCTAGTAGGTGATCTACCCACCATACTATAGTAGCACTGGACTCACACTGCTGCCAGGATACCTGTAACAGATCGAGACATAATTATTGCACTACAAGTAGGCGTAGCTCAATGTTGTGCGTTATTTAGAAAAGGCGGGAAAATTGATGCATTGTGTGCTTCAGCGAGCAGAGCATGAGTACTGTAAGTGCCTGAACAAAGTTACTATCCCTAGAAACGCACTAGGCAAGCATAGGAGAATTACTTTAGACGAGTATGATGCCCCAAGCTTTACGAGTTAGCTATCATCAGCTATAAGAGTAACATCATCATTGGTACATTACCTGTTGAGCTACTCGAGACAGTTCATACAGTAGACCGACTGTATGATCAGTGAGCTCACCTAGTAGCTTACCAACCTGTGAGAGAGATGAGACATGCTAGTACCAGTACTAGTGCTAGTATACCTCATCATCCTCATCATGATGGGTGCCGCTGTGTGTGGTGTGTTGGTGTAGTGGTGTGTGGCAGCAGTGTCTCTGGTGTTGCTGATAATAGTGACTCAATGTGGTTAGTGTCATGGCTGTCACTGACTCTAACATCTCTCCACTACAACAACGAAGAAGAGAGAGAGGTAGATTAATAGTGAGCAAGGAGAGTGATTGTTTTGATAGACAACTACGTAAAGCTGCTGAAAATCTTCTTGTGGCAAAGGAACAATATAAAAGTTAGCACAACATTCAAGTTCAAGTCAAATGAAATTGTTAAAATTTGCTACTGATAAAAAAATTATATACAAAATTAATTTCCCTGAATCATGTTCAAAATGTGCTGCTCACTTGTTTCGTGTTAGTAGAAGGAATCGTTTGTTACACGGGTGAGTTCCCTGCAGTGCTCTGAGCAACACCTCCATTACAATAGCTGCATACCTGAGGAAAGACAAGAGGAGGTGGATAGAGAGGTATGAATGAACATGGTCACAGCATCAGTGAGCTCACTCTATGGAGTCTATCAATGATACTTTCTCTGTGATACATCTAGTCCTCAACTGATCAATACAATACTGTAATATATCATTATCCTATAGACATAGACAAAGAGAGAGAGAGAATGAAAAATGTTAGAGCCCGAGTATAATCAAAGAATTCCAAGTATTAAAAGTTTTGTCACTGACAAAATAAAATGTGGTGCGTGTATCGTGTAGGCTGAGAAAATTAAGTTGAGCAAAATTAATCCAGTTACATGGTCTATTCATAGTATGATAGCATAAAGTAGAGATTAATTTAGATAGTGAATGATGATGGTCTATAGCTTACCGACCAGAATAGAGATCTTATAGTGAAGTATCTCTTACAAGCTGTAGTTAACTCAAGAAGCAGTTTAACTGATGTATCTAGTCTTCTACAATGAAGCAACTCTGATCTCAATGACTGATACTGCTCACACCATGCTTGCCTGCAGTAGAGATAAACACCACCATTATTACTATAAACCAGCTCACGGCAATGTGACGTGATGGCTAGCACTATGTGGCATCAAAATATTATAGTATGACACGTTGCCTGACAATTATCAATGCAGTGCAAACTACTGAGTCACATTGCTAACTAGTGTGATGGTATTAATGAAGGGGTGGGGCTATAGTTCACTCACTGTTTATCAGTGTGTGCGTCATTGTTAGTCGTCTGCTGATGTGATGATGTGTCTTGAGAATAACACTCCTACACACAATGATGAACAGGTTAGTGTATCATGGAGACAGTACTGGTTTAACATCATTGAATTCTATGATTCCATAAACGTTCATGTGCTAAAAGTTTGACAACACATTGCAGGCTTTGCTCAGTCATGATATATTTTCTTATTTTCTCGAATTATGTTCTTGCAGGTTTGATACCTTTTATCGATTATCTTTAGCATTTGCCTAACAAACATGCAAATGTTGCTCAAATTTGATGACAGATGCCTAAATCTAGGAACTCTAGCTTGCTCTAAAAATGACCTAATTTTACAGTAGATCAAAACTGAAATAATTATGAGCTGCCTAATTTTAGGCATGCTAGATTTCAAAAACTGAAAGTTCAGGTAAGCATGCCTAAATAAAGGCATGTAGTCCTGTATTGCTAAAAAATTAATATGGTCGTAATTATTTAGACAAAATTGCCTAAATTTAGGCATGCATTATACTTTGGTCGTTTTTTTAGGTATGTGCTAAAGATTTTCTACGAAATGGTCTAAATCCTGTAAAAATAATTGGACGAAATAAATTTAACATGCTGTCTGGACAGTCTGGGGACAGAATATACTTCCAACTACCTATGGTCTACAGAATTTTAAATGATTGTGCTACATGTATCATCTGATTATTGCACAATACCTCACGGCATGCTGCTCACTCACTATTATCATCTGACTATCACATGATACGATTGCTATGTCACATGATCACTCACTATTCTGTAGTCCTCTAGTGCACTGGTAAAGTGACGATGAAAGTAGGTGTGGTCCTTGAGTACGTATATCTCCAGTGGCACAGTCTCCACCCTCACACTCTCTCCCTCACCTCCATATCCCTCCATTACCATCTCACTCAGTCCTAGACTAAGTGTGCTGCTCCATTTCTCATCATGTGCTAGCAGCAATCTCTCTCTCAGCCCTCTCTCATCCAGTGAGCTACTGATGTTACCAGAACTACCTCTGAAATCTCCCGGTGGACCTTGTTTCAACACTTTGTCTGCTTGTCGGGAGAGACCTTAAATTGTCCAGACTGCTCGTACTCTTGCTGAGCTCAGTTATCTTGCTGTGAGAGGAGTCCACCAGCTACTGAGCTGCCTCTAGTAGCTGACAGGTAAGGTGAGTTAGTGTGTGCATCTGTGTCGCTGATGTGTAATGAGGGAGGAGGGGTTCTTGCTTGACCAGCTGGTAGAGCAGGGTCTCTGGTGTGTTTGAAAGCGTCCCTCTTTGTGCTGATCAGTAGCGGGCTACCCACAGCTGCCGCTGTCAGCTTGCCGCCTGATGGAGAGGTTCTGGTTGAGGGGGTGCGATCATGCAGTGCCTGCACTGAGAACTTGAATCTCTGTTGTTCATTAGTCTTCTCGCAGCTAGTTGGCGCAGTATTCGAGGGATCGATCTACGGCTCTGTGTGACGCTGGCTAGGATAGCCTTGTCCTTCACTCTCCGCTGGTAGAAAACACGAACGTGAACCGTCTTCTGGTCTTCTTGTTCAGGAAATCAGGTTCATCATCCATCCTGCAATGAGTACGGCAAGGCACCATGATGCGGCGGCTCTGATTACAGGCTGGTATCTAGCTAGCTTATTGTTTCTACAGACATGACGTCCTCTAGTCGAAGCGCTTTGTTTAGCGTCTTGGGTGGTATCTCAGTGAAGTAGAGTTGTCTGTGTCCGAGTACAACGTGTCTAGGAGCTCTCTTACCCTCTGGCGTCACTACCACACACGGCTCAGTGGAGATCACTCTCTCATAGTCGCTGGGAGGGAGGTTACGGCGCAGCAAGGTGTCCAGGCGACCATCAAATCGCTTGGTCTCGTGCTGCAGCTGGTGGACCATCCTTGATCCAGATAGTAATGAGGAATGCGTGGGCGAGCATGCAGTGCTTTTAATAAACAATCACCATGGTAACGAATAACATATCACCATGGAAACAATTACTGTAATAATCACAACAAAAATTTTGAGTTAAAGGCTACAAAAATTAGTGCTTTCACTAAAAATAATATAATGGTTGATGTCATTGTTTGGTGAAGTGGTTTAGCTGATCCACAATGTAACTCATTGCTGGTCGCTTGTTGGGGTCCTGTTGCACACATGAGCTGATCAGTTGGTGCATAAGTGGCCAGTCCTTGGCCATGAACTGCAGCATGGAGGGGAAGGCATCAGGGTCAGGAAGACGGTTGCTCAACACCTCACACAGGAGCTTGCCAAAACTAAACACGTCCATCTTGGTAGTCTGTTGCTCTCCCTTGAACACTTCAGGAGCAGTGTACATTGCAGCTCCTGGACCAGGAGTGCTAGCATGCTGTACAAGGTTGGCGGAACCAAAGTCTGACAGCTTCCCTCTCCACTTGTTGTTGGGTAGAGCTAGCAGCAGGACATTGGCACTGCTCACATCTCTGTGAATGATGGGGTTCGACTGGAGATGGAGGTAGTTGAGTGCAGCGGATACATCCCTCAGTATGCTTAGCTTGACACCATTGTTAGTGAGTTGAGCGTTGTGGTAGGCTTGGCGTAGGTTGGTGTCCATGAGTTCTGTGATGATGATGGGAGTGTTGGATGGACTGTCCAGTACTGCTGCCATGAACAGCAGCAGGTTGGGGTGACGCACTTTAGCCATCAAGCTGATCTCGCGACGGAGGAGATCTCTATAGTATAGTCAGACGAGCTGATGATGGAGTGGAGCTGTTTCATAGCTACATCCTGGCCTCGGAAACTGCCAACCACTACTCTCCCCCACCCTCCTTCTCCCAGCACCTGGCCTGTGGGTCGTACCTCATTGTGGCTCACCACCCAGAAGCTAATGTCAGTATCTGAACCTAACTTAGGTTGCTGGTCCAACCTAGACTGGAGCTGCCTTGCCTCCTCCTGGAGACAAGTGATCTCTTGTTGGTGGTAGTGCTTGAGACGAATGATCTTTTGCTGATGGTTTTGTTTTAGGTGAACATTGTCTTTTTCAAGTTGAGAGATGGTCTGTTGGTGATGAGTGACTTCTTGTTGATGGATCTGTATTTGACTAGCACTGTCTTGCTTTAGATGAATATTCTCTTGCTGAAGACTAGTAACCTCTTGTTGTAAACGAGTGTAGTCTTCAGTGCTGGAGGTGATCATTGTTTTGCTGGAGGCGATCATTGTCTTGCTGGAGGTGAGTGATCTGCTGGTGAAAAACAGTGTTCGTATCTTTTGCTGTTCCACTGCTTGTATGATGTGGAGGTGTGGCTTGGGGATTAGAGACCTGGTCTTTACGACGATATATTGTAATGGACAACAGTCACTCACCAGATGATACTAATTGTATCTTTTTGGTACATCCACAAACATCAGCCACACCCCAGAATGGTTTGTGTGTTGGTAGCCCAGTCCACTCAATACCCTTATCCACACCATCAATATAGACATGTAGCTCTCCCTCTCTTGAGACCATGCAACCAATAGTTTGACCCTCTCTTAGTGACCAGAGGTTAACCTTGAGCTTTCTTCTTCCATTGTGATAAATATTACTACACCACAGGATCCAGTAGCCAGAGTGATCACTCCTTTCCAACTTCAATGCCTCACTAGGAATCCTGATATTATCAGGACACCGTGTGGTCATACCTATAGACTGTTGTTGATAGTAAGATATCAACACAGTAAACAGTGAACACTAATCACTAACTAGTCACTATAGTACACACTAGTCAGCTAGACACTCACTATAGATCCGGCATAACGTGAGTTATACTCGAGTATCTTCACCTGGAATACGGTACCTAGCGCTACTGGCTGCTCAGTGAATACAATACCATCGCCACTGCTTCTAACTCGTTCAGCAACAGTGTGAGGTGAGAGAATGATGTTCTCTCCACAACGAGAGTGGAAGCGCTGAGTACTTGTAGTCTCGCTCGTAGTCGCCATCTACAGTCGTCCGGCCAATTGACCGAAAGTCCAATACCGCCCATATACATTCGGGCGGAAGTACCGTATTACGCGATGAGCGAATTCTTCAAACGGCAATAACTTTCACAGTTTGACTCTTTTCATTTCTGCAGGATAAGATCTTTAGTATGATCTCTCAACAATTTCCAATTTTCAAGTCCGATCTTGCAACAGAAGTCAAGATACAATAGGAGTCCTGACCTTCAGTGGCTGTCGAAAACATTGTCAGGAAATTTAAGACACAGTTTGTTGCATTTCATCTGTATCTTTCACTAGTAGACACATTGATGCAGAATTTAATCAAATTTGGAATTGTTCTGGTGTATTATTTAAAAGTTATGACTGTTACAATGTTGCGCTTGCGTGGTCGCTAAAGTATCAACCTGTGGCCACAGATCAGCTGTTCTTGGTTCAAGTACTCTTTGAGGAGGTAAAGTGGAGCTACTTATACATTAGCTTTACAAATATATGTATGTTATAAAAAGATGATTACTGACAATAGGTGTATGCATTGTGATGGCTGATAGGAGCATCAGAAGACGCCTCTCCTATGTGTGGCACACCATGACCACATGAGTAGAGTTGATACATGACATGCCCAAGAAGCACGGGATATAGCTACCAGGTATGGAATTACTAAGGAAGATCTTTTCTGTCGTCCTTGCCGAGATGACATCAGGAGAATAGCCAACAATCCAGAGCATGTCCCTAGGTGGAAAAAGGAGAAAAATCAATTGTGTGCTGTTTGCTGTGTGCTGGGTTGTGCAAATGTTTGCTTTGTCCAAAGCAAACTGAATGTGGCAGAAACAACAAAGCTTCCTAGCTCAAGATGGTGATGCGCCAATTTAATGAGATTCATAACTTTAAGTAGCTGTAATGGTATTTTGTACAGGCGTGTTCCAGTATGCATTTTGTTTGTCTATTGATAAACATCGATTATAGCAAGTTTAATTTCAGTCACGAAGTGTTAGCTAACGTGGAGCAGCGAGCTCGCCCAGTAAAGACCGGTCTGTGGCTGTTATCTCCAGTTTGGCTTGCTTGCTCCTGAGATATTTGGTTTTCTCTCTATATGTAGTGGATGAACTCGTGTGATTGTTGAGAAGCCATTTGGTAAAGACTCAGAGAGCTCTGCTAAGCTATCCACTCATCTTACTGGACTGTTTAGAGAAGATGAGATATTATCGTATCGATCACTACCTTGGTAAAGAAATGGTGCAGAACCTCCTAGTACTGAGGTAAGGGAGAGTCATCATCTTGTGACAGTGTGTGAGGACATAATCTTTAGTGAGGCAATTATTTCTCCCACTAATAATTATTACTAGCTGTACGGTATCTGTTCCTCATCAGGTGGTATGGTGTTTGGTTCATGTGGGGATGAGTTCAAGCAAGCGTTCAGCTGCTTCCATTACAGCACAGCAGAGGAGAAGGGATTGGATTGTATACCACAGAGCAATGAAGACATGATGCACAGAGGATGAGAGAGCAGGAGGGAGAGAGGGATGAAGCAGCTATAGAAGAGTATCAAATCAGATAGTGCTGTGTTACAATCCTCATGATTCGTGTGTCATCTGATGATATTCCACTAGTATGTTATAGATACTAATCTGATAGTAATGCTGACTTATGTATTATACATTCTATTATCTGTATGAGATAAACACTCAATCATTAACAGTAATATAATATGAAAAGATCGATTTTAGTTGTTATTAGAAAACACTGATTATTCACTGATCAAACAGATATTGATGACATGATGAGTGGTGATTATTGTGGTCACTAGTGATCCAGTATCAGTGAGCACAGTAGGTGTAGTCTAGTGATGATGGATGAGTGGAGTGGAGACACACTGCAGGATAGCTGCTGGCACTGACCTAGTGCAACTGGTCTCAGATAATACCTGGACATCAACAACACATAGTAGTACTCTCACTCACTCACTCATTACCTAAACTCTTCAGTGAAGTGTTGTCTACAAGTGTCTCTCAGTGATGTGGAGTGCTGTACTGATACTAGCATGAGAGACACTGAGTAATAGAGAGAGACAGCTTGCTCTGATGAGACACTGCTCTCTAGTGAAGCTGTGAGCTGTGACACTACTGCATGAAGACAGTCAATCTAACAACAAAGAGAGCATCATATCACACTCTCAGAGCTAGCTACTAGTAGGTACTCACTGTTGATCTGTTAGTAGGTGATCTACCCACCATACTATAGTAGCACTGGACTCACACTGATGCCAGGATACCTGTAACACAACGATACATAGTGATCTATCATTTGAAGCAGTACACCCACGCAAGTAGGCGTAGCTCAATGTTGTGCGTTATTTAGAAAAAGGCGGGGAAATTGTTTGCCCCAGTGCATGAGTACTGTAAGTGCCTGAACAAAGTCACTATCCCTAAAAACACTCCAGGCAGGCACAGGGAAATTACTTTAGACATGTTTTATGTCCCACGCTCCACGAGTTAGCTATCATTATGTCATTGGTACATTACCTGTTGAGCTACTCGAGACAGTTCATACAGTAGACCGACTGTATGATCAGTGAGCTCACCTAGTAGCTTACCAACCTGTGAGAGAGATGAGACATGCTAGTACCAGTACTAGTGCTAGTATACCTCATCATCCTCATCATGATGGGTGCCGCTGTGTGTGGTGTGTTGGTGTAGTGGTGTGTGGCAGCAGTGTCTCTGGTGCTGCTGATAATAGTGACTCAATGTGGTTAGTGTCATGGCTGTCACTGACTCTAACATCTCTCCACTACAACAACGAAGAAGAGAGAGAGAGGTAGATTAATAGTGAGCAAGGCGAGTGCTTGTTTTGATAGACATCTATATGAAAAGCTGCTGAATGTTTTGTGGTATAAGAATGTGCAACATTCAAATTCATGTCAAGTCGACTTGTTCAAATTTGCTATTATGTTCAAATTTTGCTGTTATAAGATTATTTTTATTTATTAATTTTGAATTTCCTGAATTTTGCTGCTTACTTGTTTCTTGTTAGTAGAAGGAATCGTTTGTTACATGAGTGAGTTCCCTGCAATGCTCTGAGCAACACCTCCATTACAATAGCTGCATACCTGAGGAGAGACAAGAGGAGGTGGATAGAGAGGTATGACTACACATGGTCACAGCATCAGTGAGCTCACTCTATGGAGTCTATCAATGATAGTTTCTCTGTGATACATCTAGTCCTCAACTGATCAATACAATACTGTAATACATCACTATCCTGGACAAAGAGAGAGAGAAAGAAAAAAATTTAGAGTCTAAGTATAATTTAGAGTCTGACTACAGTACAATCAGAAAATTCC
>OZ024789.1:729197-783063 GCA_964017065.1 Haliclona indistincta
GTTTGATGTTCTCTCCACAACGAGAGTGAAATCGCTGAGTACTCGTAGTCGCCATCTTAAGACCACGCCCATCTCATTAATTATAGGGTCTCTTCATTGTGTGTTGTATCCGGTGTCACGCGAAGTACGGACTAGGCAGGAACAGATAGCCTGCAGCAACCCTGCCAGCAACACCTCGCTAGCTCCTGCCCGCCGTCACCTAGTGTCAGCTGCTCATAGCTCTAGTCCTGCTCACAGCCACTACTGCAGTCATGGCGCCGGAGTCGACCATATTCGTCAGTGATGGCCGGGCGACTAATCATAGTACAGCATGCATTGATCTGTTGCTAGTAATGAGACGGCCGGAGAGAGGAGGAGGAGATGTTATTGCTAGCATGTGTAGCTGCTGTTGGTAGATAGAGACAGACAAGGCTCAGCCTTCTCTTGTATCCTCCATTAGGGTGACCCGGCTTAATTGCTACGAAGAAGATCTATCCAACACATGTGGTGATTGAATTGAGTGTTTCCATTGCATGATCGATATGTGTGTTTGTAAAGGGTTAATAAATAGCTCGTTTACTCTTTTTTTATAGGAACTTGTTCAAAGTTGATTTGTTACCTATAAAGGAGCTAAGATAGTGGGATATGCTAGATCAGCACTTAGCAATAGTGATCTACGCTCTGGAACCATTCCTCAAGGTAACTCACTCACTCACTCACTCTAGATCTCTTTCCTTCTCTCTTGCAGGCTAAACCAGAGGAAAAGGACAAGGTTGATTCATTCTTTGCTAGTAATAGCTTTGTCAAGGGCTCTTATGATAAGAAAGAGGATTTTGATAATCTGAATGCTGAGATGTTGAAGCTAGAGCAGGGCTCTAGTGCTGGTAATCGTCTAGTGTACCTGGCCCTACCTCCATCAGTGTTTGCTACCGTCACTACCAACATCAAGGCTTGCTGTATGTCGAAAACGTGAGCATTTCAATATTACATGACTTTCTGTAGTTTTTGTGTTAAGCATAATTATTATAAGGTACATTCAGAAATCGAAACAGTTTCAATATTACTTTTTTACTCATTGCTTTCTGAATATTAAATGCATTATGGTATTGTCTTTAAACCTGAGATATTTCTTTTTCTCTCTGTGTAGTGGATGGACTCGTGTGATTGTTGAGAAGCCATTTGGTAAAGACTCAGAGAGCTCTGCTAAGCTATATCCACTCATCTTGCTGGACTGTTTAGAGAAGATGAGATATATCGTATCGATCACCACCTTGGTAAAGAAATGGTGCAGAACCTCCTAGTACTGAGGTAAGGGAGAGTTATCATCTTGTGACAGTGTGCGAGGACATAATGTTTAGTGAGGCAATTATTATCTCTCGCTAAAATTACTAGCTGTACGGTATCTGTTCCTCATCAGGTGGTATGGTGTTTGGTTCATGTGGGGATGAGTTCAAGCAAGTGATCAGCCGCTTCCATTACAGCACATCAGAGGAGAAGGGAATGGATTGTATACCACAGAGAAATAAAGACATGATGAACAGAGGATGAGAGAGCAGAAGAGAGAGGAATGAAGCAGCTATAGAAGAGTATCAAATCACTAATCCGGTAGTATTCCGAATTATACATTCTATATCTGTATGAGATAAACACTCAATCATTATCTGATTCAGTATTATAATATGAAAATGTCGACTTTTAGTTGTTATTAGAAAACAATGATTATTCACTGATCAAACAGATATTGATGACATGATGAGTGGTGATTATTGTGGTCACTAGTGATCCAGTATCAGTGAGCACAGTAGGTGTAGTCTAGTGATGATGGATGAGTGGAGTGGAGACACACTGCAGGATAGCTGCTGGCACTGACCTAGTGCAGCTGGTCTCAGATAATACCTGGACATCAACAACACTTAGTAGTACTCTCACTCACTCACTCACTCACTCACTCACTCATTACCTAAACTCTTCAGAGAAGTGTTGTCTACATGTGTCTCTCAGTGATGTGGAGTGCTGTACTGATACTAGCATGAGAGACACTGAGTAATAGAGAGAGACAGCTTGCTCTGATGAGACGCTGCTCTCTAGTGAAGCTGTGAGCTGTGACACTACTGCATGAAGACAGTCAATCTAACAACAAAGAGAGCATCATATCACACTCTCAGAGCTAGCTACTAGTAGGTACTCACTGTTGATCTGTTAGTAGCTAGTAGGTGATCTACCCACCATACTATAGTAGCACTGGACTCACACTGCTGCCAGGATACCTGTAACACAACGATACATAGTGATCTATCATCTGAAGCAGTACACCCACGCAAGTAGGCGTAGCTCAATGTCGTGCGTTATTTAGAAAAGGCGGGGAAATTGATATATCGAGTGTGCATCAGTCAGCAGTGCATGCTGTTAGTGCCTGAACAAGTCGCTATCACAAAGAAAACACTTCGAACAAGCATAATCAGGTCTTTAGTGGGAACAGCTAGTTAGCTAGTAGGAACACAGCGGTAACATCATCATTGGTACATTACCTGTTGAGCTACTCGAGACAGTTCATACAGTAGACCGACTGTATGATCAGTGAGCTCACCTAGTAGCTTACCAACCTGTGAGAGAGATGAGACATGCTAGTACCAGTACTAGTGCTAGTATACCTCATCCTCATCATGATGGGTGCCGCTGTGTGTGGTGTGTTGGTGTAGTGGTGTGTGGCAGCAGTGTCTCTGGTGCTGCTGATAATAGTGACTCAATGTGGTTAGTGTCATGGCTGTCACTGACTCCAACATCTCTCCACTACAACAACGAAGAGAGAGAGTGGTAGATTAATAGTGAGCAAGGAGAGTGATTGTTTTGATAGACAACAATGTAAAGCCGCTGAAAATTTTCTTATGGTATATATAAGAATGCGCAACATTCAAGTTCATGTCAATTCAACAAGTAAAATTTGCATAATATTAATTTTAATCTAATTTCCTGAATCTTGTTCAAATGTGCTGCTTACTTGTTTCTTGTTAATAGAAGGAATCGTTTGTTACACGGGTGAGTTCCCTGCAGTGCTCTGAGCAACACCTCCATTACAATAGCTGCATACCTGAGGAGAGACAAGAGGAGGTGGATAGAGAGGTATGAATGCACATGGTCACAGCATCAGTGAGCTCACTCTATGGAGTCTATCAATGATAGTTTCTCTGTGATACATCTAGTCCTCAACTGATCAATACAATACTGTAATACATCACTATCCTGGACAAAGAGAGAGAGAATGAAAAATTTAGAGTCTGAGTATAATCAGAAAATTCCCATGCAGCATTAAATTTTTTGTCACTTATTCAAGCAACAAAATAAAATAATGTGTCATGTGTATTATGTAGGCTGAGAAAATTAAGCTTTTGATCCAGTTGGACTATGCATAATAATTATGTACGATAGCATAATAAAAGTAGATATCTTGATAGTAAAATTTTGGGTTAGAAATAATGATGATGGTTTATAGCTTACCGACCAGAATAGAGATCTTATAGTGAAGTATCTCTTACAAGCTGTAGTTAACTCAAGAAGCAGTTTAACTGGTGTATCTAGTCTTCTACAATGAAGCAACTCTGATCTCAGTGACTGATAATGCTCACACCATGCTTGCCTGCAGTAGAGATAAACACCACCATTATTACTATAAACCAGCTCACGATGGTTTACAATGTGACGTGGTGGCTAGCATTATCAAAATATACTATGTCACGTTGCCTGACAATTATTAATGCAGTGCAAACTACTGAGTCACATTGTAAAAAAGCACCAAAGGTGCAGATGCCTCGGTGCAGTAGCATGTATGCTAGCCTGCAATTAGCAGATGCATATGACAGCACGTATGCACGCAGTAGATAAATGGAAGCATCAAACAGTTCCATGGAAGCACGCAATGTGCACTGAAGCTGCAGTAGAAGTGACCAGCAGATCCATGGAACATTCAGGCAATCAGCAGATCATAGCAACAGTGCTATGGAAGCACAGGCTATAGTGGCAGCTATCCAGCAGCATGCAGCAGATCATAGCAACAGTGCCATGGAAGCACAGGCTAGTGACAGCTATCCAGCAGCAGCAGATCATAGCAACAGTACTATGGAAGCACAGGCTAGTGACAGCTATCCAGCAGCAGCAGATCATATAGCAACAGTACTATGGAAGACACACACACACACACACACACACACACACACACACACACACACACACACACACACACACACACACACACACACACACACACACACACACACAACGAACAGACTACTGGCTGTATGCCTCGTGGCTCCGCCCACACCTCGGCATAACTAGTGTGATGGTATTAATGAAGGGGTGGGGCTAGTTCACTCACTGTTTATCAGTGTGTGTGTCATTGTTAGTCGTCTGCTGATGTGATGATGTGTCCTGAGAACAACACTCCTAAACACAGTGATGAACAGGGTTCTTGCAGGACCAGCTGGTAGAGCAGGGTCTCAGGTGCGTTTGAAAGTGTCTCTCTTTGTGCTGATCAGTAGCGGGCTACCCACAGCTGCCGCTGTCTGCTTGCCGCCTGATGGAGAGGTTCTGGTTGAGGGGGTGTGATCATGGGGCTGCAGAAATCTCTGTTGTTCTTCTCGCTAGTTGGCGCAGTATATTCGAGGGGATCTACAGCTCTGTGTGACGCTGGCTAAGATAGCCTTGTCCTTCACTCTCCGCTGCCGGGTAAAGAACACGAACGCCGGTGAACCGTCATGTCTGTCCTTCTTGCTCAGGAAATCAGGTTCATCTCAGTGAAGTAGAGTTGTCTGTGTCCGAGTACAACGTGTGTAGGAGCTCCGTCTTACCGGCTCTGGCGTCACTACCACGTGCACACACGGCTCAGTGGAGATCACTCTCCCATCTATGCTCATAGTCGCTGGGAGGGAGGTTACGGCGCAGCAAGGTGTCCAGGCGACCATCAAATGGCTTGGTTTCATGCTGCAGCTCAGTGGCGTAGGCAGGGGGGCAATTGCCCCCCATTTTTGCTGACTTGGTAGATGAATTTAGTTATTATTCTTGCAGGGTTGTGACTATGCCGTTGGCCACATAGTTGATTTAGTGAAAGCCACATGTAAACTAGCCTGTTTACACCATGGAAACAAACACTGTAATAATCACTACAAAAAAATTAATAATGTGTAAAAGGCTACAAAAATATTATTAGTGCTTTCAATGAAAATAGAATGGATGATGTCATCGTTTTGCGAAGTGGTTTAGCCGATCCACAATGTAACCCATTGGTGGTCGCTTGTTGGGGTCCTCTTCCACACATGAGCTGATCAGTTGGTGCATTAGTGGCCAGTCCTTGGCCATGGACTGCAGCATGGAGGGGAAGGCACGAGGGTCAGGAAGACGGTTGCTTAACACCTCACACAGGAGCTTGCCAAAACTAAACACGTCCATCTTGGTAGTCTGTTGCTCTCCCTTCAACACTTCAGGAGCAGTGTACATTGCAGCTCCTGGACCAGGAGTGCTAGCATGCTGTACAAGGTTGGCGGAACCAAAGTCTGACAGCTTCCCTCTCCACTTGTTGTTGGGTAGAGCTAGCAGCAGAACGTTGGCACTGCTCACATCTCTGTGAATGATGGGGTTCGACTGGAGATGGAGGTAGTTGAGTGCAGCGGATACGTCCCTCAGTATGCTTAGCTTGACGCGTTTGTTAGTGAGTTGAGCGTTGTGATAGGCTTGGCATAGGTTGGTGTCCATGAGTTCTGTGATGATGATGGGAGTGTTGGATGGACTGTCCAGTACTGCTGCCATGAACAGCAGCAGGTTGGGGTGACGCACTTTAGCCATCAAGCTGATCTCACGAAGGAGGAGATCTCTATAGTAGTCAGACGAGCTGATGATGGAGTGAAGCTGTTTCATAGCTACATCCTGGCCTCGGAAACTGCCAACCACTACTCTGCCCCAACTTCCTTCTCCCAGCACCTGGCCTGTGGGTCGTACCTCATTGTGGCTCACCACCCAGAAGCTAATGTCAGTATCTGAACCTAACTTAGGTAATTGCTGGTCCAACCTAGACTGCCTTGCCTCCTCCTGGAGACGAGTGATCTCTTGCTGATGGTTTTGTTTTAGGAGAGCGTTGTCTTGCTGAAGATGACTGTTGTCTAGCTGAAGTTGAGAGATGGTTTGCTGGTGATGGGTGACCTCTTGCTGATGGTTTTGTTTTAGACGAGCATTGTCTTGTTGAAGGCGACAGTTGCCTTTTTGAAGATGAGAGATGGTTTGCTGGTGATGAATGCAGTCTTGTTTGAGGCTAATGCTTTCTTGCTTTAAGTGAGTGACTTCTTGCTGATGGATTTGTGTTTGACTAGCATTATCTTGCTTTAGATGAACATTCTCTTGATGAAGACTAGTAACCTCTTGCTGTAATCGAGTGTTGTTTTGCTGGAGACGATCATTGACTTGCTGGAGGCGAGCATTGTCTTGCTGGAGGTGATCATTGACTTGCTGGAGGCAAGCATTGTCTTGCTGGAGTTGATCATTGACTTGCTGGAGGTGATCATTGTCGTGCTGGAGACGATCATTGACTTGCTGGAGGTGATCATTGTCTTGCTGGAGGTGATCATTGACTTGCTGGAGGCGAGCATTGTCTTGCTGGAGGCGAGCATTGTCTTGCTGGAGGTGATCATTGACTTGCTGGAGACGATCATTGACTTGCTGGAGGTCTTGCTGGAGGTGATCATTGTCTTGCTGGAGGCGATCATTGTCTTGCTGGAGGAGAGCATTGTCTTGCTGGAGGCAATCATTGTCTTGCTTGAAGTGATCATTGACTTGCTTGAGGTGATCATTGACTTGCTGGAGACGATCATTGTCTTGCTGGAGGTGATCATCATTGTCTTGCTGGAGGTGATCATTGTCTTGCTTGAGGTGATCATTGTCTTGCTGGAGGTGATCATTGTCTTGCTGGAGGTGATCATTGTCTTGCTGGAGGTGATCATCATTGTTTTGCTGGAGGTGATCATTGTCTTGCTGGAGGCGATCATTGTCTTGCTGGAGGAGAGCATTGTCTTGCTGGAGGCAATCATTGTCTTGCTTGAGGTGATCATTGACTTGCTTGAGGTGATCATTGACTTGCTGGAGACGATCATTGTCTTGCTGGAGGTGATCATCATTGTCTTGCTGGAGGTGATCATTGTCTTGCTGGAGGTGATCATTGTCTTGCTGGAGGTGATCATCATTGTCTTGCTGGAGGTGATCATTGACTTGCTGGAGGTCTTGCTGGAGGTGATCATTGTCTTGCTGAGCATTGTCTTGCTGGAGGCGAGCATTGTCTTGCTGGAGGTGATCATTGTCTTGCTGGAGGTGATCATTGTCTTGCTGGAGGTGAGCGATTTGCTGGTGAAGAACAGAGTTCGTATCTTTTGCTGTTCCACTGCTTGTTTGATGTGGAGGTGTGGCTTGGGGATTAGAGACCTGGTCTTCACGATGACGTATTGTTGGAGGCTCTTGTGGTTTAGTGATGGACAGCTTGTCTGAAAGTTGACGAAATAAAGGAACACTTTCAGCAGTTGCATGAGGGTTAATATCTGAGAGAGGAGGAGAGAAAGGTTTGAACACAGTAAGATGATGGAGTGGATGAGGTACATGAGATACAGGGGCGTAACTACCATAGAGGCAGGGGAGGCACTTGCCTCCTCGATTTTAGACAGGTGCAAAGTAAACAAACCTTTCAAAACAGGCGCACGGTCTCAGTAGAGTCCTAGCAGAAACAGAAAAGCTCGCTCTAACGTACATTCACGGTCTGAGTTCTATTTAAGCCAGGATTACCCAAACTATTCTTTCTTGCCGCCCTTTGCACAATATAATCTACAGTGTCCTGGCTACTACTTGCCCGTTTTACACTAAAAATAGGTGTAGCCACACTCCAATAGCACTTGCCGTATTTAGAACAAAATTATTTCGTACCCTGCAATCACGAGAGACCCACATAGGGGTGGGTGGGTTGTGGGGAGGGCGGGAGGGCAAGAGGTGGCATTTTTTGGCGCTCTGGCAAAAGTATTTGTATCTTCTTCCATCGCTCTTGCTGGTAGGGAATTTTGCCGAAATCATGTCTTCTCATTAAATATTCGCCCCTCTGTAACTTACAGACAGAGACCTTTTTGCAAAATCCCAAACATACGTTTCTTCCTTGTGTACCAAAGTTTATGTCTGACATTTTGTGTGGGTGTGGCATGTCTAGGAAAGATATGTGCTTTTTCGTCATTGGGTGGAGCTTGCTACGCCCACAAGACGAATGGCGACTTTCTTGGGTGATCAGTGTGACTGAGCAGGCCTTCAACTAACAGTAGAAACCAAAATATTTGTAATCCTGATGTTAGGGCAATCTACCCCTAATGCAGTGTATACATAAGATGAGTGTGATTAATGAGCTGAAGTGACGTCATTTCAATGAATATTAATGAGATATTTCAAAAATCGCGCGCTTGCGCCTTCTCTATCTAGAAAGCCTAGTTATGCCCCTGCATGAGATACAGTAATGGACAACAGTCACTCACCAGATGATATTAATTGTATCTTGTTGGTGCATCCACGAACATCAGCCACACCCCAGAATGGTTCATGTGTTGGTAGTCCAGTCCACTCAATACCCTTATCCACACCATCAATATAGACATGTAGCTCTCCCTCTCTTGAGACCATGCAACCAACAGTCCGACCCTCTCGGAGTGAGCTGAGGTTTACTTTGAGCTTTCTTCTCTCATCATTGTGATAAACATTGCTACCCGCCAGGATCCAGTAGTCAGAGTGATCACTCCAATTCAATGCAGAACCAGGGATCCTGATATCATCAGGACACTGTGTGGTCATACCTACACGCTGTTGTTGATAGTAAGATATCAACACAGTAAACAGTGAACACTAATCACTAACTAGTCACTATAGTACACACACTAGTCAGCTAGACACTCACAATGAATCCGGCGGCAAATTGTGAGTACTTGAGTATCTTCACGTGGAATACGGTACCTAGCGCTACCGTCTGCTCAGTGAATACAATACCATTGTCATAGCTTCCAACTCGTCTAGCAACAGTGTTGTTATCTGAGAGAATGATGTTCTCTCCATAACGAGAGTGGAAGCGCTGACTCGTACTCGTAGTCGCCATCTAGAGACCACGCCTATCTCATTAACTATAGGGTCTCCCTATTGAGTGTATCATGGGAAGTAGGTCATAGCTTATACATGCTCGTTGCTCCGGAAGTAGCAATGGCTGCCGTGTCAAGCTACTCCCAATTTGTTAACACGATTTCTAGTTGTTAACACGCAACTAGCGACCTTCCAGCGATCTTAGAGGGTGCAGATCCTAACAACCATTAACTTATTCAGGAATGTACAAGTAGTACATTATTACAACACCACAAATGATATTCACTGTTTGTACAAGCATGTTAAGGTGGCGGGTAACCAGAATTAATGATATTCATGACTTTTGCAAGTAGCTGTATTTTCCTAGCCATAGGTATTCGTGCAGGCAGAGTCACTGCGTGCAGTTTGCTTGCCTATCGATGGGCATCGAATATAGCAAATTTCAGCAATGCATTGTTAGCCATCGCGGAGCTACGAGCTCGCCCTGTGAACACTGACTAAACACAATCGATCGAGGAACCGTTTTCTATGAGGATGTGTGTTCGCTTTGTGTGGCACACCATGACCACATGAGTAGAGTCGATACATGACATGCCCAAGAAGCATGGGATATAGCTACCAGGTATGGAATTACTAAGGAAGATCTTGTCTGTCGTCCCTGCCGAGATGACATTAGGAGAATAGCCAACAATCCAGAACAATCCAGAGTGGAAAAAGGAGGAAAAATCAATTGTGTGCTGTGTGATGGGTTATGTCAATGTTTGCTTTGTCAAAAGTAAACTGAATGTGACAGAAACAACAAAGCTTCCTAGCTTTACGTTCAGTAGCTCGTTCATGACATTTGCATAGTCTCAACAGGTGTACAGCGCGTTTACTGTAGCCAATACTGCGTGATTTCTAGGCGAACGTTCATAGCTTATGAATATTCATAATTAATTGATTCTGCCGTGCGTTTCTGCAATCTGATTGGATCCGCAGAAATACCTGCGACTGGTACAACTGATTGATACTGCTGACCATTCCACAATTACAACAATGCGAAGGGGCGGGGCTGCCAGACTAGCAGGATCCTACCATCACTAGCGAGGTGTTGCTGGCAGGGTTGCTGCAGGCTATCTGTCAGTTCCGGAACAGATAGCCTGCAGCAACCCTGCCAGCGACACCTCGCTAGTGATGGGCGCTTCTGTGAGTTACAGCATGCATTGATCTGTTGCAAGTAATGAGAGGGAGAGAGGAGGCCTAGGAGAGATGTTATTGGTAGCATGTGTAGTGCTGAAATGGTGCAGAACCTCCTAGTACTGAGGTAAGGGAGAGTTATCATCTTGTGACAGTGTGCGAGGACATAATCTTTAGTGAGGCAATTATTTCTCCCACTAAAATTACCAGCTGTACGGTATCTGTTCCTCATCAGGTGGTATGGTGTTTGGTTCATGCGGGAATGAGTTCAAGCAAGTGATCAGCTGCTTCCATTACAGCACAGCAGAGGAGAAGGGAATGGATTGTATACCACAGAGCAATGAAGACATGATGCACAGAGGATGAGAGAGCAGGAGGAAGAGAGAGAGAGAGAGAGAGAGGGATGAAGCAGCTATAGTAGAGTATCAAATCAGATAGTGCTGTGTTACAATCCTCATGATTTGTGTGTCATCTGATGATATTCCACTAGTATGTTATAGAAACTAACATGATAGTATTGATGACTTATGTATTATACATTCTATTATCTGTATCAGATAAACACTCAATCATTATCAGTATTATAATATGGAAATGTCGACTTTTAGTTGTTATTAGAAAACAATGATTATTCACTGATCAAACAGATATTGATGACATGATGAGTGGTGATTATTGTGGTCACTAGTGATCCAGTATCAGTGAGCACAGTAGGTGTAGTCTAGTGATGATGGATGAGTGGAGTGGAGACACACTGCAGGATAGCTGCTGGCACTGACCTAGTACAGTTGGTCTCAGATAATACCTGGACATCAACAACACTTAGTAGTACTCTCACTCACTCACTCATTACCTAAACTCTTCAGTGAAGTGTTGTCTACATGTGTCTCTCAGTGATGTGGAGTGCTGTACTGATACTAGCATGAGAGACACTAAGTAATAGAGAGAGACAGCTTGCTCTGATGAGACACTGCTCTCTAGTGAAGCTGTGAGCTGTGACACTACTGCATGAAGACAGTCAATCTAATAACAAAGAGAGCATCATATCACACTCTCAGAGCTAGCTACTAGTAGGTACTCACTGTTGATCTGTTAGTAGCTAGTAGGTGATCTAC
The DNA here is from genome assembly GCA_964017065.1 of Haliclona indistincta. Taxonomy (NCBI): domain Eukaryota; kingdom Metazoa; phylum Porifera; class Demospongiae; order Haplosclerida; family Chalinidae; genus Haliclona; species Haliclona indistincta. The sequence continues at coordinate 740,597 of OZ024789.1, forward strand.
CCACCATACTATAGTAGCACTGGACTCACACTGCTGCCAGGATACCTGGAACAGATCGAGACATAATGAACAGATTTCACGAAACCCTCGGCGTGTTGCACATTGTAGAGTTAGCTCCTTAGTTATGGTTTGCAGAAGGAGCTTTGCAGCTAAAGCCAACCTGCTTGCTATTGAAACTGCACTGCTAACCAGAAGACAGCAAAGTGCTGACCACAATCGAGACAAGGTGTGTCAAGTGGGCGTGACCGTGAACACGAGTAGCTTGGTAGCCATTGCTCTTGGCTTTGATAGGCTTTTTCTTGAGATGTCTACGCACCCCCAGAGCTGTCCTAAGGTTTAGATGGAATCTACAAGTACCTAGGTAGCCAAATATGGGCGCTTTTGCCGTCAGAGAGGTCAAAGACGGCCGTCAAGGTGAGCCAGCCATAACTCGAGAACGAAAGCACTTTAGCAAAATCCACGAGTCACATTGCAAGCCATAGTCATGCTTAGCCTGTTCATACCTTAGTTGACGCGTAGAAGCGATCGCTGATCTCTGTAGCAGAAGAGACAGACCGACCGAACGACAAAGCAAGTACCGTAACCCTCGCGCATGCGCCGAGGGTTAATAACTTCTCACCTAGTGTCTCAGTTCAGGGTTGCTGTGTCTGTCGTCGTTTGTTTGTTCTTCTGTATGTGTAATGTGTCTCTTGTGTGCGTCGTGAAGGACGGATTCAATGGCGGACTTTGATATATTTCTCCATGGGGTTTCTCGATAAAGACAAGGCTCCGCTCATCCTTCCTCCCCCTCGTACTCGGGGTGTTTCTCTTGTAGGCAGCGATCGGGAGGACAACTTTGGATAGGAGACAAGCATTAAGGCCAAAGTTCTCCGTTTGGCCAGTTGGAGTCTCTTCCTGCTTCAAGAGGATACCTGAACTAATAATTATTTGTATTGTTTGTCCACCAAATTGTTTATTTTGTGCATGCATATGGTTATACCCTCTGGGTCTCTGCCTAATATGAACCTTTGAACCTTTGAATTATTGCACTACAAGTAGGCGTAGCTCAATGTTGTGCGTTATTTAGAAAAGGCGGGAAAATTGATGCATTGTGTGCCTCAGCGAGCAGAGCATGAGTACTGTAAGTGCCTGAACAAAGTTACTATCCCTAAAAACACACCAGGCAAGCATAGGAGAATTACTTTAGACGAGTATGATGCCCCAAGCTTTACGAGTTAGCTATCATCAGCTATAAGAGTAACATCATCATTGGTACATTACCTGTTGAGCTACTCGAGACAGTTCATACAGTAGACCGACTGTATGATCAGTGAGCTCACCTAGTAGCTTACCAACCTGTGAGAGAGATGAGACATGCTAGTACCAGTACTAGTGCTAGTATACCTCATCATCCTCATCATGATGGGTGCCGCTGTGTGTGGTGTGTTGGTGTAGTGGTGTGTGGCAGCAGTGTCTCTGGTGTTGCTGATAATAGTGACTCAATGTGGTTAGTGTCATGGCTGTCACTGACTCTAACATCTCTCCACTACAACAACGAAGAAGAGAGAGAGGTAGATTAATAGTGAGCAAGGAGAGTGATTGTTTTGATAGACAACTACGTAAAGCTGCTGAAAATCTTCTTGTGGCAAAGGAACAATATAAAAGTTAGCACAACATTCAAGTTCAAGTCAAATGAAATTGTTAAAATTTGCTACTGATAAAAAAATTATATACAAAATTAATTTCCCTGAATCATGTTCAAAATGTGCTGCTCACTTGTTTCGTGTTAGTAGAAGGAATCGTTTGTTACACGGGTGAGTTCCCTGCAGTGCTCTGAGCAACACCTCCATTACAATAGCTGCATACCTGAGGAAAGACAAGAGGAGGTGGATAGAGAGGTATGAATGAACATGGTCACAGCATCAGTGAGCTCACTCTATGGAGTCTATCAATGATAGTTTCTCTGTGATACATCTAGTCCTCAACTGATCAATACAATACTGTAATATATCATTATCCTATAGACATAGACAAAGAGAGAGAGAGAATGAAAAATGTTAGAGCCCGAGTATAATCAAAGAATTCCAAGTATTAAAAGTTTTGTCACTGACAAAATAAAATGTGGTGCGTGTATCGTGTAGGCTGAGAAAATTAAGTTGAGCAAAATTAATCCAGTTACATGGTCTATTCATAGTATGATAGCATAAAGTAGAGATTAATTTAGATAGTGAATGATGATGGTCTATAGCTTACCGACCAGAATAGAGATCTTATAGTGAAGTATCTCTTACAAGCTGTAGTTAACTCAAGAAGCAGTTTAACTGATGTATCTAGTCTTCTACAATGAAGCAACTCTGATCTCAGTGACTGATACTGCTCACACCATGCTTGCCTGCAGTAGAGATAAACACCACCATTAGTACTATAAACCAGCTCACGGCAATGTGACGTGATGGCTAGCACTATGTGGCATCAAAATATTATAGTATGACACGTTGCCTGACAATTATCAATGCAGTGCAAACTACTGAGTCACATTGCTAACTAGTGTGATGGTATTAATGAAGGGGTGGGGCTAGTTCACTCACTGTTTATCAGTGTGTGTGTCATTGTTAGTCGTCTGCTGATGTGATGATGTGTCTTGACAACAACACTCCTACACACAATGATGAACAGGTTAGTGTATCATGGAGACAGTACTGGTTTAACATCATTGAATTCTATGATTCCATAAACGTTCATGTGCTAAAAGTTTGACAACACATTGCAGGCTTTGCTCAGTCATGTTATATTTTCTTATTTTCTCGAATTATGTTCTTGCAGGTTTGATACCTTTTATCGATTATCTTTAGCATTTGCCTAACAAACATGCAAATGTTGCTCAAATTTGATGACAGATGCCTAAATCTAGGAACTCTAGCTTGCTCTAAAAATGACCTAATTTTACAGTAGATCAAAACTGAAATAATTATGAGCTGCCTAATTTTAGGCATGCTAGATTTCAAAAACTGAAAGTTCAGGTAAGCATGCCTAAAATTAATAAAGGCATTTAGTCCTGTATTGCTAAAAAATTAATATGGTCGTAATTATTTAGACAAAACTGCCTAAATTTAGGCATGCATTATACTTTAGTCGTTTTTTTTAGGTATGTGCTAAAGATTTTCTACGAAATGGTCTAAATCCTGTAAAAATAATTGGACGAAATAAATTTAACATGCTGACTGGACAGTCTGGGGACAGAATATACTTCCGACTACCTATGGTCTACAGAATTTTAAATGATTGTGCTACATGTATCATCTGATTATTGCACAATACCTCACGGCATGCTCACTCACTATTATCATCTGACTATCACATGATACGACTGCTATGTCACATGATCACTCACTATTCTGTAGTCCTCTAGTGCACTGGTAAAGTGACGATGAAAGTAGGTGTGGTCCTTGAGTACGTATATCTCCAGTGGCACAGTCTCCACCCTCACACTCTCTCCCTCACCTCCATATCCCTAGACAGTTTTGTCTATGAAGTAGGCCCGAGCGCTCAAGACGGCTGTTTAGGTTAGCAAATCACGTCATAACTTCAAAACAAAGGCTTTAATAGCAAATCTGTCAAATTTGATTTTCATAAACTATCGAGATCTACCTGTATTGCAAGTTTCAGCGCTTAGTAGCAAGCGGTTACTGAGATACGCATTGCGAACACACACACACACACACACACACACACACACACACACACACACACACACACACACACACAAACGAACAGACTACTGGCTGTATGCCTCGTGGCTCCGCCCACACCTCGGCATAACTAGTGTGATGGTATTAATGAAGGGGTGGGGCTAGTTCACTCACTGTTTATCAGTGTGTGTGTCATTGTTAGTCGTCTGCTGATGTGATGATGTGTCCTGAGAACAACACTCCTAAACACAGTGATGAACAGGGTTCTTGCAGGACCAGCTGGTAGAGCAGGGTCTCAGGTGCGTTTGAAAGTGTCTCTCTTTGTGCTGATCAGTAGCGGGCTACCCACAGCTGCCGCTGTCTGCTTGCCGCCTGATGGAGAGGTTCTGGTTGAGGGGGTGTGATCATGGGGCTGCAGAAATCTCTGTTGTTCTTCTCGCTAGTTGGCGCAGTATATTCGAGGGGATCTACAGCTCTGTGTGACGCTGGCTAAGATAGCCTTGTCCTTCACTCTCCGCTGCCGGGTAAAGAACACGAACGCCGGTGAACCGTCATGTCTGTCCTTCTTGCTCAGGAAATCAGGTTCATCTCAGTGAAGTAGAGTTGTCTGTGTCCGAGTACAACGTGTGTAGGAGCTCCGTCTTACCGGCTCTGGCGTCACTACCACGTGCACACACGGCTCAGTGGAGATCACTCTCCCATCTATGCTCATAGTCGCTGGGAGGGAGGTTACGGCGCAGCAAGGTGTCCAGGCGACCATCAAATGGCTTGGTTTCATGCTGCAGCTCAGTGGCGTAGGCAGGGGGGCAATTGCCCCCCATTTTTGCTGACTTGGTAGATGAATTTAGTTATTATTCTTGCAGGGTTGTGACTATGCCGTTGGCCACATAGTTGATTTAGTGAAAGCCACATGTAAACTAGCCTGTTTACACCATGGAAACAAACACTGTAATAATCACTACAAAAAAATTAATAATGTGTAAAAGGCTACAAAAATATTATTAGTGCTTTCAATGAAAATAGAATGGATGATGTCATCGTTTTGCGAAGTGGTTTAGCCGATCCACAATGTAACCCATTGGTGGTCGCTTGTTGGGGTCCTCTTCCACACATGAGCTGATCAGTTGGTGCATTAGTGGCCAGTCCTTGGCCATGGACTGCAGCATGGAGGGGAAGGCACGAGGGTCAGGAAGACGGTTGCTTAACACCTCACACAGGAGCTTGCCAAAACTAAACACGTCCATCTTGGTAGTCTGTTGCTCTCCCTTCAACACTTCAGGAGCAGTGTACATTGCAGCTCCTGGACCAGGAGTGCTAGCATGCTGTACAAGGTTGGCGGAACCAAAGTCTGACAGCTTCCCTCTCCACTTGTTGTTGGGTAGAGCTAGCAGCAGAACGTTGGCACTGCTCACATCTCTGTGAATGATGGGGTTCGACTGGAGATGGAGGTAGTTGAGTGCAGCGGATACGTCCCTCAGTATGCTTAGCTTGACGCGTTTGTTAGTGAGTTGAGCGTTGTGATAGGCTTGGCATAGGTTGGTGTCCATGAGTTCTGTGATGATGATGGGAGTGTTGGATGGACTGTCCAGTACTGCTGCCATGAACAGCAGCAGGTTGGGGTGACGCACTTTAGCCATCAAGCTGATCTCACGAAGGAGGAGATCTCTATAGTAGTCAGACGAGCTGATGATGGAGTGAAGCTGTTTCATAGCTACATCCTGGCCTCGGAAACTGCCAACCACTACTCTGCCCCAACTTCCTTCTCCCAGCACCTGGCCTGTGGGTCGTACCTCATTGTGGCTCACCACCCAGAAGCTAATGTCAGTATCTGAACCTAACTTAGGTAATTGCTGGTCCAACCTAGACTGCCTTGCCTCCTCCTGGAGACGAGTGATCTCTTGCTGATGGTTTTGTTTTAGGAGAGCGTTGTCTTGCTGAAGATGACTGTTGTCTAGCTGAAGTTGAGAGATGGTTTGCTGGTGATGGGTGACCTCTTGCTGATGGTTTTGTTTTAGACGAGCATTGTCTTGTTGAAGGCGACAGTTGCCTTTTTGAAGATGAGAGATGGTTTGCTGGTGATGAATGCAGTCTTGTTTGAGGCTAATGCTTTCTTGCTTTAAGTGAGTGACTTCTTGCTGATGGATTTGTGTTTGACTAGCATTATCTTGCTTTAGATGAACATTCTCTTGATGAAGACTAGTAACCTCTTGCTGTAATCGAGTGTTGTTTTGCTGGAGACGATCATTGACTTGCTGGAGGCGAGCATTGTCTTGCTGGAGGTGATCATTGACTTGCTGGAGGCAAGCATTGTCTTGCTGGAGTTGATCATTGACTTGCTGGAGGTGATCATTGTCGTGCTGGAGACGATCATTGACTTGCTGGAGGTGATCATTGTCTTGCTGGAGGTGATCATTGACTTGCTGGAGGCGAGCATTGTCTTGCTGGAGGCGAGCATTGTCTTGCTGGAGGTGATCATTGACTTGCTGGAGACGATCATTGACTTGCTGGAGGTCTTGCTGGAGGTGATCATTGTCTTGCTGGAGGCGATCATTGTCTTGCTGGAGGAGAGCATTGTCTTGCTGGAGGCAATCATTGTCTTGCTTGAAGTGATCATTGACTTGCTTGAGGTGATCATTGACTTGCTGGAGACGATCATTGTCTTGCTGGAGGTGATCATCATTGTCTTGCTGGAGGTGATCATTGTCTTGCTTGAGGTGATCATTGTCTTGCTGGAGGTGATCATTGTCTTGCTGGAGGTGATCATTGTCTTGCTGGAGGTGATCATCATTGTTTTGCTGGAGGTGATCATTGTCTTGCTGGAGGCGATCATTGTCTTGCTGGAGGAGAGCATTGTCTTGCTGGAGGCAATCATTGTCTTGCTTGAGGTGATCATTGACTTGCTTGAGGTGATCATTGACTTGCTGGAGACGATCATTGTCTTGCTGGAGGTGATCATCATTGTCTTGCTGGAGGTGATCATTGTCTTGCTGGAGGTGATCATTGTCTTGCTGGAGGTGATCATCATTGTCTTGCTGGAGGTGATCATTGACTTGCTGGAGGTCTTGCTGGAGGTGATCATTGTCTTGCTGAGCATTGTCTTGCTGGAGGCGAGCATTGTCTTGCTGGAGGTGATCATTGTCTTGCTGGAGGTGATCATTGTCTTGCTGGAGGTGAGCGATTTGCTGGTGAAGAACAGAGTTCGTATCTTTTGCTGTTCCACTGCTTGTTTGATGTGGAGGTGTGGCTTGGGGATTAGAGACCTGGTCTTCACGATGACGTATTGTTGGAGGCTCTTGTGGTTTAGTGATGGACAGCTTGTCTGAAAGTTGACGAAATAAAGGAACACTTTCAGCAGTTGCATGAGGGTTAATATCTGAGAGAGGAGGAGAGAAAGGTTTGAACACAGTAAGATGATGGAGTGGATGAGGTACATGAGATACAGGGGCGTAACTACCATAGAGGCAGGGGAGGCACTTGCCTCCTCGATTTTAGACAGGTGCAAAGTAAACAAACCTTTCAAAACAGGCGCACGGTCTCAGTAGAGTCCTAGCAGAAACAGAAAAGCTTGCTCTAACGTACATTCACGGTCTGAGTTCTATTTAAGCCAGGATTACCCAAACTATTCTTTCTTGCCGCCCTTTGCACAATATAATCTACAGTGTCCTGGCTACTACTTGCCCGTTTTACACTAAAAATAGGTGTAGCCACACTCCAATAGCACTTGCCGTATTTAGAACAAAATTATTTCGTACCCTGCAATCACGAGAGACCCACATAGGGGTGGGTGGGTTGTGGGGAGGGCGGGAGGGCAAGAGGTGGCATTTTTTGGCGCTCTGGCAAAAGTATTTGTATCTTCTTCCATCGCTCTTGCTGGTAGGGAATTTTGCCGAAATCATGTCTTCTCATTAAATATTCGCCCCTCTGTAACTTACAGACAGAGACCTTTTTGCAAAATCCCAAACATACGTTTCTTCCTTGTGTACCAAAGTTTATGTCTGACATTTTGTGTGGGTGTGGCATGTCTAGGAAAGATATGTGCTTTTTCGTCATTGGGTGGAGCTTGCTACGCCCACAAGACGAATGGCGACTTTCTTGGGTGATCAGTGTGACTGAGCAGGCCTTCAACTAACAGTAGAAACCAAAATATTTGTAATCCTGATGTTAGGGCAATCTACCCCTAATGCAGTGTATACATAAGATGAGTGTGATTAATGAGCTGAAGTGACGTCATTTCAATGAATATTAATGAGATATTTCAAAAATCGCGCGCTTGCGCCTCCTCTATCTAGAAAGCCTAGTTATGCCCCTGCATGAGATACAGTAATGGACAACAGTCACTCACCAGATGATATTAATTGTATCTTGTTGGTGCATCCACGAACATCAGCCACACCCCAGAATGGTTCATGTGTTGGTAGTCCAGTCCACTCAATACCCTTATCCACACCATCAATATAGACATGTAGCTCTCCCTCTCTTGAGACCATGCAACCAACAGTCCGACCCTCTCGGAGTGAGCTGAGGTTTACTTTGAGCTTTCTTCTCTCATCATTGTGATAAACATTGCTACCCGCCAGGATCCAGTAGTCAGAGTGATCACTCCAATTCAATGCAGAACCAGGGATCCTGATATCATCAGGACACTGTGTGGTCATACCTACACGCTGTTGTTGATAGTAAGATATCAACACAGTAAACAGTGAACACTAATCACTAACTAGTCACTATAGTACACACACTAGTCAGCTAGACACTCACAATGAATCCGGCGGCAAATTGTGAGTACTTGAGTATCTTCACGTGGAATACGGTACCTAGCGCTACCGTCTGCTCAGTGAATACAATACCATTGTCATAGCTTCCAACTCGTCTAGCAACAGTGTTGTTATCTGAGAGAATGATGTTCTCTCCATAACGAGAGTGGAAGCGCTGACTCGTACTCGTAGTCGCCATCTAGAGACCACGCCTATCTCATTAACTATAGGGTCTCCCTATTGAGTGTATCATGGGAAGTAGGTCATAGCTTATACATGCTCGTTGCTCCGGAAGTAGCAATGGCTGCCGTGTCAAGCTACTCCCAATTTGTTAACACGATTTCTAGTTGTTAACACGCAACTAGCGACCTTCCAGCGATCTTAGAGGGTGCAGATCCTAACAACCATTAACTTATTCAGGAATGTACAAGTAGTACATTATTACAACACCACAAATGATATTCACTGTTTGTACAAGCATGTTAAGGTGGCGGGTAACCAGAATTAATGATATTCATGACTTTTGCAAGTAGCTGTATTTTCCTAGCCATAGGTATTCGTGCAGGCAGAGTCACTGCGTGCAGTTTGCTTGCCTATCGATGGGCATCGAATATAGCAAATTTCAGCAATGCATTGTTAGCCATCGCGGAGCTACGAGCTCGCCCTGTGAACACTGACTAAACACAATCGATCGAGGAACCGTTTTCTATGAGGATGTGTGTTCGCTTTGTGTGGCACACCATGACCACATGAGTAGAGTCGATACATGACATGCCCAAGAAGCATGGGATATAGCTACCAGGTATGGAATTACTAAGGAAGATCTTGTCTGTCGTCCCTGCCGAGATGACATTAGGAGAATAGCCAACAATCCAGAACAATCCAGAGTGGAAAAAGGAGGAAAAATCAATTGTGTGCTGTGTGATGGGTTATGTCAATGTTTGCTTTGTCAAAAGTAAACTGAATGTGACAGAAACAACAAAGCTTCCTAGCTTTACGTTCAGTAGCTCGTTCATGACATTTGCATAGTCTCAACAGGTGTACAGCGCGTTTACTGTAGCCAATACTGCGTGATTTCTAGGCGAACGTTCATAGCTTATGAATATTCATAATTAATTGATTCTGCCGTGCGTTTCTGCAATCTGATTGGATCCGCAGAAATACCTGCGACTGGTACAACTGATTGATACTGCTGACCATTCCACAATTACAACAATGCGAAGGGGCGGGGCTGCCAGACTAGCAGGATCCTACCATCACTAGCGAGGTGTTGCTGGCAGGGTTGCTGCAGGCTATCTGTCAGTTCCGGAACAGATAGCCTGCAGCAACCCTGCCAGCGACACCTCGCTAGTGATGGGCGCTTCTGTGAGTTACAGCATGCATTGATCTGTTGCAAGTAATGAGAGGGAGAGAGGAGGCCTAGGAGAGATGTTATTGGTAGCATGTGTAGTGCTGAAATGGTGCAGAACCTCCTAGTACTGAGGTAAGGGAGAGTTATCATCTTGTGACAGTGTGCGAGGACATAATCTTTAGTGAGGCAATTATTTCTCCCACTAAAATTACCAGCTGTACGGTATCTGTTCCTCATCAGGTGGTATGGTGTTTGGTTCATGCGGGAATGAGTTCAAGCAAGTGATCAGCTGCTTCCATTACAGCACAGCAGAGGAGAAGGGAATGGATTGTATACCACAGAGCAATGAAGACATGATGCACAGAGGATGAGAGAGCAGGAGGAAGAGAGAGAGAGAGAGAGAGAGGGATGAAGCAGCTATAGTAGAGTATCAAATCAGATAGTGCTGTGTTACAATCCTCATGATTTGTGTGTCATCTGATGATATTCCACTAGTATGTTATAGAAACTAACATGATAGTATTGATGACTTATGTATTATACATTCTATTATCTGTATCAGATAAACACTCAATCATTATCAGTATTATAATATGGAAATGTCGACTTTTAGTTGTTATTAGAAAACAATGATTATTCACTGATCAAACAGATATTGATGACATGATGAGTGGTGATTATTGTGGTCACTAGTGATCCAGTATCAGTGAGCACAGTAGGTGTAGTCTAGTGATGATGGATGAGTGGAGTGGAGACACACTGCAGGATAGCTGCTGGCACTGACCTAGTACAGTTGGTCTCAGATAATACCTGGACATCAACAACACTTAGTAGTACTCTCACTCACTCACTCATTACCTAAACTCTTCAGTGAAGTGTTGTCTACATGTGTCTCTCAGTGATGTGGAGTGCTGTACTGATACTAGCATGAGAGACACTAAGTAATAGAGAGAGACAGCTTGCTCTGATGAGACACTGCTCTCTAGTGAAGCTGTGAGCTGTGACACTACTGCATGAAGACAGTCAATCTAATAACAAAGAGAGCATCATATCACACTCTCAGAGCTAGCTACTAGTAGGTACTCACTGTTGATCTGTTAGTAGCTAGTAGGTGATCTACCCACCATACTATAGTAGCACTGGACTCACACTGCTGCCAGGATACCTGGAACAGATCGAGACATAATGAACAGATTTCACGAAACCCTCGGCGTGTTGCACATTGTAGAGTTAGCTCCTTAGTTATGGTTTGCAGAAGGAGCTTTGCAGCTAAAGCCAACCTGCTTGCTATTGAAACTGCACTGCTAACCAGAAGACAGCAAAGTGCTGACCACAATCGAGACAAGGTGTGTCAAGTGGGCGTGACCGTGAACACGAGTAGCTTGGTAGCCATTGCTCTTGGCTTTGATAGGCTTTTTCTTGAGATGTCTACGCACCCCCAGAGCTGTCCTAAGGTTTAGATGGAATCTACAAGTACCTAGGTAGCCAAATATGGGCGCTTTTGCCGTCAGAGAGGTCAAAGACGGCCGTCAAGGTGAGCCAGCCATAACTCGAGAACGAAAGCACTTTAGCAAAATCCACGAGTCACATTGCAAGCCATAGTCATGCTTAGCCTGTTCATACCTTAGTTGACGCGTAGAAGCGATCGCTGATCTCTGTAGCAGAAGAGACAGACCGACCGAACGACAAAGCAAGTACCGTAACCCTCGCGCATGCGCCGAGGGTTAATAACTTCTCACCTAGTGTCTCAGTTCAGGGTTGCTGTGTCTGTCGTCGTTTGTTTGTTCTTCTGTATGTGTAATGTGTCTCTTGTGTGCGTCGTGAAGGACGGATTCAATGGCGGACTTTGATATCTTTCTCCATGGGGTTTCTCGATAAAGACAAGGCTCCGCTCATCCTTCCTCCCCCTCGTACTCGGGGTGTTTCTCTTGTAGGCAGCGATCGGGAGGACAACTTTGGATAGGAGACAAGCATTAAGGCCAAAGTTCTCCGTTTGGCCAGTTGGAGTCTCTTCCTGCTTCAAGAGGATACCTGAACTAATAATTATTTGTATTGTTTGTCCACCAAATTGTTTATTTTGTGCATGCATATGGTTATACCCTCTGGGTCTCTGCCTAATATGAACCTTTGAACCTTTGAATTATTGCACTACAAGTAGGCGTAGCTCAATGTTGTGCGTTATTTAGAAAAGGCGGGAAAATTGATGCATTGTGTGCCTCAGCGAGCAGAGCATGAGTACTGTAAGTGCCTGAACAAAGTTACTATCCCTAAAAACACACCAGGCAAGCATAGGAGAATTACTTTAGACGAGTATGATGCCCCAAGCTTTACGAGTTAGCTATCATCAGCTATAAGAGTAACATCATCATTGGTACATTACCTGTTGAGCTACTCGAGACAGTTCATACAGTAGACCGACTGTATGATCAGTGAGCTCACCTAGTAGCTTACCAACCTGTGAGAGAGATGAGACATGCTAGTACCAGTACTAGTGCTAGTATACCTCATCATCCTCATCATGATGGGTGCCGCTGTGTGTGGTGTGTTGGTGTAGTGGTGTGTGGCAGCAGTGTCTCTGGTGTTGCTGATAATAGTGACTCAATGTGGTTAGTGTCATGGCTGTCACTGACTCTAACATCTCTCCACTACAACAACGAAGAAGAGAGAGAGGTAGATTAATAGTGAGCAAGGAGAGTGATTGTTTTGATAGACAACTACGTAAAGCTGCTGAAAATCTTCTTGTGGCAAAGGAACAATATAAAAGTTAGCACAACATTCAAGTTCAAGTCAAATGAAATTGTTAAAATTTGCTACTGATAAAAAAATTATATACAAAATTAATTTCCCTGAATCATGTTCAAAATGTGCTGCTCACTTGTTTCGTGTTAGTAGAAGGAATCGTTTGTTACACGGGTGAGTTCCCTGCAGTGCTCTGAGCAACACCTCCATTACAATAGCTGCATACCTGAGGAAAGACAAGAGGAGGTGGATAGAGAGGTATGAATGAACATGGTCACAGCATCAGTGAGCTCACTCTATGGAGTCTATCAATGATAGTTTCTCTGTGATACATCTAGTCCTCAACTGATCAATACAATACTGTAATATATCATTATCCTATAGACATAGACAAAGAGAGAGAGAGAATGAAAAATGTTAGAGCCCGAGTATAATCAAAGAATTCCAAGTATTAAAAGTTTTGTCACTGACAAAATAAAATGTGGTGCGTGTATCGTGTAGGCTGAGAAAATTAAGTTGAGCAAAATTAATCCAGTTACATGGTCTATTCATAGTATGATAGCATAAAGTAGAGATTAATTTAGATAGTGAATGATGATGGTCTATAGCTTACCGACCAGAATAGAGATCTTATAGTGAAGTATCTCTTACAAGCTGTAGTTAACTCAAGAAGCAGTTTAACTGATGTATCTAGTCTTCTACAATGAAGCAACTCTGATCTCAGTGACTGATACTGCTCACACCATGCTTGCCTGCAGTAGAGATAAACACCACCATTAGTACTATAAACCAGCTCACGGCAATGTGACGTGATGGCTAGCACTATGTGGCATCAAAATATTATAGTATGACACGTTGCCTGACAATTATCAATGCAGTGCAAACTACTGAGTCACATTGCTAACTAGTGTGATGGTATTAATGAAGGGGTGGGGCTAGTTCACTCACTGTTTATCAGTGTGTGTGTCATTGTTAGTCGTCTGCTGATGTGATGATGTGTCTTGACAACAACACTCCTACACACAATGATGAACAGGTTAGTGTATCATGGAGACAGTACTGGTTTAACATCATTGAATTCTATGATTCCATAAACGTTCATGTGCTAAAAGTTTGACAACACATTGCAGGCTTTGCTCAGTCATGTTATATTTTCTTATTTTCTCGAATTATGTTCTTGCAGGTTTGATACCTTTTATCGATTATCTTTAGCATTTGCCTAACAAACATGCAAATGTTGCTCAAATTTGATGACAGATGCCTAAATCTAGGAACTCTAGCTTGCTCTAAAAATGACCTAATTTTACAGTAGATCAAAACTGAAATAATTATGAGCTGCCTAATTTTAGGCATGCTAGATTTCAAAAACTGAAAGTTCAGGTAAGCATGCCTAAAATTAATAAAGGCATTTAGTCCTGTATTGCTAAAAAATTAATATGGTCGTAATTATTTAGACAAAACTGCCTAAATTTAGGCATGCATTATACTTTAGTCGTTTTTTTTAGGTATGTGCTAAAGATTTTCTACGAAATGGTCTAAATCCTGTAAAAATAATTGGACGAAATAAATTTAACATGCTGACTGGACAGTCTGGGGACAGAATATACTTCCGACTACCTATGGTCTACAGAATTTTAAATGATTGTGCTACATGTATCATCTGATTATTGCACAATACCTCACGGCATGCTCACTCACTATTATCATCTGACTATCACATGATACGACTGCTATGTCACATGATCACTCACTATTCTGTAGTCCTCTAGTGCACTGGTAAAGTGACGATGAAAGTAGGTGTGGTCCTTGAGTACGTATATCTCCAGTGGCACAGTCTCCACCCTCACACTCTCTCCCTCACCTCCATATCCCTCCATTACCATCTCACTCAGTCCTAGACTAAGTGTGCTGCTCCATTTCTCATCATGTGCTAGCAGCAATCTCTCTCTCAGCCCTCTCCCATCCAGTGAGCTACTGATGTTACCAGAACTACCTCTGAAATCTCCCGGTGGACCTTGTTTCAACACTTTGTCTGCTTGTCGGGAGAGACCTTAAATTGTCCAGACTGCTCGTACTCTTGCTGAGCTCAGTTATCTTGCTGTGAGAGGAGTCCACCAGCTACTGAGCTGCCTCTAGTAGCTGACAGGTAAGGTGAGTTAGTGTGTGCATCTGTGTCGCTGATGTGTAATGAGGGAGGAGGGGTTCTTGCTTGACCAGCTGGTAGAGCAGGGTCTCTGCATGTGTTTGAAAGCGTCCCTCTTTGTGCTGATCAGTAGCGGGCTACCCACAGCTGCCGCTGTCAGCTTGCCGCCTGATGGAGAGGTTCTGGTTGAGGGGGTGCGATCATGCAGTGCCTGCACTGAGAAATCTCTGTTGTTCATTAGTCTTCTCGCAGCTAGTTGGCGCAGTATTCGAGGGATCGATCTACGGCTCTGTGTGACGCTGGCTAGGATAGCCTTGTCCTTCACTCTCCGCTGGTAGAAAACACGAACGTGAACCGTCTTCTGGTCTTCTTGTTCAGGAAATCAGGTTCATCATCCATCCTGCAATGAGTACGGCAAGGCACCATGATGCGGCGGCTCTGATTACAGGCTGGTATCTAGCTAGCTTACTGTTTCTACAGACATGACGTCCTCTAGTCGAAGCGCTTTGTTTAGCGTCTTGGGTGGTATCTCAGACTCAGTGAAGTAGAGTTGTCTGTGTCCGAGTACAACGTGTCTAGGAGCTCTCTTACCTAGCTCTGGCGTCACTACCACACACGGCTCAGTGGAGATCACTCTCTCATAGTCGCTGGGAGGGAGGTTACGGCGCAGCAAGGTGTCCAGGCGACCATCAAATCGCTTGGTCTCGTGCTGCAGCTGGTGGACCATCCTTGATCCAGATAGTGATGAGGAATGCGTGGGCGAGCAGTGCTTGTAATAAACAATCACCATGGTAACGAATAACATATCACCATGGAAACAATTACTGTAATAATCACAACAAAAATTTTGAGTTAAAGGCTACAAAAATTAGTGCTTTCACTAAAAATAATATAATGGTTGATGTCATTGTTTGGTGAAGTGGTTTAGCTGATCCACAATGTAACTCATTGCTGGTCGCTTGTTGGGGTCCTGTTGCACACCATGAGCTGATCAGTTGGTGCATTAGTGGCCAGTCCTTGGCCATGAACTGCAGCATGGAGGGGAAGGCATCAGGGTCAGGAAGACGGTTGCTCAACACCTCACACAGGAGCTTGCCAAAACTAAACACGTCCATCTTGGTTGTCTGTTGCTCTCCCTTGAACACTTCAGGAGCAGTGTACATTGCAGCTCCTGGACCAGGAGTGCTAGCATGCTGTACAAGGTTGGCGGAACCAAAGTCTGACAGCTTCCCTCTCCACTTGTTGTTGGGTAGAGCTAGCAGCAGGACGTTGGCACTGCTCACATCTCTGTGAATGATGGGGTTCGACTGGAGATGGAGGTAGTTGAGTGCAGCGGATACGTCCCTCAGTATGCTTAGCTTGACACCATTGTTAGTGAGTTGAGCGTTGTGGTAGGCTTGGCGTAGGTTGGTGTCCATGAGTTCTGTGATGATGATGGGAGTGTTGGATGGACTGTCCAGTACTGCTGCCATGAACAGCAGCAGGTTGGGGTGACGCACTTTAGCCATCAAGCTGATCTCGCGACGGAGGAGATCTCTATAGTAGTCAGACGAGCTGATGATGGAGTGGAGCTGTTTCATAGCTACATCCTGGCCTCGGAAACTGCCAACCACTACTCTCCCCCACCCTCCTTCTCCCAGCACCTGGCCTGTGGGTCGTACCTCATTGTGGCTCACCACCCAGAAGCTAATGTCAGTATCTGAACCTAACTTAGGTTGCTGGTCCAACCTAGACTGGAGCTGCCTTGCCTCCTCCTGGAGACAAGTGATCTCTTGTTGGTGGTAGTGCTTGAGACGAATGATCTCTTGCTGATGGTTTTGTTTTAGGTGAACATTGTCTTTTTCAAGTTGAGAGATGGTCTGTTGGTGATGAGTGACTTCTTGTTGATGAATTTGTATTTGACTAGCACTGTCTTGCTTTAGATGAATATTCTCTTGCTGAAGACTAGTAACCTCTTGTTGTAAACGAGTGTTGTCTTGCTGGAGGTGATCATTGTTTTGCTGGAGGCGATCATTGTCTTGCTGGAGGTGAGTGATCTGCTGGTGAAAAACAGTGTTCGTATCTTTTGCTGTTCCACTGCTTGTATGATGTGGAGGTGTGGCTTGGGGATTAGAGACCTGGTCTTTACGACGATATATTGTTGGAGGCTCTTGTGGTTTAGTGATGGACAGCTTGTTTGACAGTTGACGATATAAAGGAACACTTTCAGCGGTTGATTGAGGGTTAATATCTGAGAGAGTAAGAGAAGAGAGAAAGGTGTGAACACAGTAAGATGATGGAGTGGATGAGGTACATGAGATACAGTAATGGACAACAGTCACTCACCAGATGATACTAATTGTATCTTTTTGGTACATCCACAAACATCAGCCACACCCCAGAATGGTTTGTGTGTTGGTAGCCCAGTCCACTCAATACCCTTATCCACACCATCAATATAGACATGTAGCTCTCCCTCTCTTGAGACCATGCAACCAACAGTTTGACCCTCTCTTAGTGACCAGAGGTTAACCTTGAGCTTTCTTCTTCCATTGTGATAAATATTACTACACCACAGGATCCAGTAGCCAGAGTGATCACTCCTTTCCAACTTCAATGCCTCACTAGGAATCCTGATATTATCAGGACACCGTGTGGTCATACCTATAGACTGTTGTTGATAGTAAGATATCAACACAGTAAACAGTGAACACTAATCACTAACTAGTCACTATAGTACACACTAGTCAGCTAGACACTCACTATAGATCCGGCATAACGTGAGTTATACTCGAGTATCTTCACCTGGAATACGGTACCTAGCGCTACTGGCTGCTCAGTGAATACAATACCATCGCCACTGCTTCTAACTCGTTCAGCAACAGTGTGAGGTGAGAGAATGATGTTCTCTCCACAACGAGAGTGGAAGCGCTGAGTACTTGTAGTCTCGCTCGTAGTCGCCATCTACAGTCGTCCGGCCAATTGACCGAAAGTCCAATACCGCCCATATACATTCGGGCGGAAGTACTGTATTACGCGATGAGCGAATTCTTCAAACGGCAATAACTTTCACAGTTTGAATTGTTTTCTTTTCATTTCTGCAGGATAAGATCTTTAGTATGATCTCTCAACAATTTCCAATTTTCAAGTCCGATCTTACAACAGAAGTCAAGATACAATAGGAGTCCTGACCTTCAGTGGCTGTCGAAAACATTGTCAGGAAATTTAAGACACAGTTTGTTGCATTTCATCTGTATCTTTCACTAGTAGACACATTGATGCAGAATTTAATCAAATTTGGAATTGTTCTGGTGTATTATTTAAAAGTTATGACTGTTACAATGTTGCGCTTGCGTGGTCGCTAAAGTATCAACCTGTGGCCACAGATCAGCTGTTCTTGGTTCAAGTACTCTTTGAGGAGGTAAAGTGGAGCTACTTATACATTAGCTTTACAAATATATGTATGTTATAAAAAGATGATTACTGACAATAGGTGTATGCATTGTGATGGCTGATAGGAGCATCAGAAGACGCCTCTCCTATGGTGTTGATGAAACAGATGAGGATGTGTGTTCGCTTTGTGTGGCACACCATGACCACATGAGTAGAGTTGATACATGACATGCCCAAGAAGCACGGGATATAGCTACCAGGTATGGAATTACTAAGGAAGATCTTTTCTGTCGTTCCTGCCGAGATGACATCAGGAGAATAGCCAACAATCCAGAGCATGTCCCTAGGTGGAAAAAGGAGAAAAATCAATTGTGTGCTGTTTGCTGTGTGCTGGGTTGTGCCAATGTTTGCTTTGTCCAAAGCAAACTGAATGTGGCAGAAACAACAAAGCTTCCTAGCTCAAGATGGTGATGCGCCAATTTAATGAGATTCATAACTTTAAGTAGCTGTAATGGTATTTTGTACAGGCGTGTTATTTTGTTTGTCTATTGATAAACATCGATTATAGCAAGTTTAATTTCAGTCACGAAGTGTTAGCTAACGTGGAGCAGCGAGCTCGCCCAGTAAAGACCGGTCTGTGGCTGTTATCTCCAGTTTGGCTTGCTTGCTCCTGAGATATTTGGTTTTCTCTCTATATGTAGTGGATGAACTCGTGTGATTGTTGAGAAGCCATTTGGTAAAGACTCAGAGAGCTCTGCTAAGCTATCCACTCATCTTGCTGGACTGTTCAGAGAAGATGAGATATATCGTATCGCCGGATCACTACCTTGGTAAAGAAATGGTGCAGAACCTCCTAGTATGGTAAGGGAGAGTTATCATCTTGTGACAGTGGGCGAGGACATAATCTTTCGTGAGGCAATAATTTGTCCCACTAATAATTATTACTAGCTGTCCAGTATCTGTTCGAGTCCTCAACAGGTAGTATGCTGTTTGGTTCATGTGGGGATGAGTTCAAGCAAGTAATCAGCTGCTTCCATTTACAGCACAGCAGAGGAGAAGGGATTGGATTGTATACCACAGAGCAATGAAGACATGATGCACAGAGGATGAGAGAGCAGGAAGAGAGAGGGATGAAGCAGCTATAGTAGAGTATCAAATCAGATAGTGCTGTGTTACAATCCTCATGATTTGTGTGTCATCTGATGATATTCCACTAGTATGTTATAGAAACTAATCTGGTACTGGTAGTATTGCCGGATTATACATTCTATTATCTGTATGAGATAAACACTCAATCATGATCAGTATTATAATATGAAAATGTACACATTAGTTGTTATTAGAAAACAATGATTATTCACTGATCAAACAGATATTGATGACATGATGAGTGGTGATTATTTATTGTGGTCACTAGTGATCCAGTATCAGTGAGCACAGTAGGTGTAGTCTAGTGATGATGGATGAGTGGAGTGGAGACACACTGCAGGATAGCTGCTTGCACTGACCTAGTGCAGCTGGTCTCAGATAATACCTGGACATCAAGAACACTTAGTAGTACTCTCACTCACTCACTCATTACCTAAACTCTTCAGTGAAGTGTTGTCTACATGTGTCTCTCAGTGA
Organism: Haliclona indistincta; assembly: GCA_964017065.1. Taxonomy (NCBI): domain Eukaryota; kingdom Metazoa; phylum Porifera; class Demospongiae; order Haplosclerida; family Chalinidae; genus Haliclona; species Haliclona indistincta. Next base: position 760,250 of record OZ024789.1, read on the forward strand.
TGTGGAGTGCTGTACTGATACTAGCATGAGAGACACTGAGTAATAGAGAGAGACAGCTTGCTCTGATGAGACACTGCTCTCTAGTGAAGCTGTGAGCTGTGACACTACTGCATGAAGACAGTCAATCTAACAACAAAGAGAGCATCATATCACACTCTCAGAGCTAGCTACTAGTAGGTGCTCACTGTTGATCTGTTAGTAGCTAGTAGGTGATCTACCCACCATACTATAGTAGCACTGGACTCACACTGCTGCCAGGATACCTGTAACACAACGATACATAGTGATCTATCGTCTGAAGCAGTACACCCACGCTGGTAGGCGTAGCTCAATGTTGCGCGTTATTTAAAAAAGGCGGGGAAATTGATGTATTGAGTGTGCCTCAGTAAGCAGTGAGTGCTGTTAGTGCCTGAACAAAGTCACTATCACAAAGAAAACACTTCGGGCAAGCATAAGCAGGTATTTACTCTCTTATATACTTTAGACATACTTTACGCCCCATACTACAATAGCCAGCGGGAACACAGCAGCAACTGCATCATTGGAACATTACCTGGTGAGCTGCTCGAGACAGTTCATACAGTAGACCGACTGTATGATCAGTGAGCTCACCTAGTAGCTTACCAACCTGTGAGAGAGATGAGACATGCTAGTACCAGTACTAGTGCTAGTATACCTCATCATCCTCATCATGATGGGTGCCGCTGTGTGTGGTGTGTTGGTGTAGTGGTGTGTGGCAGCAGTGTCTCTGGTGCTGCTGATAATAGTGACTCAGTGTGGTTAGTGTCATGGCTGTCACTGACTCCAACATCTCTCCACTACAACAACGGAGAAGAGAGAGAGAGAGGCAGATTAATAGTGAGCAAGGAGAGTGATTGTTTTGATAGACAACTATGTAAAGCTGCTGACAATTTTCTTGTGGTATAAGAATGCGCAACATTCAAGTTCATGTCAAGTCGACTAGTTAAAATTTGCATAATAATTATTTAATCTATGATAAATTTCCTGAATCATGTTCAAATGTGCTGCTCACTTGTTTCTTGTTAGTAGAAGGAATCGTTTGTTACACGAGTGAGTTCCCTGCAGTGCTCTGAGCAACACCTCCATTACAATAGCTGCATACCTGAGGAGAGACAAGAGGAGGTGGATAGAGAGGTATGAATGCACATGGTCACAGCATCAGTGAGCTCACTCTATGGAGTCTATCAATGATAGTTTCTCTGTGATACATCTAGTCCTCAACTGATCAATACAATACTGTAATACATCACTATCCTATAGACAAAGTGAGAGAGAATGAAAAATATTAGAGTCCGAGTATGAATCAAAAAATTTCAAGTATTAAAAGTTTGTCACTCATTCAAGCAACAAAATTAAATGTGGCGTGTGTATCTTGTAGGCTGAGAAATTAAGTTGACCAAATTTGATCCAGTTGTACTATGCATGTACGATAGCATAAAATATTTTGACAGTGATATTTTGGGTTAGAAATTGAATGATGATGGTCTATAGCTTACCGACCAGAATAGAGATTGTGATATCGTACTTAAAATATTTGTATTAACTCAACAATGCAAGTACAAACCAAGAACTGAACTAAAAATGTACAAAAACTACCAGGGCTTAAATAGGGAGAACAGTGTGAAATGAACAGACAGACAGACAGTCAGCATTCTACACATTAGACATAAATTAACACAAAGACTGTTCTCATGAGAGATATTACAAAACACAACTAATCAACACAAATAACAGAGTCACATTAACAGAGTCACCACATCTCCTTCCCCTTAAGTTAGGAAGTAGGTTGAAATCGAAGAGGTGGATGGCGATTCCTCAGAGGATATCGACGTTCAGGTTCGTTTGGACCTGGTGGTTCAGGGACAGGTTCAACAGTAGGATAGCATTGGTTGTCTAACACAGTGTCCGATTCAGTTGTGTCCGATGACTCTTGATTTCCATGAAGGGGTTGAAGTTGATTGACATGTCGCTTGACGATTCGTCCATTGGAGATCTGAACAGTGTAGGTTACTGGACCCAATTGCTGTATAACAGTTCCAGGTATCCACTTGTCAGAACCAATATAGAGTCTAGCTAACACACGAGTTCCAGGTGTAAAAGCACGAGCCTTAACATGAGTGTCGTGGTGAAGTTTCTGACTAGCTTGTTTCGACATCACTTGCTTCTTGGGATCAGGATGCATCAAGTCAAAACGAGTCCTTAGCTTGCGCTTCAGAAATAACTCTGCTGGTGATACACCTGTAGTGCTATGTTGCGTTGCTCTGTATTCAAACAAGAATTCTGCCAGACGATGATGAATAGATCTTTTCGATTTGTCACTGGCTTTCAGCGCTCGTTTCAAAGTCTGAATGAACCTCTCTGCAAGTCCATTGGAAGCAGGATGGTAAGGTGCGGAAAGTATGTGCTTGATTCGATTCCTTTCCATAAATTGCTTGAACTCATCTGAAGTGAATTGTGGTCCGTTGTCTGATACTACTTGTTCAGGAATTCCATGGTGTGCTATCAGAGCTCTCATGACTTCAATTGTCTTCTCAGCAGTTGTTGACTTCATTGTTACTACTTCGGGCCACTTTGAATGGGCATCCACGACTACGAAGAACATGTGTCCTAAGAAGGGTCCCGCAAAATCAATGTGTATTCGTCTCCATGGTGCGTCGGGCCAAATCCATGGATGAAGAGGTGCTGCTGCTGGGCTAGACTGATTGGACTGACACATGTAACAGGATTTTCCCATTGATTCGATGTCTCCATCTAGTCCTTTCCACCAAAAATGACTGCGTGCAGTGGCTTTCATTCGAGTAATACCTGAGTGATTGGCATGAAGAGAATCTAGTACTCTGCGTTGAAGGCTCTCTGGAACGACAACTCTTATTCCCCACAATAGGCAATCATTCTCTGTGCTCAGTTCGGTCTGTCTGTCGAAGAAGGTCTGTAGCTCTCTGTCCACTTGTCCTGGCCAACCTTGTTGGACGTATTGCAAAACTTTACTCAGTGACGCGTCTCGCCGAGTTGCTTGTTGGATCTCTTGAAAGGTTACAGGAAGAGCTTGAACTTGACCTATGTTAAATGTGGAGATAGCATTATTTGTGTCACAAGTAGGACTTGTTTGTGGCAGTGGTAACCGTGAGAGTCCATCAGCGTTCCCATGATCATCAGTGGACTTGTATTTGATGTCATAGTTGTATGCTGACAGAATCACAGCCCATCGCTGCAGTCGAGCTGCTGCCAACGACGGTATCCCTTTCTTGGGTCCCAGAATTGCCACCAGCGGTTTGTGATCCGTTATCAGGAGGAACTTGCGTCCATACAGAAACCTGTGGAACTTCTTGATGCCAAAGATTAAAGACAAAGCTTCTTTCTCAATCTGGGCGTAGTTGCGTTCACTAGTGGTCAGAGTGCGTGAGGCAAATGCTATGGGATGTTCACTACCATCTGGTAGCACATGAGAAATCACTGCTCCTACACCATATGCTGAAGCATCTGCTGCTAGTGTGATAGGAAGCTTAGGATTGTAATGAGTTAGTACACCTGCTGACACAATTTGCTCTTTAACATCTTCAAATGCTCTAGTACATTCTTTGGACCAATTCCATTTCTGACGAGCAGAAAGTAAGGCATTCAAGGGATGTAATCGGGAGGCTAGATTGGGTATGAACTTTCCATAGTAATTCACTAATCCTAAGAATGACCGAAGCTGTTGCACATTCTCAGGGGCAGGTGCATTCACAATAGCTTCTACCTTAGATGATAGTGGGTGTATGCCATGCTCATCGACTCTATGACCCAAGTACTCAATACTGGTCAACAAAAATTCACACTTACTTCTCTTGAGTCGGAACCCATGATTCTCAAGACGAGTGAACACTTCCTGTAGACTTCGTCTGTGGCTCTCTTCATCTGGACTGCTAACGAGGATGTCGTCAATGTAGCATGCTACTCCGTCGATTCCTTGCAGCACAGTGTCCATGATTCTCTGAAATATAGCAGGTGCAGATGCGACTCCAAATGGAAGACGGTTGTAGACGTAGAGTCCTCGCTGCGTGTTGACTGTCAGATAGGGTTTTGATGACTCATCCACTGGGATTTGGAGGTAAGCTTGAGAAAGATCCAATTTCGAGAAGATTTTTCCTCCAGACAGTGTCGAGAATAATTCTTCAGGTGTCGGCAAAGGGTACTCTTCCACATTCATCGCTTGGTTCACAGTTACTTTGTAGTCTCCGCAGAGTCTGAAACGTCCATCTTTCTTTGGAACTACTACAATTGGGGCAGCCCATTGACTATGTGAGACTGGTGAGATGATCCCCTGTTCCTCCAGACGACTGATTTCTTGGCTAACTGCTTCTTTGATTGCATAAGGTACTGGTCTTGGCTTGAAGAAGCGAGGGGTAGCATCAGATTGTATTTGAAGTGAGGCTGTGAATGGCTTGACACTCCCCAGTTCATCTGAGAATAGTGGTTTGTGCTTCTCAAGTAGGTCGTCCACTAGTGATATTCTTGCTGCACGTACTGCAAAAATGTTGCTCCAGTCCAGGCGTAGGTACTTGAGCCAATTTCTTCCCAGAAGACTTGGTCCATCACCAGCGACCACTACGAGTACTAGCTTCTGTTTCTGATTTCCATATCTGACTCGCATGTTGAGAGTACCAGTAACTTCCATTCGTTCGTTAGTGTATGTCTTGAGGATCAGATTGGAAGGATGCAATGTGTCATTGGGGAATACGTCACGTCTAGTTGCTTCGGATATCACTGATAGAGCTGCTCCAGTGTCGACTTCCATGTCGAGAAATTTTCCGTTGAGTTGCAACTGGACTACTATAGGGTCAGGTGATCGCTTGACCAGGTTGTGTATTTTGAAACCTTCATCACTGCTCTCCTCTGAAGACTGTTCAGCATTCTGTACGAGGTGCGTCTTCGACTTTTGTTTCTTGGAAACGGAGGAGGCCTTTGAGCGGCAAACCGATGCAATGTGTCCTGTCTTTCCGCAGGCGTGGCATTGAGCATCTTTAAATTTGCACTCGCTTGAACCATGGTTTGAGCGTCCACATCTGTAGCAAGGTTGTTGCTGATCACGATTGTGCTTGGTAGTGCTTGTCTGCGGTTTGCTCTTCTGAAAACGACCTTTACTCAGCTTGTGCACTGATAAGTCTGGTCTTTTGAAGGCTCGGGTGTCTTGGTCAGCAGCTTCCATAGCTCTGGCTGTCTCAATTGCCTTGGCGTACGTTAATGCTGTTTCAGACAGTAGTCGGCGTTGGATAGCTTCGTGTCGTAGACCACACACAAAACGATCACGTAGCGTCTCCTGTAGCACGGTGCCAAATTTGCAGTTGACTGCCAACTTCCTCAGCGCGGCGTCGTACTCGGCTACACTTTCGCCTACTTCTTGATTTCGCTTGTGGAATTGAAATCTCTCTGCTATGGTCGATCTTTTGGGCAGAAAATGGTCATTCAACTTTGTTGAAATTTCTTCGAAGGACTTAGTTCCTGGGGTATCTGGTGCGAGGAGATCACTAAGAGTGGCGTACGTCGATGATCCTATGGAACTCAGTAGTATTGGTACTTTCTTGTCGTCATCGATGGTATTAGCCTTGAAGTACAGTGTCACTCTTTCCAGGTAGGCCTTGATTGACTCTGATTCAGGTTGAAATTCCTGTAGCTTTCCATAAACTGCAGCCATAGCTGTGAGTTCTTTACTCTCGTCGCCAAATGTGATATCGTACTTAAAATATTTGTATTAACTCAACAATGCAAGTACAAACCAAGAACTGAACTAAAAATGTACAAAAACTACCAGGGCTTAAATAGGGAGAACAGTGTGAAATGAACAGACAGACAGACAGTCAGCATTCTACACATTAGACATAAATTAACACAAAGACTGTTCTCATGAGAGATATTACAAAACACAACTAATCAACACAAATAACAGAGTCACATTAACAGAGTCACCACAGAGATCTTATAGTGAAGTATCTCTTACAAGCTGTAGCTAACTCAAGAAGCAGTTTAACTGATGTATCTAGTCTTCTACAATGAAGCAACTCTGATCTCAGTGACTGATACTGCTCACACCATGCTTGCCTGCAGTAGAGATAAACACCACCATTATTACTATAAACCAGTTAACAATGTGACATGATGGCTAGCACTATGTTGCATCAAAATATAGTATGACACGTTGCCTGAATTATCAATGCAGTGCAAACTACTGTGTCACATTCTAAACTAGTATGATGGTATTAATGAAGGGGCGAGGCTAGTTCACTCACTGTTTATCAGTGTGTGTGTCATTGTTAGTCGTCTGCTGATGTGATGATGTGTCTTGAGAACAACACTCCTACACACAATGATGAACAGGTTAGTGTATCAAGGAGACAGTACTGGTTTAACATCATTGAATTCATTAATGTTCATGTGCTAAAAGTTTGACAACCACATTGCAGGCTTTGGTCATGAAATTTTTCTTCTCAATTAACTATTTTTGCAGGTTTGATACCTTTTATTCATTATCTGCAACATTTGGAAACAAAACGTGCAAATTGTTCACAAAATTAATTTGATGACAGAGGCCTAAATCCAGGAACATTTGCTCTAAAATGACCTAATTTTAGATCAAAAATAAAATATGAGCTGGGCCGGATTTCTGAAATTTCAGGTAAGCATGCCTTTATTTCTAAAAATAATGGTGTAAATTATTAAGAATGCCTAAATTTAGGCATTATTATACTCTGGTGTTTTTCTTCCAAATTTCTTTAATATGCGCTAAATATTTTCTACGAAATGGTCTAAAACTTGTAAAAATAATTTGACAAAATACATTTAACGTGTTGTCTGGGATCAGAATATACTTCAAATGGTCTACAGAATTATCACTTGTTTTATTATCTGCTATTAGCTATGTCACGGAATGCTCACTCACTATTATCATCTGACTATCACATGATACGACTGCTATGTCACATGATCACTCACTATTCTGTAGTCCTCTAGTGCACTGGTAAAGTGACGATGAAAGTAGGTGTGGTCACTGAGTACGTATATCTCCAGTCGCACAGTCTCCACCCTCACACTCTCTCCCTCACCTCCACCTCCCTCCATCACCACCTCACTCAGTCCTAGACTAAGTGTGCTGCTCCATTTCTCATCATGTGCTAGCAGAAATATAATCTCTCTCTCAGCCCTCTCTCATCCAGTGAGCTACTGATGTTACCAGAACTACCTCTGAAATCTCCCGGTGGACCTTGTTTCAATGCTGTCTGCTTGTCAGGAGAGGCCTTGTCTAGACTGCTCGTGCTCTTACTGAGCTTCTCTTGCTGTGAGAGGAGTCCACCAGCTACTGAGCTGCCTCTAGTAGCTGACAGGTAAGGTGAGTTAGTGTGAGCAGCTGTGTTGCTGATGTGTAATGAGGGAGGTGGGGTTCTTGCTGGACCAGATGGTAGAGCAGGGTCTCTGGTGTGTTTGAAAGTGTCTCTCTTTGTGCTGATCAGTAGCAGGCTACCCACAGCTGCTGCTGTCTGCTTGCCGCCTGATGGAGAGGTTCTGGCTGAGGGGGTGTGATCAGTGCCTGCTGAAATCTCTGTTGTTCTTCTCGCTAGTTGGCGCAGTATTCGAGGGGATCTACGGATGTGTGACGCTGGCTAGGATAGCCTTGTCCTTCACTCTCCGCTGGTAAAGAACACGAACATGAACCGTCTTCTGCCTGTCCTTCTTGCTCAGGAAATCAGGTTCATCATCCACCTGCAGTGAGTAGAGCAGGGGTTGGTAGAAGAGCACTTTTTTCAAGAAAGTCCCCTAATAATTATTATGGGTCTTTTTTATGTACAAAAGATCCCTAATATTATGGGTCTTTTTTATGTACTCCAGTCCCTTAATGTTATGGGGCTTTTTTATGTACAGAGCCTCTCTTAAATGGAGCCTTTTTATGTACAATTAGTCTCTATTATGCCACGCGGTAGTCGCGGCATATTTAGGGTTGGGCGGAAAACAAGATGGCGGCTACACTTAGGCTAAACGCAATAATTCACGTATATCTTGGCTGTTGACGACATCAGGAGTATTTTAACTATCTAGGGGCTATCCTAAGAGGTAAGCGCTTACAATGAGTCTACTAATAAAGACTATAAGTGCAGTTGCTATGGGCATGACAAGATGGCGTCTTGCCTGGAGGCACTAAGTACGGCACTACCATATCTTCGCCGTATACGGGCGTTTCAAGCTATTATTCATATGGACTTGTCATCCGCCTCCTCGCACAGGCCGGAAATACCTCCTCGCACAGGCCGGAAATAGTCAGACCTTGTCATCCGCCCACCTCCTCGCACAGGCCGGAAATCTCAATTACAGGCCGGAAGCTTCTATAAAGCTCCACCAAAGGTAGCACTATCTGGAGATTGCTTGGAAGATAGCTGATGCTCCTTGGCAGTCCTTGCTCCTGATGCTGGCGCAGCTGTTTAGCCGTCTTCACGTGTAAGTTAGTACTGTACGTACATGTACCTAGTCTCGATTACCCTGCACTGCCTGCTATTCCCCACTGATCAACACACACCAACAGTGTGCTAAATATAATTATACACATACTAATGTGTAGTGTATGTTGTGTGTATGCCTCGGTGTATGTTGTGTGTGTACGTGCCTGCATAGATAATAAAGTAATTCAGACCTCCCCAATGTCAAAATGCAATACGTGCATGACTGCATGTACTAATCTATGTACATCATGATAGAGCAAGGTTGATACAATGTGAATAGATGCCTAGTAGTTGATGTGTAGGCATTAGAGGGTTAAGCATTTTGTTGTGTAGGTCAATATGTGTGTCGTCAATAGCATGACTGTTTATTATTATCCCTGTCTCTCTCTCTCTCAATAACCAGTTGCCATAGCATCTTTGTGTGTCGCAAGGATGCTGCTCCCTATTGGTCTTGCATTCTATGCTTGCAGTGCTGTGTTGATGTAATACCCAATAGCTAAACCACAAACCAGCAACAAAGTCACTACGTAGTCTGGACAGCAGTTGAGTAAAATGAATTGATGGCTACTGCACGCTAGACACTACCATGCATGCATGAACTTAATTATGTGATTGGTGGCCCGAACTGTTCATGGCTATGTACAGTAGCAGATGGCTTCACCCATAGCTGAACCTTGATCTAATACTTTCTGTTTACTTGAGTCACTTGACATGGGTTGTCAGCTAGGGTGGCATGGATAGTGGTTAGAGTACTTGTCATCATGGAATCCGCAGCCATCAAAGAGTTAAATTATCGCTCTCCCTCTCCTCTCTCTAATTGTCTTTGTTTCAATGTTTCTATCTCTGTATTTTCATCTGTCTCTTACTCTATACATGTAGCTCTCTCCAAATCTGTCTGCTTTCACTCTCTATCTTACACACATTATAAGCAAAAGCATGCAAAATCTGTGTATGCATGTGCATGAGTGTGTGCGTGTGCATGAGTGCGTGTGTGTGTGTAAAAATTCACCTCCTAAAATTTTTACAAGCTCTACTAGAAAAACAAAAAGATGATATTATGTGAGATGATGGAATAGTTATAAATGAGCGTCTGCTGATTGAAGGTCAATTATGAAACCTGAATGAAAGTCAGGTTTCATAATGCGTGCAAGTTTTCCTGCACGCACATTCTCAATCACTTACATAATTTGTGCTCATACTCTCCTCACACACTAGTCTTCATCTCTCAAACTATGTCTGATTGACTGCACTGATGAGATCCGATAGATCGAAACAGTCTGATAACTCATGTTGTCGACTGTCTGCAGTTTCAGATTCTATGTTTCTGTTCTCTCTTTTCAATTATTATTTTGTTCAGCAAAAAATAATGTGTTCACATTGTTAAAATGTAGATCTAATCATACGATTTTTTCAGCTGTGTTCTATCAATAATGTATTTCACATGTACTATACTACCCTCGTCCCCAGGCCACACCCTCCTTCCTCGTTCATCCCCTCAGCAGGGGGAGTGGCCTAGAGGCGAGGCCAGTACCATACATGAGATAAATGTAGTACAGGTGTATCAAATTATTATTGCATGTGAGACATTGCTTTGAGTTTGACAAACATGAATCAAACGACTAGTATGTGAACTCTGTGATGCAGTATAATGAGTTTCGTACTGTGTAGCTGGTCAGCTTTGAGTTAGTGCATAGTGCAACGAATATTCCTGTCTCAAGACAATAAGGATGGAGAATCAGTCTATGGTAAGGTAAGCATATCAAGAAGCCAATTGAACACCACTTTAATGTAGTCATTTTTCATGTTAGAAATTGTTTTTGTAACCTTAAAACACACTCCACCTTCAACCTCTTGTCAGGCAGACCACACTGGCGACACAGACTACGCACTACTTCAACCTGCATAGACTTGTTCCATTAGCTACAAACAATCATACTACTAGACAATCCATAACATTGTGTGATATGTAGAAAAGTTACACCAACTACAGTAGTAACAATGTTAGACCAACTGCAGTAGTAACAATGTTAGACCAACTGCAGTAATGAAGCACCAAAGGAGTGAAGCCTCGGTCAAGATGCATGTAAGCAGCAGATGCATCAGGGATCGAACAGAACAATTGAAGCATGCAAGTAGCAGAACCATGGAAGCATAATCAGTAAAACTATATGGTGGAAGCATGTAACTGCGCATGTATGAACAACATATTCATGGAAGGACAGCAGAATCATGCAAGCAGCAGAACCATCACAGTATGCAAGCAGCAAAACTATGGAAGCATGCAAGCAGCAGAAGCTGAACTATGAAAGCATGCAAGCCATTCTCTCACACCAAACACGTGCTACTGGATTGGTACTGAGGTAGTGACCAGTGTAAAGATAGTTGAGTGCTGTTTTAAGCATTCGTGTATTCTGTTACTAGAAATGCAGTATGAAACATTACTATCTAGACTGCTGTGATTGAATTTTGCACTGCGGCTGTGCAGCAGCTAGTACAACAGCAGTGCAGCAGCTAGTACAACTGCAGTGCAGCAGCTAGTACAACAGCAGTGAGGCAGCTAGTACAACAGCAGTGAGGCAGCTAGTACAGCAGCAGTGAGGCAGCTAGTACAACAGCAGTGCAGCAGCTAGTGCAACAGCAGTGAGGCAGCTAGTACAGCAGCAGTGCAGCAGCTAGTACAACAGCAGTGAGGCAGCTAGTACAACAGCAGTGAGGCAGCTAGTACAGCAGCAGTGAGGCAGCTAGTACAACAGCAGTGAGGCAGCTAGTACAACAGCAGTGCAGCAGCTAGTACAACAGCAGTGCAGCAGCTAGTGCAACAGCAGCTAGTATTGTCTGGGGACGCCAGCAATGTTCATTTCTTGATATTAGGATTTTTTATCCAAACATGCAGAGCTATCGTCAATCCAGTATTTCAAGCCTGTATCGTCGTCACGAACTAGCAAAGAAAAGAGAATATGGTGACAGAGTCAAACAAGTCAAATATTGGTCTTTTACCCCTCTTGTTTTCTCCACTACTGGTGGCATGGGAAGAGACTCAGTGAGGCAACACAATTTTATCAACATTAATTTTAGCAGATCAAATATTCATGAAAGAGAATTATCACTACAGTACTACCCTGGCTTGGTTAAGATGCTCATTATCCTTCTCTCTCTTACATTCAGCCATGACTTGTATTCGTGGCAGCCGTGCAACATGTCATCATGTCTCTGACAGACCACTTGGAATTGCAGAATGCTGCCATTCCCAGGCTGGCTAATTTACTATTCGTTCCATTTTAGTTATTCATTTCTAGCTATTATTTCACCCTTATTATAAGTATTCACTAACCATTGCTCTCTTGTATTGTGTATGATCTAAAAAAAATTGTGTGATGGATTGAGTTCAGTTCTTTTCCCTTGTATATTGTTATTGTTCACGAAACGAAATTAAACAAGAATAATTACTATAATGAAAAGTTAGCTGTTAACATTACACAGAAAATTGTTAATGCTATCAATATCAAAGAGCACTTAGCGCTAGATAGATGTGACCAAACGCAACTAAAGCTAGGAATTGGAAATAACTGGAACAAAAGCTGTGGTAAAGGATAGAGGCATGAGTGATCATACAAGACCAGATGAACCTGTATTGATGGAAACATTAATTTTATTTCTGATCTGGGACTTGGATCATCGCCTAATCACACACACCACAGGAACATACGGAAAGGGCCTTCTCCTGGCGGTAATAATATGGATGCTAATTTCAGTCTGGTTCAGTCTGATTGGTAGTGTAAAACATCACTGAACTACCTACCATACCAGTGCAGCACTGTAGTAGTACGTAGACTAGTGATGGTATGTTTAGTGAGAGACAGTTAGTGATACTCTTTGTGCTGCTAACAGTCACCAAAACACTGTGACTACTACTAATGATTTGCATGCTGCATCTTATGATGTATTAACTTTAGTAATAAATTTAAGCGCTGAGTTTTATGGTAAAATTATCCGAACCAATGCTGGAATACATAGTTGTGAGCATGTAACAGATGTTCAGTATTATTATGTTCAGTGCTGCTTTACTCTCAGATGTACATGTAGCTATAGGTGAATTGTTTATTCTACTTGAAAATTTTATTGTTGATAAGACAAGCGAAAAAGTTATGCATGCACATACATAAGTTTGTTAAGCCGCGGTAATTCAAAAATACCGGGTGATTCGGAAGTATTAACCTTAGCTAAACTGCAAAACTACAGATCGCCTGGATAAACTATTTCGCCATGAGGTAGGTGCATCTGTTGGGTCTACGGTGATCACTCTCTTGATTGCATTCTAGTTAACTGGTGAAACTTTGCTGTCTACTGGAAACGCTGGCATCTCCTGAAGTTAGACAAAATGATCAAAGCGTGTAACGATAGCATGGAATCTACAACAGCGATTTGATGGAATTCTGATCGACAAGCAGCTAAGAATAATACCCTCTGCAAATGTACAACATCCCAGCAACTACTCTACACAGGCACTTACAATATGGAGAAATATAGGACAGAAACAAAAGCAACAATTGCAAATTATTATGAAATAATAATGGTGTTCAATTGGCTTCTTGATATGCTTACCTTACCATAGACTGATTCTCCATCCTTATTGTCTTGAGACAGGAATATTCGTTGCACTATGCACTAACTCAAAGCTGACCAGCTACACAGTACGAAACTCATTATACTGCATCACAGAGTTCACATACTAGTCGTTTGATTCATGTTTGTCAAACTCAAAGCAATGTCTCACATGCAATAATAATTTGATACACCTGTACTACATTTATCTCATGTATGGTACTGGCCTCGCCTCTAGGCCACTCCCCCTGCTGAGGGGATGAACGAGGAAGGAGGGTGTGGCCTGGGGACGAGGGTAGTATTGTACATGTGAAATACATTATTGATAGAACACAGCTGAAAAAATCGTATGATTAGATCTACATTTTAACAATGTGAACACATTATTTTTTGCTGAACAAAATAATAATTGAAAAGAGAGAACAGAAACATAGAATCTGAAACTGCAGACAGTCGACAACATGAGTTATCAGACTGTTTCGATCTATCGGATCTCATCAGTGCAGTCAATCAGACATAGTTTGAGAGATGAAGACTAGTGTGTGAGGAGAGTATGAGCACAAATTATGTAAGTGATTGAGAATGTGCGTGCAGGAAAACTTGCACGCATTATGAAACCTGACTTTCATTCAGGTTTCATAATTGACCTTCAATCAGCAGACGCTCATTTATAACTATTCCATCATCTCACATAATATCATCTTTTTGTTTTTCTAGTAGAGCTTGTAAAAATTTTAGGAGGTGAATTTTTACACACACACACGCACTCATGCACACGCACACACTCATGCACATGCATACACAGATTTTGCATGCTTTTGCTTATAATGTGTGTAAGATAGAGAGTGAAAGCAGACAGATTTGGAGAGAGCTACATGTATAGAGTAAGAGACAGATGAAAATACAGAGATAGAAACATTGAAACAAAGACAATTAGAGAGAGGAGAGGGAGAGCGATAATTTAACTCTTTGATGGCTGCGGATTCCATGATGACAAGTACTCTAACCACTATCCATGCCACCCTAGCTGACAACCCATGTCAAGTGACTCAAGTAAACAGAAAGTATTAGATCAAGGTTCAGCTATGGGTGAAGCCATCTGCTACTGTACATAGCCATGAACAGTTCGGGCCACCAATCACATAATTAAGTTCATGCATGCATGGTAGTGTCTAGCGTGCAGTAGCCATCAATTCATTTTACTCAACTGCTGTCCAGACTACGTAGTGACTTTGTTGCTGGTTTGTGGTTTAGCTATTGGGTATTACATCAACACAGCACTGCAAGCATAGAATGCAAGACCAATAGGGAGCAGCATCCTTGCGACACACAAAGATGCTATGGCAACTGGTTATTGAGAGAGAGAGAGAGACAGGGATAATAATAAACAGTCATGCTATTGACGACACACATATTGACCTACACAACAAAATGCTTAACCCTCTAATGCCTACACATCAACTACTAGGCATCTATTCACATTGTATCAACCTTGCTCTATCATGATGTACATAGATTAGTACATGCAGTCATGCACGTATTGCATTTTGACATTGGGGAGGTCTGAATTACTTTATTATCTATGCAGGCACGTACACACACAACATACACCGAGGCATACACACAACATACACTACACATTAGTATGTGTATAATTATATTTAGCACACTGTTGGTGTGTGTTGATCAGTGGGGAATAGCAGGCAGTGCAGGGTAATCGAGACTAGGTACATGTACGTACAGTACTAACTTACACGTGAAGACGGCTAAACAGCTGCGCCAGCATCAGGAGCAAGGACTGCCAAGGAGCATCAGCTATCTTCCAAGCAATCTCCAGATAGTGCTACCTTTGGTGGAGCTTTATAGAAGCTTCCGGCCTGTAATTGAGATTTCCGGCCTGTGCGAGGAGGTGGGCGGATGACAAGGTCTGACTATTTCCGGCCTGTGCGAGGAGGTATTTCCGGCCTGTGCGAGGAGGCGGATGACAACCCCTTATCCTATTATTAGAGAGATTAAGTTTTTATTACCTGTACCAGGAGCGCATAATGAGAGAGCGACGTAATAGAGTAGGAGCGTGAAGCGCCCACGCATTTGATTAAAAATTGGAACTCCAGACATGATGGGACGTGTTACTAAGAATAGAACACTCATTGCGTTGTACTGTACAAGCGTACGTACGTACGATCGAGCGGGTAAGTACGCCGAGTAGTAAAGCAGCTAGCCACGTGTTCTCTGATGGCGTCTGCAGGTGCCACTGGCCACTGGCAAAATATTTGCGGCGAAGGAAGCTCACTATCTCCTCGAACGGAGCTGTTCCAAGGTCGTTCCCAGTTACACCAGGAAGAGGAACAACTTGCCGCGGCGAGAGTTGATTGTCAGGCTTATCGTGCTGGTTAGCTAGGCGCTTGGCCAACAATCGAGGCGATCGCCTGGGAGTGATCGCGAGCGGCACTAGTCTATGAACTAGCGTTCTTCGAGGAGTATCTAGTACTCACTTCGGCTTCCATCTTGTGTACGAACGCGTGTACGTGTATAACGAGATTGTTCTATTCTTAGTAACACGTCCCATCATGTCTGGAGTTCCAATTTTTAATCAAATGCGTGGGCGCTTCACGCTCCTACTCTATTACGTCGCTCTCTCATTATGCGCTCCTGCCTGTACGTGTAACGTGCACGCGTAACGTGTTAAAGATCACGTGAGCGCTGCAATAAGTGATTCTAACGTTCTGAAGCTCTTTGCACGATTTGTGCAATTACAAAGAGACCTTCAGAAGCACAAGAAACCAGGTCTAAGGTAGTAAACCAGAGTTCACGTGGTCTCCCGTTCGTTCTTCTTCTTTTGTACATAAAAAAGACCCATAATATTAGGGGAATTTTTCTTCTTCTTCTTTTGTATCTTTTGTACATAAAAAAGACCCATAATATTAGGGGACTTTTACATAAAAAGGACCCATAATATTAGGGGACTTTCTTGAAAAAAGTACTCTTCTACCAACCCGGTGTCCAGGCGACCATCAAATCGCTTGGTCTCGTGCTGCAGCTGGTGGGCCATCCTTGATCCAGCTAGTGATGAGGAATGCGTGGGCGAGCAGTGCTTATAGTAAACAATCACCATAGTAACGAATAACATATCACCATGGAAACAAACACTGTTAATAATCACTACAAAAAAAATTAAAAATTAATAATTTTTGTGTAAAAGGCTACAAAAATTAGTGCCTTCGCTAAAAATAGAAGATGATGTCATCGTTTTGTGAAGTGGTTTAGCCGATCCACAATGTAACTCATTGCTGGTCGCTTGTTGGGATCCTGTTCCACACATGAGCTGATCAGTTGGTGCATTAGTGGCCAGTCCTTGGCCATGGACTGCAGCATGGAGAGAAAGGCACCAGGGTCAGGAAGACGGTTGCTCAACACCTCACACAGGAGCTTGCCAAAACTAAACACGTCCATCTTGGTAGTCTGTTGCTCTCCCTTGAACACTTCAGGAGCAGTATACATTGCAGCTCCTGGACCAGGAGTGCTAGCATGCTGTACAAGGTTGGCGGAACCAAAGTCTGACAGCTTCCCTCTCCACTTGTTGCTGGGTAGAGCTAGCAGCAGGACGTTGGCACTGCTCACATCTCTGTGAATGATGGGGTTCGACTGGAGGTGGAGGTAGTTGAGTGCAGCCGATACGTCCCTCAGTATGCTTAGCTTGACGCCACTGTTAGTGAGTTGAGCGTTGTGATAGGCTAGGCGTAGGTTGGTGTCCATGAGTTCTGTGATGATGATGGGAGTGTTGGATGGACTGTCCAGTACTGCTGCCATGAACAGCAGCAGGTTGGGGTGACGCACTTTAGCCATCAAGCTGATCTCACGACGGAGGAGATCTCTATAGTAGTCAGACGAGCTGATGATGGAGTGGAGCTGTTTCATAGCTACATCCTGGCCTCGGAAACTGCCAACCACTACTCTCCCCCACCCTCCTTCTCCCAGCACTTTGCCTGTGGGTCGTACCTCATTGTGGCTCACCACCCAGAAGCTAATGTCAGTATCTGAACCTAACTTAGGTTGCTGGTCCAACCTAGACTGGAGCTGCCTTGACTCCTCCTGGAGACGAGTGACCTCTTGCTGATGGTTTTGTGTGAGGCGAGTATTGTCTTGTTGAAGGCGACCGTTGTCTTGCTGAAGTTGAGAGATGGTTTGCTGGTGATGAATGCAGTCTTCTTTGAGGCTTCTGGTTTCTTGCTTTAAGCGAGTGACTTCTTGTTGATGGATTTGTGTTTGACTAGCAATGTCTTGCTTTAGATGAACAGTCTCTTGCTGAAGACTAGTAACCTCTTGCTGTAATCGAGTGTTGTCTTGCTGGAGGCGATCATTGTCTTGCTGGAGGTGAGTGATGTGTTGGTCAAGAACGGTGTTCGAATCTTTTGCTGTTCCACTGCTTGTTTGATGTAGAGGTGTGGCTTGGGGATTAGAGACTTGGTCTTCACGATGACGTATTATTGGAGGCTCTTGTGGTTTAGTGATGGATAGCTTGCTTTGAAGAGTGTGATGAAGAGGAACACTTTCTGAGAGAGTAAGAGAAGAGAGAAGGTGTGAACACAGTAAGATGATGGAGTGGATGAGGTACATGAGATACAGTAATGGACAACAGTCACTCACCAGATGATACTAATTGTATCTTGGTGGTATTTCTATAAACATCAGCCACACCCCAGAATGGTTTGTGTGTTGGTAGTCCAGTCCACACAATACCCTTATCCACACCATCAATATAGACATGTAGCTCTCTCTCTCTTGAGACCATGCAACCAACAATCTGACGCTCTCGGAGTGACTCGAGGTTAACTTTGAGATCTCTACTCTTACCATTGTGACTAACAGTACTACCCTCCAGGATCCAGTAGTCAGAGTGATCTCTCCATTTCAATGCGTTCCTAGGAATCTCGATATTATCAGGACAATGTGTGGTCATACCTATAGTCTGTTGTTGGTAGTAAGATATCAACACAGTAAACAGTGAACACTAATCACTAAATAGTCACTATAGTACACACACTAGTCAGCTAGACACTCACAATGGATCCGAACCATTTATCAGATTTAGCCGCATAATCGTACTCGAGTATCTTGACCTGGAATACGGTACCTAGCGCTACTGGCTGCTCAGTCAATACGATACCATCGTATAAGCTTCTAAATCGTCTAGCAACAGTGTTGTTATCTGAGAGAATGATATTCTTTCCAAAACTAGAGTGAAAGCGCTGAGTACTCGTAGTCGCCATTTAGAGACCGCACCCATCTCATTAACTAGGGGTGTCCTCATTGTGTGTTGTATCCGGTGTCACGGGAAGTAGACTAGTTAGGAACAGCTGCTCATAGCTCTAGTCCTGCTCACAGCTACTACTGCAGTCATGGCGGAGTCGACCATATTCGTAGTGATGGGCGCCTCTGTGAGTTACAGCATGCATTGATCTGTTGCTAGCTGTATTAAATGAGAGGAGGAGAGATGTTATTGGTAGCATGTGTAGCTGCTGTTGGTAGATAGGGACAGACAAGGCTCAGCCTTCTCTTGTATCCTCCATTAGGGTGACCTTGCTAAGAAGATCTATCACACTAGCTGTGCCGTGGTAGAGTGAATGAGTGCCGTTTCCATTGCATATGGTCGATATGTGTGTTTGTAAAGGGTTAATTAATAGCTTGTTTACTCATTAATTTTAATAGGAACTTGTTCAAAATTGATCTGTTACCTAAAGGAGCTAAGATAGTGGGATATGCTAGATCAGCACTTAGCAATAGTGATCTACGCTCTAGAGTGGAACCATTCCTCAAGGTAACTCACTCACTCACTCACTCACTCTAGATCTCTTTCCTTCTCTCTTGTAGGCTAAACCAGAGGAAAAGGACGAAGTTGATTAATTTTATTCCTTGCTAGTAATAGCTATGTCAAGGGCTCTTATGATAAGAAAGAGGATTTTGATAATCTGAATGCTGAGTTGTTGAAGCTAGAGCAGGGCTCTAGTGCTGGTAATCGTCTAGTGTACCTGGCCCTACCTCCATCAGTGTTTGCTGCCGTCACTACCAACATCAAGGCTTGCTGTATGTCGAAAACGTGAGCAGTTCAATATTACACGACTTTCTGTAGTAGTTGTGTTAAGCATAATTATTATAAGGTACATTCAGAAATCGAAAGTTTCAATATTACTTTTTTACTCATTGCTTTCTGAATATTAGATGCATTATGGTATTGTCTTTAAACTTGAGATATTTTGGTTTTCTCTGTGTAGTGGATGGAGTCGTGTGATTGTTGAGAAGCCATTTGGTAAAGACTCAGAGAGCTCTGCTAAACTATCCACTCATCTTGCTGGACTGTTCAGAGAAGATGAGATATATCGTATCGATCACTACCTTAATTGGTAAAGAAATGGTGCAGAACCTCCTAGTACTGAGGTAAGGGAGAGTCATCATCTTGTGACAGTGTGTGAGTACATAATCTTTTAGTGAGGCAATTATTTTTCCCGCTAAAATTACTAGCTGTACGGTATCTGTTCCTCATCAGGTGGTATGGTGTTTGGTTCATGTGGGGATGAGTTCATGCAAGCGTTCAGCTTCTTCCATTACAGCACAACAGTGGTAAAGGGAATGGACCACAGAGCAACGAAGACATGATGCGTCACAGAGGATGAGAGAGCAGGAGGAAGAGAGAGAGGGATGAAGCAGCTATAGAAGAGTATCAAATCAATAGTGCTGTGATACAATCCTCATGATTTGTGTGTCATCTGATGATATTCCACTAGTATGTTATAGAAACTAATCTGATAGTATTGCTGACTTATGTACTTGTATTATTATCTGTATCAGATAAACAGTCAATCATTATCAGTATTATAATATGAAAAGATCGACTTTAGTTGTTATAAGTAAACATCGATTATTCACTGATCAAACAGATATTGATGACATGATGAGTGGTGATTATTGTGGTCACTAGTGATCCAGTATCAGTGAGCACAGTACTGTAGGTGTAGTCTAGTGATGATGGATGAGTGGAGTGGAGACACACTGCAGGATAGCTGCTGGCACTGACCTAGTACAGCTGGTCTCAGATAATACCTGGACATCAACAACACATAGTAGTACTCTCACTCACTCACTCATTACCTAAACTCTTCAGTGAAGTGTTGTCTACAAGTGTCTCTCAGTGATGTGGAGTGCTGTACTGATACTAGCATGAGAGACTCTGAGTAATAGAGAGAGACAGCTTGCTCTGATGAGACACTGCTCTCTAGTGAAGCTGTGAGCTGTGACACTACTGCATGAAGACAGTCAATCTAACAACAAAGAGAGCATCATATCACACTCTCAGAGCTAGCTACTAGTAGGTACTCACCGTTGATCTGTTAGTAGCTAGTAGGTGATCTACCCACCACACTATAGTAGCACTGGACTCACACTGCTGCCAGGATACCTGGAACACAACGAGACATAATTACAGTACACCCACGCAAGAAGGCGTAGCTCAATGTTGCGCGTTATTTAGAAAAGGCGGGAAAATCGATGCGTTGTGTGCCTCAGTGCAAGAGTACTGAGAGTGCCTGAACAAAGTCGCTATCCTTAAAAACACTTACTTTAGACGAGTTTTATGCCCCACGCTCCACGAGATAGCTATCATTATGTCATTGGTACATTACCTGTTGAGCTACTCGAGACAGTTCATACAGTAGACCGACTGTATGATCAGTGAGCTCAACTAGTAGCTTACCAACCTGTGAGAGAGATGAGACATGCTAGTACCAGTACTAGTGCTAGTATAGCGTAATCTCTCTCTCTCAGCCCTCTCTCATCCAGTGAGCTACTGATGTTACCCAAACTACCTCTGAAATCTCCCGGTGGACCTTGTTTCGATGCTGTCTGCTTGTCGGGAGAGACCTTGTCCCGACTGCTCATGCTCTTGCTGAGCTTCTCTTGCTGTGAGAGGAGTCCACCAGCTACTGAGCTGCCTCTAGTAGCAGACAGGTCAGTAAGGTGAGTTAGTGTCAGCATCTGTGTCGCTGATGTGTAATGAGGGAGGAGGGGTTCTTGCTGGACCTGATGGTAGAGCAGGGTCTCTGGTGTGTTTGAAAGTGTCTCTCTTTGTGCTGATCAGTAGCGGGCTACCCACAGCTGCTGCTGTCTGCTTGCCGCCTGATAAAGAGATTCTTTTTCTTTTTTTTTTTTTTTTTTTTTTTTAACTTTTCAACATGAAAATAGCAAAGCTAATACAAGTCATGTTCTAAAAGAAATTTAACTAAATTATATTTAAAAGAAGAGATAGAAATAGTCGATTCGAGAGAAAAAGGGAGTGAATTCCAAAGAACAACAGAATTAGGAACAAAGGAGTGTAAGAAATAATTTGTGTACCTACAATAGGTTTAATAAGATTTAAATTACGGTTACTAGTATAAGGTGAGTTATTAAAGTTAAATATATTTACAGGAAAGTAAGAGTAATTGTACAAGATACCTTTTTGTTGAGGGGCCGGGTGTGATTAGTGGCTGCAGAAATCTCTGTTGTTCTTCTCGCAGCTAGTTGGTGCAGTATTCGAGGGGATCTAGCTACGGCTCTGTGTGACGCTTGCTAGGATAGCCTTAATTGTCCTTCACTCTCCGCTGGTAAAGAACACGAATGTGAAACCGTCTCCTGTCTGTCCTTCTTGTTCACGAAATCAGGTTCAACCTGGGCATCCCGGCAACACCTGCAATGAGTCACCGTGATGTCGGCCCTGATTGCTGGTATCTAGCTAGCTTACTGTTTCTACAGACACGACGTCCTCTAGTCGAAGCGCTTTGTTTATAGCGTCTTTGGCGGTATCTCAACGGTGAGGTAGAGTTGTCTGTGTCCCAGTGCAACGTGTCTAGGAGCTCTCTTACCCTCTGGCGTCACTACCACACACGGCTCAGAGGAGATCACTCTGTCATAGTCGCTGGGAGAGAGGTTACGGCGCATCAATGTGTCCAGGCTACCATCAAATCGCTTGGTCTCGTGCTGCAGCTGGTGAGCCATCCTAGTGATGATGAATGCGTGGGCGAGCAGGGTTTGTAGTAAACAATCACCATGGTAACGAATAACATCAACCATGGAAACAAACTGTAATACCGTATAGGGTCCGCAATGAAAAAAATAAAAGTCAGAGAATCTAGCCTTTACTGCAGTTACAAGCAATACTATATACGTAACAAACAACTGCATATTCAAATCTCTGAGATCGTTGCTCGTTCCTCTGCAATCGCTAGCTGAAATCGGCAACTTTCGTGACCTTTGACCCTGGGGTTAAATAATGGTGCATTCTCGACTCTTCGCGACAGTTAGCAGTTAGCGCTCTGTTTGCGCGTGCTTACTCTGCTTAGTACCTTCTCGGCAGTTCTTGCAACAGCTCAGATTGGCAGGCTTACCTCCCCAAATAAGCGTTTCAGGACTAGCAATGACTCGCGATTCCAACATATTTGGGCTTTACTTTTTGTGACATTGAACAGACAGATCCCTACCAGTATTTTCTGATAGTACTAAGCCTAAGCACTGCATAAAAAAATTCAGCCGAAATGCTTACTGTTTGCCATCTGGCTGAAAAGGCTCAAAATATTAACCGTAATACAGAGAACTATGACCACAAACGCGGCATCACCAGCACAAAACTAGCATGACAGGAAAGATCTCCAACCGTAGCATCCGTTGCAAGTTCAATCAGCAGCCACACGCAACTTT
>OZ024789.1:783263-895763 GCA_964017065.1 Haliclona indistincta
ATTAGCATGCAACTTACTACATTTTAGTACTAGTCTCAAGATCATTGAAATGGTTAAAAGCACTAAAACTACTCTGTACAGTAAAGCTACACTTGATCAGCAGTTTGTTTTTTATCGAATTGTATGGTCACTGGAAGATATTTATTATTACTTAGTCTATTTTTAGTGGATAGTACAATTCATAGTAACAAGCCATTGTTACAATTAGATCATGTGTGTTACGCACTTTTCAATAAAAATAATTGTTGTTAATAATTATAAGAAAATATGTAATTGTAACAAAATACTTGTGTCGCGACTGGGACTACTAACTACTTAGTTTATGTAGTAAGTTAGTTATAAATTATCTTCTTTTTACGACTTGCTAGACCATCACTTTTTCAGTTGCACCTGTGGACAGAACACCATCAAATCAAGCAGCACGTTGTCAACCATTATGACAAACCTGATGTTCATTCTCCTAGAACAAAATTGGTGTCTTGGTAATAACACATGTTCTCTTTCTGATTTTACAAAATTAATAGCCTGCGAGAGAGAGAGAGAGAGAGAGAGAGTAAGTGATTAATTTCGATAACATTAAGACGCTTGGCTACACACAAAAACAACAGTCAATAATATGAACCAGAGAGCCTATTACGCTCATCATCATTATTAGCAGATTATACAAAGTCGTAGCCAAGAATTTACGGAGAGGGTCCATTTTCGTGTGGTGCAGAGTGTCGCTAAAAATTGTCTTATTAAAATTCAGATGGCCGTGTTTTTTTGAGATAATTCTCGTGAACAGTCACGTAGGACTAACTAGATGTGCTATTTTCACTGCAATACTTTCGAGACAACAAGCTGCTTCAATTTTGGCTAATTTAAGTGGACCTTTCAGGGGACGGGGTGGTTCTTCAGAACCCTGTTAGCTACGTGTGTCGTTAAAAGGAAGGTACAAAATTTTGCGCAAATATTTTCTACCTATTTCGCTGCATTCACAATGCACCAGCAGCCCAAATTTAACTATTGTGCAACAGAGGTTAGCTAGCTATGCACTCGTTGGTACTACAGTACGCAGCCGGGTAAAGTGCTCGGTAATTTTTGTACAAGACAACCAGACAACCTTCTTTTCAAATTGTGACTACAAGTGTGCTGTTCATGCAGGTAGCCTTGGATGCATTAACAAGATAAGCACGGAACAAATACTTAAAGCAGCTGAATGGGAGAGAGCTATAGCTAGCATGCAGGGGTGGTCTAGATCTAGCTCATTTATAGGAAAACCAACAACAGTGCTACTCTTAATACAATCTGACCATCTCTACCTATTGACAGACTCACCAGTTCTACTCAGAGATGTGCAGGACAAACCTGCATGATGTTCATTCTCCAAGCAAAATTGGTGTTTTGGTAATAACAAATGTCCTCTTTCTGATTTTACAAAATTAATAGCCTGAGAGAGAGAGAGAGAGAGAGAGAGAGAGAGAGAGAGAGAGAGAGAGAGAAAGTGATTAATTTCGACGCTTGGCTACACAAAAAAAACCAACAGTCAATAATATGAACCAGAGAGCCTATTACGCTCATCATTATCATTAGCAGATTATACAAATCTGTGCAGAGTGCCGCTGAAAATTTTGTCCTATTTAAAATCAGATGGCCGTGTTGTTTTGCGATAACTCGTGAACAGTCGCGTAGGACTACCTACATGTGCTATTTTCACTGCAACACCTGCAATACTTTCGAGAAAACAAGCTGCTTCAATTTTGGCTAAGAAAGTGGAGCTTTTGCTAAGAAAAGTTGACCTTTCAGGATATTGGGAGGTTCTTCAGAACGCTAAGTGGTTCTTCGTGTTGTTAAGAGAAAGGCACAAAAAAATTTGCGCGAATAATTATTATTTTGTGAGCGGATTTGAGAAAAGGGGTCACTTCGCTCCTGCAATTTTTGAACGCACGCCTGTTTTCAAATGGCTGCTACTCGGTCAAACATTACTGAAATTCAAATGAAATTTTTTGTATATAATATTTGATCGTTCTGCTGGATGTGTATCAGATTTTAGAGCCATGGTACCAAATTTGGATGAATGGCAGCAAATTGAAACCATGCATGCGTTCGAAAATTACATGTACGAAGTGATACCTTTTCTCAAATCCGCTCACATTTTTCTACCCATTTTGCGGCATTCACAATGCACCAGTAGCCCAAATTTAACAGAGGCTAGCTAGCTATGCACGTGTGTGCTTGTTGGTACTACAGTATGTAGGTAAAGTGCTCTTAGTAATTTTTGTACAAGACAACCTTCTTTTCAGATTGTGACTACAAGTGTGCTGTTCATGCAGGTAGCTTTAGATGCGTTAACAAGACAAGCACAAAACTAATTCTGTCAATTAAAGCAGCTGAATGGGAGAGAGCTATAGCTAGCATGCAGGGGTGGTCTAGATCTCATTTATAGGAAAACCAACAACATTACTACTCTTAATACAATCTGACAATCTCTACCTATTGACAGACTCACCAGTTCTACTCAGAGATGTGCAGGAGCTCATCGGACCTTTAATTCACAAGCAAGCCAGCTATATCATGGCTCGATCATGGCACATTCAGCCGGTTCTAGCTGAGATTCCTCCTCGTTACAACGCCTTTTAGTTTAACTGAAGGCTGGTCCACTTGGCTCGTAGTAGAATAGAATGCCAGACAGCAGAACTAACTCGTCTTCAGTGGATTTTAATCGCCCTTAGGTTCGTATCAGCAGCAGCCATCTCCAATATCGATTCAGTGATGTGGGTTAGTCCTCGGTTAGTCCCGTTATAATTAACGTTAATTGAATCCCAAGGCATCACATTGTGATCCAAAGATTCAATCTTTTAGTATCACATGTGATACCAAAAGTTTCCGAACCGGGTGGAAATTTGTATACCAACAGGAAGGTAGTCAGTTAGCCCGAGAGTTAGCCTCAGTCTGGCTGTTGTGGTAGTGAGATGTTGGCGCAACAAAGGCAGCATATTGGCTGTGACCGAAATTAGGCCACTTTATCATTATTAAAACGTAGTTATTGATTAATATTATTATCATTTAACTTTACGCGGGAAGAGTGCTAGTCTTAGAGAATGGAGATGGCACTAGGAATCATTCGGATTGTCAAAATTGTCTTAGAAGACCCCCTGCCTACAGTTCAGCACTCCCAGAATTGAAAAGATGAGAGAGCTAGGATTAACTATTCTAGAAAAAGCAGAGCAGACATCTAATGCTACGTTGTTCCACGAATTTTACTCTGAAATTATTGACATACCATCTAAAGTGCTGGAAAAGTGAGATAAGTATCAAACAATGGCTAACAACGCGGAAAGATTTGGGCTGCTTTTCATCAGGAATGTACTACAAGATTGCCTATTGTCTGGAAACAATTTCTAGATTCTCTGGTGATTGACGGTGACTGTCACAGTGACAGACTGTTACAACAATCCGTGAATCAGAAGATTTTCGAAGAAATGATGACTAAAAAGCTTGTCAGCAGTGAGTCCCGTCAATCCTTTGCAGAACCAGGTGACACCAGCGCCGCACCAGTTACAACGGCAACTGCATCCAGTCATGTACTGCTATCACAGAAGACCAGCTTAATGCATTGATCATGAGGTATGCATGCGGTTACGTTCCTCACAAGCTATTAAAGAAATTCGAGAAGAAAAGTGAAGGAAATTACGTTAAATTTGTGGAATGCCTAGGAGAAATGGCTGTCGATGGTGATACTGATTCCGATTTTATAGCTTATACTAGAACATAGATAGACAAGGTCAACAGGGGAGGATTATTTCCCTTGAATGACAATACTTTTCTGTTCTTTTTGTCTGTTGAGAAGCTCCATACTTCCCCAGCATATGGCAAAACGCAATTCAGATGAGTCCCTCTACACGTCCGTTATCTCTAAAGTTTCCAAAGATAAAGAGGTACAATGGAGTCTACTCTCACAGTGCATTGAATGTGAAAACGATTCAATGGAACTACTCGAAGAACTCATTAAGTTATGGGTGACAATTAGGGTTTTTTCAATAACTGCAATGTGGGTGGAGCTATACAAGAAACAAACAAAGACTACAACTGCAAAAAAGCCCAGTCTCAGGAAGGGACTAAGTAAATCTATGTCAGACACAGATTAACAGATGAAAAGTTATAAATGTTATGTTGATGATACATGTGATTATGTGACGGAACTATCATGCGGGGGTTGACTTGTTGCACGAGACTTTTTAGTAGCTTGTCTCTTACGCTTTGGCAAAGGAGTGCTATCAAGCACTTCCAGGTCTTTTTCTATGGCAGTTGCCTTTAACAGCATCCAGTTGTAGAGACTTCTGTGCTCTTATCGCAACAGCATTTGTTACACAATTTTGCACTGTAGGATTGTCACAACGTCCTCCTCTTGCACGCTGCATGCCAAAATAGCTCTCTAAAGGGTCTTGTGATAAAATTATGCGCTCACTAAGGAGGAATATTCCCTCATTATCTGGCAATTTCAATAGAAATCTTGTCATCTCCACGAAAGATTTGACTGAAGAACAAACTTAATATAGCTTTTCCTGCAAACATGGCAATTGTACTGCACATACTTGTAATTCTTAGTCCTTCAATTGTTTCTTCACTGAGGCACATCTTTTTCTGTTCACTGGGACTCCTGCCACTAGTACTAGCTTCTATTTCCCATTCTTCCAGATACTTTAGAAAATCAGCTTCCAACCACTGCGATATGGGGCAATGACTACTATTTAGTACAACATGCATTATACTAACCAGGAGCCTCTTGTCATCTGGCGATGTGTAAGGCTTCAAGTTGTCCTTCTTCTACTGATACCACTCAGTAGCACTTCTTACATTGAGGCAGTCAAAAAAGCTATCAAATTTTCTTACAAACTTTTCTGTCTCTTTGGTTTCTGCATCACCATAGTATGCAAATGCATTGGCAACAAATGAACTCAGAACCTATAAAAATGGAAATGCTTAATACTAATAAAATTATTATGAAAAGTAACATACCTGAGCAGCTATAGGTCAACACGCATGCGTGAGTAGGACGATAAATTGATGTGCTCTGATTTGAGTTTAGGAATGAGTGAGAGCCCTTTAGACTGTGTTTCATTGTCAGCTGTTTCCTTTGAAGTTCTTGTATGTGCTTCCAGACAATAAATTTGCCATTTTTCTAAGAATAATTATTGATAATAACATAATAATTATCAATTTTTAAAAATTGTACTTGACTTACAGTCATCAATCTTGTCCCATTCCAACTGGAATGTGACCAGCAGTTTCTTGTTGTTTTTATCAAATGGCATGGATCAGAGATGAAGAAAATGGAGCGTTTCTCGTTTGCAAACCGATTTGTTGCTTTGTAGGTAGGAAGATGATCCTAAGTACCGTTATGCAACCGAAAGAATTTTCTATTGGGACTAGCTCCATCAGCAGCTGTAAAAACAACATTAAGACCTATGGCCTCTACCTGGCGCACGGCTTCCCAGACTATTGGAGACAGGAGATCTCCACTAATACCATCAGTAGCAAAATGAGCATATGGGAAGTTTAATCTTGTGAACAACCCTCTCACCATCAAAACAAGCACATGTGTAGCCATAGGCAAAGGAAGCTCTCTTCCATTTTGTAGCTCGGTCTCTAAATGTATGAGGTCATTGTTGACTCCCTCTATAAGTCAACAAATCCCACAACCTCGCCGGTAAACTTGTTGTACACTAGGTTTTCCTTGACCTTCATTTCATCTAAGATGATCCCACAGTATTTCTTTATTTCTGGCAGCTGCTCTACTTTGGATTCATCATGCAATGCCACATTTACCTCTAGTTGAAATCCAGATTTGCTCTTAAAAACATGTGTATAGTCCCTCAATGTTCTTTCTGAAGGCAACCTAACGAAACATGCTGATCTCAAAGCATGGTATGAGGCACTGGACATCAACTTTAGATTTAAGCACCACCGTATTATTAGTGGGTGCCATCTCATCTGCCGTGGGTCTTTCTGACTAGCAGCTTTGAGCTGTTCCTCCCAAAAGAGTCTCCGAAAGCTACCCTGAGGAAAGGTCGATCTTCCTGACATCTTCATGGTTCTCAGTCATAATGGACAGGACGTCTCCATGCAAGCTAGTGTCTAGACTCTCTCCTTCAGTCGATGTCAATTCCATAATTTTTTTGAAGTGATCTTACCTTAAGCTCTGCATCCCCTGCACGCTTTTTCAGCATTTTAGCTTCTCTTTCTTCTGGGTAGAATTCAGAAATCTGTTGTTGGTATGGTTTGATGAGTCAGTTTGATGGTCATTGTCACTTGACCATCGAGTGTAGATCGCTCTAAGACTGCTTCTGTACTTAGAGCAAGAAGTACAATGAGGACTGCTGTACTCCACATCAACTAGAAGCTGACAATTGGTGGTCCGGATAGTGCTGGTGATGACTTTTCCACCTACTGTTATTACTGCATTGTCGTCAACGGTTGCCACTACAGTTCCATCGGCTGATATAAATACCTTCTCCTTTCTTTCAGCACCCATTTGTACAAACCGTTCATCTGGCTGGCCTGCACAAACTATAAGAGAGTCGATCTTTTTAAGAATCGAAGAAATGTTATCAGGGGACACCTTCTCAGGAAGTGATGAAATTGCTGAACAGCTGGATCGATTCACCTCATGATTGTAAACATAAACAGACAGTTGACAATTGCTGTTCACCAAGACACAGATTGAAATTATAAGAGGCTGCTTAGATGTTGAAGGTAAAGATTCAACCGACGTAAGGATGAAAGAGGCAATGGAGATTGATCACTCCAACACTTGCTTGGTAGTACAAGAGATAGATGGACTGCTGAAAGGGAAGCGTGAGATAGCTGAGAGGTAGTGTCCACTTGAGTGCTTGCTAGCTGAGAATGAGTGCTTGCTAGCTGAGAGGGAGTATTCACTTGAGTGCTTGCTAGCTGAGAATGAGTGCTTGCTAGCTGAGAATGAGTGCTTGCTAGCTGAGAGAGAGTGTTCATTTGAGTGCTTGCTAGCTGATGAGAGATCAGAGTGTTCACTTGAGTGCTTGCTAGCTGAGAGGGAGTGTTCACTTGAGTGCTTGCTAGCTGAGAGGGAGTGTTCACTTGAGTGCTTGCTAGCTGAGAATGAGTGCTTGCTAGCTGAGAGGGAGTGTTCACTTGAGTGCTTGCTAGCTGAGAATGAGTGCTTGCTAGCTGAGAGGGAGTGTTCACTTGAGAACTTGCTAGCTGAGAGGGAGTGTTCACTTAAGAACTTGCTAGCTGAGAGAGAGTGTTCACTTGAGTGCTTGCTACCCGAGAGGGAGTGCTTGCTAGCTGAGAAGGGGTGCTCGCTAGCTGAGAGAGAGTGTTCACTTGAGTGCTTGCTAGCTGAGAGGGGGTGCTTGCTAGCTGAGAATGAGTGCTTGCTAGCTGAGAGAGAGTGTTCACTTGAGTGCTTGCTAGCTGAGAGGGAGTGTTCACTTGAGTGCTTGCTAGCTGAGAATGAGTGCTTGCTAGCTGAGAGAGAGTGTTCACTTGAGTGCTTGTTAGCTGAGAGGGTGCTAGCTGAGAGAGAGTGTTCACTTGAGTGCTTGCTAGCTGAGAGGGAGTGCTTGCTAGCTGAGAAGGGGTGCTTGCTAGCTGAGAGAGAGTGTTCACTTGAGTGCTTGCTAGCTGAGAGGGGGTGCTTGCTACCTGAGAGGGGTTGCTTGCTACCTGAGAGAGAGTGTTCACTTGAGTGCTTGCTACCCGAGAGGGAGTGCTTGCTAGCTGAGAAGGGGTGCTTGCTAATTGAGAGAGAGTGTTCATTTGAGTGCTTGCTTGCTGAGAGGGAGTGTTCACTTGAGTGCTTGCTAGCTGAGAGGGAGTGTTCACTTGAGTGCTTGCTAGCTGAGAATGAGTGCTTGCTAGCTGAGAGGGTGCTAGCTGAGAGAGAGTGTTCACTTGAGTGCTTGCTAGCTGAGAGGTAGTGTCCACTTGAGTGCTTGCTAGCTGATAGGGTGCTAGCTGAGATAGAGTGTTCACTTGAGTGCTTGCTAGCTGAGAGGGTGCTAGCTGAGAGAGAGAGTGTTCACTTGAGTGCTTGCTAGCTGAGAGGGTGCTAGCTGAGAGAGAGTGTTCACTTGAGTGCTTGCTAGCTGAGAGTGAGTGCTCACTTGAGTGCTTGCTAGCTGAGAGGGGGTGCTTGCATTGCTAGCTGAGAGGGGATGCTTGATAGCTGAGAGGGGGTGCTTGATAGTTGAGTGTGAGTGTTCTGAGAGTTGAGAGAAGTGAAAAATTGCTTGCTGGTTGAAAGAGAGCTTTTGCTAGCAGACCAGAGAGAGTGCTTGTTTGCTGCCAAGTGTTCATTTGAATTGAAGGAGTACTAGTGTCCACAAGCTGCACCACATGGTGAAGATTGACCGGAAGTGATTGGGTGTAAGAGATAGGAGGTATCACTTGAGAGAGGAGAGAGAGGAGAGTCACTTGAGAGAGGAGAGTCAGATAGGAGATTGATACTAAAATCACCAACAAATTAAACACAGAGGATTTTAACTGATTAGGGCTGATAGAGAGCAGACAATCCTCAAGATCAGTCAGAGAGTTTGAAGAGGATGGAGGGCGATAGTATACACCCACATGAAAAGGGCCGCCCTTTAGTAAGACTTCCACAAATAAAAACTCAAGAGAGGAGTGGGAAAAAGTGGACAAAATAGGGGTACTCTCATGGATGTAACACATACCACCACCATGTCGGTTTCTCTGGCCTTGTGTGTTTGAAAGTGTCTCTCTTTGTGCTGATCAGTAGCGGGCTACCCACAGCCATTGGTGTCTGCTTGTCGCCTGATGGAGAAGTTCTGGTTGAGGGGGTGTGATCAGTGCCTGCAGAAATCTCTGTTGTCCTTCTCGTTAGTTGGCGAAGTATTCAAGGGGATCTATTGCTCTGTGTGACCGTCGCTGGCTAGGATAGCGTTGTCCTTCACTCTCCGCTGGTAAAGAACACGAATTAACGTGAACCCGGTCTTCTGCCTGTCCTTCTTGCTCAGGAAATCAGGTTCATCATGCATCCACCCGTGCAGTGAGTATGAGCAATTTTAGGCACCATGGCGGCCCTGATTACTGGTATCTAGCTTACTGTTTCTACAGACACGACGTCCTCTAGTTGAAGCGCTTTGTTTAGCGTCTTGGGCGGTATATATCTCAGTGAAGTAGAGTTGTCTGTGTCCAGCTAGTACACTGAACGTGTCTAGGAGCTCTCTTACCCTCTGGCGTCACTACCACACACGGCTCAGTGGAGATCACTCCCTCATAGTGGCTGGGAGGGAGGTTACGGCGCAGCAATGTGTCCAGGCGACCATCAAATCGCTTAGTCCTGTGCTGCAGCTGGTGGGCCATCCTTCACTCAGCTAGTGATGAGGAATGCGTGGGCGAGCATGTGCTTGTAGTAAACAATCACCATGGTAACGAATAACATATCACCATAGAAACAAAACCACTACAAAAATTAATTTTGTGTAAAAGGCTACAAAAATTAGTGCTTTCACAAAAATTAGATTGATGATGTCTGTGAAGTGGTTTAGAAATCCACAATGTAACTCATTGCTGGTCGCTTGTTGGGGTCCTGTTGCACACATGAGCTGATCAGTTGGTGCATTAGTGGCCAGTCCATGGCCATGGACTGCAGCATGGAGGGGAAGGCACCAGGGTCAGGAAGACGGTTGCTCAACACCTCACACAGGAGCTTGCCAAAACTAAACACGTCCATCTTGGTAGTCTGTTGCTCTCCCTTGAACACTTCAGGAGCAGTGTATACATTGCAGCTCCTGGACCAGGAGTGCTAGCATGCTGTACAAGGTTGGCGGAACCAAAGTCTGACAGCTTCCCTCTCCACTTGTTGTTGGGTAGAGCTAGCAGCAAGACGTTGGCACTGCTCACATCTCTGTGAATGATGGGGTTCGATTGGAGATGGAGGTAGTTGAGTGCAGCGGATACGTCCCTCAGTATGCTTAGCTTGACGCCATTGTTAGTGAGTTGAGCGTTGTGATAGGCTTGGCGTAGGTTGGTGTCCATCAGTTCTGTGATGATGATGGGAGTGTTGGATGGACTGTCCAGTACTGCTGCCATGAACAGCAGCAGGTTGGGGTGACGCACTTTAGCCATCAAGCTGATCTCACGACGAAGGAGATCTCTATAGTAGTCAGACGAGCTGATGATGGAGTGGAGCTGTTTCATAGCTACATCCTGGCCTCGGAAACTGCCAACCACTACTCTCCCCCACCCTCCTTCTCCCAGCACCTGGCCTGTGGGTCGTACCTCATTGTGGCTCACCAACCAGAAGCTAATGTCAGTATCTGAACCTAACTTAGGTTGCTGGTCCAACCTAAACTGGAGCTGCCTTGCCTCCTCCTGGAGACGAGTGATCTCTTGCTGGTAGTAGTGCTGGAGACGAGTGATCTCTTGCTGAAGGTAGTGCTAGAGATGAGTGATCTCTTGCTGGTGGTTTTGTGTGAGGCGAGCATTGTCTTGTTGAAGTTGAGAGATGGTTTGCTGGTGATGAATGCTGTCTTGTTTGAGACTATTGTTTTCTTGCTGTAAGTGAGTGATCTCTTGTTGATGGATTTGTGTTTGGAGAGCATTTTCTTGTTGAAGGCGACTGTTGTCTTGCTGAAGTTGAGAGATGGTTTGTTGATGATGGGTGATCTCTTGTTGATGGATTTGTGTTTGACTAGCATTGTCTCGCTTTAGATCAACAGTCTCTTGCTGAAGACTAGTAACCTCTTGCTGTAATCGAGTGTTGTCTTGCTGGAGGCGATCATTGTCTTGCTGGAGGTGAGTGATCTGCTGGTGAAGAACAGTGTTCGTATCTTTTGCTGTTCCACTGCTTGTTTGATGTGGAGGTGTGGCTTGGGGATTAGAGACCTGGTCTTCACGATGACGTATTGTTTGAGGCTCTAGTGGTTTAGTGATGGACAGCTTGTTTAAAAGTTGACGATATAAAGGAACCCTTTCATCTGTTGTATGAGGGTTAATATCTGAGAGAGTAAGAGAAGAGAGAAGGAGTGAACACAGTAAGATGATGGAGTGGATGAGGTACATGAGATACAGTAATGGACAACAGTCACTCACCAGATGATACTAATTGTATCTTTTTGGTTCTGCCAATAACATCAGCCACACCCCAGAATGGTTTGTGTGTTGGTAGTCTAGTCCACACAATACCCTTATCCACACCATCAATATAGACATGTAGCTCTCCCTCTCTTGAGACCATGCAACCAACAGTCTGACCCTCTCGGAGTGAGTCAAGGTTAACTTTGAGCCCTCCCTGCTCATCATTGTGATAAAAATTACTACCCGCCAGGATCCAGTAGTCAGAGTGATCTCTCCATTGCAATGCATAACTAGGAATGCTGATATTATCAGGACACTGTGTGGTCATACCTATACCCTGTTGTAGGTAGTAAGATATCAACACAGTAAACAGTGAACACTAATCACTAACTAGTCACTATAGTACACACACTAGTCAGCTAGACACTCACAATGGATCCAGCCCATATAGAGTTAGCAAAATAATGGAGTATCTTCACCTGGAATACGGTATCTAGCGCTACCGGCTGCTCAGTGAATACAATACCATCGTAATCCCATCTATTAACCCGTCTGGCAACAGTGTTGTTATCTGAGAGTTTGATGTTCTCTCCACAACGAGAGTGAAATCACTGAGTACTCGTAGTCGCCATCTTAAGACCACGCCCATCTTATTAATTATATATAATAGGGTCTCTTCATTGTGTGTTGTATCCGGTGTCACGCGAAGTAGACTAGGCAGGAACAGATAGCCTGCAGCAACCCTGCCAGCAACACCTCGCTAGCTCCTGCCCGCCCTCACCTATTGTCAGCTGCTCATAGCTCTAGTCCTGCTCACAGCCACTACTGCAGTCATGGCGCCGGAGTCGACCATATTCGTCAGTGATGGCCGGGCGACTAATCATAGTACAGCATGCATTGATCTGTTGCTAGTAATGAGACGGCCGGAGAGAGGAGGAGGAGATGTTATTGCTAGCATGTGTAGCTGCTGTTGGTAGATAGAGACAGACAAGGCTCAGCCTTCTCTTGTATCCTCCATTAGGGTGACCCGGCTTAATTGCTACGAAGAAGATCTATCCAACACGTGTGGTGATTGAATTGAGTGTTTCCATTGCATGATCGATATGTGTGTTTATAAAGGGTTAATAAATAGCTCGTTTACTCTTTTTTTATAGGAACTTGTTCAAAGTTGATTTGTTACCTATAAAGGAGCTAAGATAGTGGGATATGCTAGATCAGCACTTAGCAATAGTGATCTACGCTCTGGAACCATTCCTCAAGGTAACTCACTCACTCACTCACTCACTCTAGATCTCTTTCCTTCTCTCTTGCAGGCTAAACCTGAGGAAAAGGACAAGGTTGATTCATTCTTTGCTAGTAATAGCTATGTCAAGGGCTCTTATGATAAGAAAGAAGATTTTGATAATCTGAATGCTGAGATGTTGAAGCTAGAGCAGGGCTCTAGTGCTGGTAATCGTCTAGTGTACCTGGCTCTACCTCCATCAGTGTTTGCTACCGTCACTACCAACATCAAGGCTTGCTGTATGTCGAAAACGTGAGCATTTCAATATTACATGACTTTCTGTAGTTTTTGTGTTAAGCATAATTATTATAAGGTACATTCAGAAATCGAAACAGTTTCAATATTACTTTTTTACTCATTGCTTTCTGAATATTAAATGCATTATGGTATTGTCTTTAAACCTGAGATATTTCTTTTTCTCTCTGTGTAGTGGATGGAGTTGTGTGAATGTTGAGAAGCCATTTGGTAAAGACTCAGAGAGCTCTGCTAAGCTATCCACTCATCTTGCTGGACTGTTTAGAGAAGATGAGATCGATCACTACCTTGGTAAAGAAATGGTGCAGAACCTCCTAGTACTGAGGTAAGGGAGAGTTATCATCTTGTGACAGTGTGCGAGGACTCATAATCTTTAGTGAGGCAATTGTTTCTCCCGCTAATTATTACTAGCTGTACGGTATCTGTTCCTCATCAGGTGGTATGGTGTTTGGTTCATGTGGGGATGAGTTCAAGCAAGTGATCAGCTTCTTCCATTACAGCACAACAGTGGAGAAGGGAATGGATTGTATGGACCACAGAGCAACGAAGACATGATGCGTCACAGAGAATGAGAGAGCAGGAGAGAGAGAGGGATGAAGCAGCTATAGAAGAGTATCAAATCAGATAGTGCTGCATGTGTTACAATCCTCATGATTTGTGTGTCATCTGATGATATTCCACTAGTATGTTATAGATACTAATCTGATAGTATTGCTGACTTATGTATTATACATTCTATTATCTGTATCAGATAAACACTCAATTATTATCAGTATTATAATGTGAAAATGTCGACTTTTAGTTGTTATTAGAAAACAATGACTATTCACTGATCAAACAGATATCGATATGACATGATGAGTGGTGATTATTGTGGTCACTAGTGATCCAGTATCAGTGAGCACAGTAGGTGTAGTCTAGTGATGATGGATGAGTGGAGTGGAGACACACTGCAGGATAGCTGCTGGCACTGACCTAGTGCAGCTGGTCTCAGATAATACCTGGACATCAACAACACTTAGTAGTACTCTCACTCACTCACTCACTCACTCACTCACTCATTACCTAAACTCTTCAGTGAAGTGTAGTCTACAAGTGTCTCTCAGTGATGTGGAGTGCTGTACTGATACTAGCATGAGAGACACTGAGTAATAGAGAGAGACAGCTTGCTCTGATGAGACACTGCTCTCTAGTGAAGCTGTGAGCTGTGACACTACTGCATGAAGACAGTCAATCTAACAACAAAGAGAGCATCATATCACACACTCAGAGCTAGCTACTAGTAGGTACTCACTGTTGATCTGTTAGTAGCTAGTAGGTGATCTACCCACCATACTATAGTAGCACTGGACTCACACTGCTGCCAGGATACCTGGAACACAACGTGACATAGTCATCTATCATCTGAAGCAGTATACACCCACGCAAGTAGGCGTAGCTCAATGTTGTGCGTTATTTAGAAAAGGCGGGGAAATTGATGTATCGAGTGTGCCTCAGTGAGCAGTGAGTGCTGTTAGTGCCTGAACAAAGTCGCTATCACAAAGAAAACACTTCGGGCAAGCATAATCAGGTCTTTAATCTATTATGATATACTTTAGACACACCACACTCCATTAGCTAGTGGGAACACAGCGCGGTAACTGCATCATTGGTACATTACCTGTTGAGCTACTCGAGACAGTTCATACAGTAGACCGACTGTAAGATCAGTGAGCTCACCTAGTAGCTTACCAACCTGTGAGAGAGATGAGACATGCTAGTACCAGTACTAGTGCTAGTATACCTCATCATCCTCATCATGATGGGTGCCGCTGTGTGTGGTGTGTTGGTGTAGTGGTGTGTGGCAGCAGTGTCTCTGGTGTTGCTGATAATAGTGACTCAATGTGGTTAGTGTCATGGCTGTCACTGACTCTAACATCTCTCCACTACAACAACGAACAGGAGAGAGAGAGGTAGATTAATAGTGAGCAAGAAGAGTGATTGTTTTGATAGACACTATGTAAAGCTGCTGAATTTTTTGTGGTATAAGAATGCGCAACATTCAAGTTCATGTCAAGTCGACTTGTTAAAATTTGCTATTATGTTAAAATTTTGCTGTTAAGATTATTTTTATTTATTTTAAAATCCTGAATCTTGTTCAAACGTGCTGCTTACTTGTTTCTTGTTAGTAGAAGGAATCGTTTGTTACACAAGTGAGTTCCCTGCAGTGCGCTCTGAGCAACACCTCCATTGCAATAGCTGCATACCTGAGGAGAGACAAGAGGAGGTGGATAGAGAGGTATGAATGCACATGGTCACAGCATCAGTGAGCTCACTCTATAGAGTCTATCAATGATAGCTTCTCTGTGATACATCTAGTCCTCAACTGATCAATACAATACTGTAATACATCACTATCCTAGACAAAGAGAGAGAGAATGAAAAATTATTAGAGTCTGAGTATAATCAGAAAATTCCCAGCATTAAAAGTTTTGCCGCTCATTCAAGCAACAAAATAAAATGTGGCGTGTGTATCGTGTAGGCTGAGAAATTAAGTTAAATAATTAGATCCAGTTGGACTATGCATAATAATTTATTATGTATGCTAGCATAAAATATTTTGACAGTGAAAATACAGTGAAAATTTTGGGTTAGAAATTTATTGAATAATGATGGTCTATAACAGAATAGAGATCTTATATTGAAGTATCTCTCACAAGCTGTAGTTAACTCAAGAAGCAGTTTAACTGATGTATCTAGTCTTCTACAATGAAGCAACTCTGATCTCAGTGACTGATACTGCTCACACCATGCTTGCCTGCAGTAGAGATAAACACCACCATCATTACTATAAACCAGCTCACGGTGGTTTACAATGTGACATGGTGGATAGCACTATGTATAGCATCAAATATAGTATGTCACGTTGCCTGAATTAGCAATGCAGTGCAAACTATACTACTGAGTCACATTGTAAACTAGTGTGATGGTATTAATGAAGGTGTGGGGCTCACTGTTTATCAGTGTGTGTGTCATTGTTAGTCGACTGCTGATGTGATGATGTGTCTTGAGAACAACACTCCTACACACAATGATGAATAGGTTAGTGTATCATGGAGACAGTGGTTCAATATCATTGATTTCTATGATTCCATAATCGTTCATGTGCTAAAAGTTTGACAACACATTGCAGACTTTGCTCATGATTTTTTATTTTCTCAATTAATTACTTTTACGGGCTTGATACCTTTTATTGGCATTTGCCTAACAAACCGTGCAAATTTCGTTCAAATTTGATGACAGATACTTATAAGTTTAGGCACCTTTGTTAAAAAAATGACCTAATTTTAGATCAAATAAAACTGAAATAAATTATGAGCTGCCCAATTTTGGGCATGCTGGATTTCTGTAACTTGTGAAAGTTCAGGTAAGTATACCTATAAATATAGTCATGTTACGTAGTTCTATAATAAATTTATTATTGCAAAAATATTATGGTATGAATTATTTAGACAAAATTGGCTAAATTTAGGCACGCATTAGTGGTTTTTCTTCCAATTTTCTTAGGTATGTGCTAAAAAATTTTTTTACGAAAATGGTGTAAAACTTGCAAAAATAATTTGGAGAAATAAATTTAACGTGTTGTCTGGGATCAGAATATACTTCAAACTACCTATGGTCTACAGAATTTTCAAATGCTTAATTATTGTTCTCATCTGATTATTGCGCAATACCCGTCACAGCATGCTCACTCACTATTATCATCTGACTATCACATGATACGACTACTATGTCACATGATCACTCACTATTCTTTAGTCCTCTACTGCACTGGTAAAGTGACGATGAAAGTAGGTGTGGTCCTTGAGTACGTATATCTCCAGTGGCACAGTTTCCACCCTCACACTCTCTCCCTCACCTCCCTCCATCACCACCTCACTCAGTCCCAGACTAAGTGTGCTGCTCCATTTCTCATCATGTGCTAGCAGTAATCTCTCTCTCAGCCCTCTCTCATCCAGTGAGCTACTGCATGATGCTACCAGAATTGCCTCTGAAATCTCCCGGTGGACCTTGTTTCGATGCTGGCTTGTCGGGAGAGACCTTGTCCAGACAGCTCAAGCTCTTACTGAGCTTCTCTTGCTGTGAGAGGAGTCCACCAGCTACTGAGCTGCCTCTAGTAGCTGACAGGTAAGGTGAGTTAGTGTGTGCATCTGTGTCGCTGATGTGTAATGAGGGAGGAGGGGTTCTTGCTGGACCAGATGGTAGAGCAGGGTCTCTGGTGTGTTTGAAAGTGTCTCTCTTTGTGCTGATCAGTAGCGGGCTACCCACAGCTGCTGCTGTCTGCTTGCCGCCTGATGGAGAGGTTCTGGTTGAGGGGGTGTGATCAGTGCCTGCTGAAATCTCTGTTGTTCTTCTCGCTAGTTGGCGCAGTATTCGAGGGGATCTACGGCTCTGTGTGACGCTGGCTAGGATAGCCTTGTCCTTCACTCTCCGCTAGCTGGTAAAGAACACGAACGTGAACCGTCTTCTGTCTGTCCTTCTTGTTCAGGAAATCAGGTTCATCATCCACCTGCAATAGTTGGGCAATGAGTACGGCAAGGCACCATGATGGCGGCTCTGATTACTGGTACATGGTATCTAGCTAGCTTACTGTTTCTACAGACACGACGTCCTCTAGTCGAAGCGCTTTGTTTAGCGTCTTTGGCGGTATCTCAGTGAGGTAGAGTTGTCTGTGTCCGAGTACAACGTGTCTAGGAGCTCTCTTACCCTCTGGCGTCACTACCGCACACGGCTCAGTGGAGATCACTCTGTCATAGTCGCTATAGGAGGGAGGTTATGGCGCATCAATGGACACGTGAGTCAAGATGGTGGCGGAAGACGGCATTCACCTCTCGCAACCTGCGGCATCCCCACCTGACAACTCCGTGATTGACTGGTCGTTTGTCGACATTGAGTTTAGCTCTATTCTACTACCTGTCGAGCTTCGGCTTAACAGTGATGAGATTTCTGCTGCTGAGGCGGGTGATATCTTTGTTTCTCTTTTAAAAGCTCACCTTGAACGTTTCGTAGACAAGGATAGCAAGACCACGACATCTTCTAGTGCACTCGTCCGTCGCCCGAGAAGAATTGACCTCCTCGTAGAAAAGCTGAAGTCTGAAAAAAACCTGCGTCGGAGTCAAATTAAGCAAAACCCACCCCAGTTCCAGGCTGTTAATCGCCTATATTCTGAAAGCTCTAAAAGCTCAAAAAAGTCTCTCGACAGCTCAACTGATGAGAAAGAATGAGAAATCTTTTAGGGAGAATCCATGGAAATATGCCAAGTCTATATGTGACCAAAAAACCCATCAAGAACCATCTTGTCCTGCAAAAACAGCCTATGTTCACTTTTCAAATATCAGTGCTTCTGACCATAATTATCGAGTATTTCCACCTTGGGTTTCAGAAGTCATGCCCATGCCTGATGAGGATTCCATTGAAGAATTCGATATGTCTCCTATTACACCTGGCCTGGTAAAAGGCATACTTAAATCCAGGTCTTCTAGCTCTGCCCCAGGGGACGACGGCATTTCCTACCACCATCTAAAAAAATTACCATCAACTCATCATTTTCTTGCCACTCTCTTCTCTAAGATCCTTTTTAAGTCCCAAGCACCACCTGCTTCATGGAGCTGTGCTAGATTAAAGTTAATTCACAAACGTGGAGATGCCTCAAACCCTGAGAACTTTCGGCCTGTTGCTCTCACTTCATGCAGTTGTATAGGAAAACTTCTGAACAAAATTATTGCAACTCGTCTGGAGGAGTTCCTGCTTCAGAATAAAATACTGGACCCATCTCTTCAAAAAGGTTTCCTCACGGGAGTTAACGGTACCATGGAACACATTTTCAGTCTTACAGCTATGATTGACAATGCTAGGGTTAATTCACTCCCTCTATCTCTTACCTTCATTGACTTGAAGAATGCGTTTGGCTCGGTCTCTCATGATTACATCAAAGATATTCTTGAATATGTCCAACTGCCTAAAGAAGTTCAAGAATATATTTCAGCCTTCTATGGTAAGCTTTCAGCTTACATAGCCACCAAGGATTGGAAAACACCTCGTTTTAGTATTGAGAGAGGTGTATTTCAAGGTGATACTCTCTCTCCTTTAATATTCCTCCTCGCTTTCAATCCAATAATCGAGGCCATCAATAGTGTTGAGCCAGGGTTCCAACTTATGCTTCCCTCTCAGTCTTGCAATGAGGCTTCCTTACCTGGTATAAACACATATATTTATGCACGTTGGGATGAAGAGGGATCTGATGAACCCCCAGGTTGGTATTTGGCAAAAATCCTCTCAATTGATTCCATGGGGTTGGCTGTGTTAAAGTATAAAAAAGGGAATTTAACGGAAGAAGTAAACTTGTCATCAATCAAGTGGATCGTAGCCATCAATGGAAGAGGAAAGTGGTTTCTTCCCTTGAGAAATGACCAACAGAAAACATCTGATTGTCAACAGCTTCTTTTCTCCTCACCCCACAGAGTGAAGGGTTTTGCTGACGACCTAACAGTAATTTCGCCTAATAAGGAACAGCACAAAATTACTCTTGCTGTAGTTGTCAAAAAGTGCGAAGATTTGGGGTTACAAATCAGAGCAGATAAGTGTGTCTCGATGGTCTTTAACGGGCATTCGATGGTCAATTCGACCTTTGACGTTGGAGACGGAGTTACAAAGAATATAAGGGAGCAACCAACGAAATTCCTGGGGTATGTGGTGGCATCCTCCCCTAAAGCATCCAAGACTCATGCTGGAAAACTCCTCCTTGAAGATTTCTCAAAAAAGCTTCAGAATCTTAATCGTGCTAAAATACGAGGAGAGTATAAATTATGGATTTATAAACGATATCTCACTCAGACCTTTCGTTTCTTCTTGTCAGTTAACACCATCCCTGCTACATAAATTATATCTCTAAAATGCAGAGTCTGGGAATGAAAATGCTAAAAAATTGGCTTGGCCTTACACGCTCAACAAGTGTTGCAGTATTACACCATCCTGATGTTATCGGTGTTCCTCATCTCCTCCAATTGCAGACCAAAGCTAAACTTACGTTTCTCGCTTCAATTGACTCTTCGGCAGATCCCCTGATTCAAGAATTGACCAAATATTGTCTTTCTGAACCTACTGCGGTACGGTTAGGAATCTCTGAGACTGCAGGCTCTCTTTTCTTGAAGGCTAAAGACTCAGTATCATCAATAACGAGGAGGACGCTGCAACGGGCTTGTGTGATCGTTGCAAGGGGTAGTGACAGAGATCACTGGGATGATCACCTTAACAACCTTACTGTCCAAAACAAATTTAAGGGCATCTGCCAATTAGAATCCGACAACCACGTTTGGGATCGTATCCAGCGTGGTTTGCCGCCAGGACAGCTCTCATTCCTTCTCAGAGCTGGGTCTGATACTCTACCAACTCCGCTTAACTTAAAGAGATGGAATTTGAGAGTGGATTCCAAATGTCACCTATGTGGTTCTAGTACTCCCACTGTGTTCCACATTCTAAATGGATGCCCGGTGGCCCTGGATCAAGCTAGGTACACGTGGAGACATGACAGTGTCCTTTGGGGATTTGACAAGGCCATACGTTCCCACCTGCTAGAGGGAGACCATCTGTATTCTGACATCTCTGGTCTTAGAGCTCATGAAAACCCCCAGTCAACAGTCCCTCATGACTTGACGATTACAACTGCGAGACCTGATATGGTATATATGAGTGGTAATTCTGTTATTCTGGTGGAGCTAACTGTTCCCTCTAATTCATACGAACGTCTGTGCAATGCACAGAATCGTAAGAGACAAAAACCCCTCTATCAGTTGCTGCTGAGTGAACTGGACTCTCTCGGGAAACAAGCTTCATTGGTAACAATTGAAATTGGGTCACTTGGACACTGGATACCCAAATGCCGCCAAGACTTCGCCCAGTCCTTTTCAAGTTTTTTTGACAAGTCTTCGGCCAGACAAATATTCGACAGTGCAGCTAGAACTGCCATATCTGCCTCCCAAATCATTTTCCTGGCTAGAAAATCAGATCACTGGTCAAAAGATAAATCTCTATTGATATAGTTTTTTTTTTTTTTTTTTTTTTTTTTGTTTGCCTATAATTATATCAGAGCCCTTTATTTATTATCTTGTCTTTATTTTTTTTTTTTTTGTATTATTATACTGTTATTTATCCCACCCTTGCCAAGCCCATGCCTTTCTTCAAAAGTATGTACTCTTGTTGTCCTAGGGTTCCTTTCGTGTATCATCTCTTATCTTCCTTCATTCGCTTGTGTATATTATTAAAACAAGTTGGTAATAAAAAAAAAAAAAAAATCCAGGCGACCATCAAATCGCGTGGTCTCGTGCTGCAGCTGGTGGGCCATCCTTCACTCCATGGTACAGCTAGTGATGAGGAATGCGTGGGCGAGCAGTGGCTGTAGTAAACAATCACCATAGTAACGAATAACATAATCACCATGGAAACAAACTGTAATAATCACTACAAAAAAATTTTAAAGGTTACAAAAATTAGTGCTTTCACTAAAAATAGAATGCATGATGTCATCGTTTTGTGAAGTGGTTTAGCTGATCCACAATGTAACTCATTGCTGGTCGCTTGTTGGGGTCCTGTTGCACACATGAGCTGATCAGTTGGTGCATTAGTGGCCAGTCCTTGGCCATGGACTGCAGCATGGAGGGGAAGGCATCAGGGTCAGGAAGACGGTTGCTCAACACCTCACACAGGAGCTTGCCAAAACTAAACACGTCCATCTTGGTAGTCTGTTGCTCTCCCTTGAACACTTCAGGAGCAGTGTACATTGCAGCTCCTGGACCAGGAGTGATAGCATGCTGTACAAGGTTGGCGGAACCAAAGTCTGACAGCTTCCCTCTCCATATGTTGTTGGGTAGAGCTAGCAGCAGGACGTTGGCACTGCTCACATCTCTGTGAATGATGGGGTTCGACTGGAGATGGAGGTAGTTGAGTGCAGCGGATACGTCCCTCAGTATGCTTAGCTTGACACCATTGTTAGTGAGTTGAGCGTTGTGATAGGCTTGGCGTAGGTTGGTGTCCATGAGTTCTGTGATGATGATGGGAGTGTTGGATGGACTGTCCAGTACTGCTGCCATGAACAGCAGCAGGTTGGGGTGACGCACTTTAGCCATCAAGCTGATCT
Source organism: Haliclona indistincta (assembly GCA_964017065.1). Lineage (NCBI taxonomy): Eukaryota > Metazoa > Porifera > Demospongiae > Haplosclerida > Chalinidae > Haliclona > Haliclona indistincta. The sequence goes on from OZ024789.1 coordinate 805,037, forward strand.
CACGACGGAGGAGATCTCTATAGTAGTCAGACGAGCTGATGATGGAGTGGAGCTGTTTCATAGCTACATCCTGGCCTCGGAAACTGCCAACCACTACTCTCCCCCACCCTCCTTCTCCCAGCACCTGGCCTGTGGGTCGTACCTCATTGTGACTCACCACCCAGAAGCTAATGTCAGTATCTGAACCTAACTTAGGTTGTTGGTCCAACCTAGACAGGAGCTGCCTTGCCTCCTCCTCCTGGAGACGAGTGATCTCTTGCTGTTGGTTTTGTGTTAGGAGAGCATTTTCTTGTTGAAGGCGACTGTTGTCTTGCTGAAGTTGAGAGATTGTTTGCTGGTGATGAGTGACTTCTTGTTGATGGATTTGTGTTTGACTAGCATTGTGTTGCTTAAGATGAACAGTCTCTTGCTGAAGACTAGTAACCTCTTGCTGTAATCGAGTGTTGTCTTGCTGGAGGTGATCATTGTCTTGCTGGAGGTGAGTGATCTGCTGGTGAAGAACAGTGTTCGTATCTTTTGCTGTTCCACTGCTTGTTTGATGTGGAGGTGTGGCTTGGGGATTAGAGACCTGGTCTTCACGATGACGTATTGTTGGAGGCTCTTGTGGTTTAGTGATGGACAGCATGTTTAAAAGTTGACGAAATATAGGAACACTTTCAGCATTTGCATGAGGGTTAATATCTGAGAGAGTAAGAGAAGTGAGAAGGTGTGAACACAGTAAGATGATGGAGTGGATGAGGTACATGTGATACAGTAATGGACAACAGTCACTCACCAGATGATACTAATTGTATCTTTTTGGTGGCTCCATAAATATCAGCCACACCCCAGAATGGTTTGTGTGTTGGTAGTCCAGTCCACACAATACCCTTATCCACACCATCAATATAGACATGTAGCTCTCCCTCTCTTGAGACCATGAAACCAACAGTCTGATCCTCTCGGAGCGAATCGAGGTTTATTTCCAGCTCTCTCTTCTCATCGTTGTGATGAACAACACTACCCCTCAGGATCCCGTAGTCAGAGTGGTCTCTCCATTCCAATGCATTCCTAGGAATCCTGATATTATCAGGACACTGTGTGGTCATACCTATCATCTGTTGTTGATAGTAAGATATCAACACAGTAAACAGTGAACACTAATCACTAACTAGTCACTATAGTACACACAATAGTCAGCTAGACACTCACAATGGATCCAGACCATGAGGCCGCATACTCGAGTATCTTCACCTGGAATACGGTACCTAGCGCTACCGGCTGCTCAGTGAATACGATACCATCTCTAAAGCCTCTCACTCGTCTAGCAACAGTGTTGTTATCTGAGAGACTAATGTTCTCTCCACAACGAGAATGGAAACGCCGAGTACTCGTAGTCGCCATCTTGAGACCACGCCCATCTCATTAACTAGGGGTCTCCTCATTGTGTGTTGTATCCGGTGTCACGGGAAGTAGACTAGTCAGGAACAGATAGCCTGCAGCAACCCTGCCAGCAACACCTCGCTAGCTCCTGCCCGCCCTCACCTAGTGTCAGCTGCTCATAGCTCTAGTCCTGCTCACAGCTACTACTGCAGTCATGGCGGAGTCGACCATATTCGTAGTGATGGGCGCCTCTGTGAGTTACAGCATACATTGATCTGTTGCTAGCTGTATTAAATGAGAGGAGGAGAGATGTTATTGGTAGCATGTGTATCTGCTGTCGGTAGATAGGGACAGACAAGGCTCAGCCTTCTCTTGTATCCTCCATTAGGGTGACCTTGCTAAGAAGATCTATCACACTGTGGTGAGTGAATGAGTGCCGTTTCCATTGCATATGGTCGATGTGTGTGTTTGTAAAGGGTTAATTAATAGCTTGTTTACTCATTAATTTTAATAGGAACTTGTTCAAAATTGATCTGTTACCTAAAGGAGCTAAGATAGTGGGATATGCTAGATCAGCACTTAGCAATAGTGATCTACGCTCTAGAGTGGAACCATTCCTCAAGGTAACTCACTCACTCACTCACTCTAGATCTCTTTCCTTCTCTCTTGCAGGCTAAACCAGAGGAAAAGGACGAAGTTGATTAATTTTATTCCTTGCTAGTTATAGCTATATGTCAAGGGCTCTTATGATAAGAAAGAGGATTTTGATAATCTGAATGCTGAGTTGTTGAAGCTAGAGCAGGGCTCTAGTGCTGGTAATCGTCTAGTGTACCTGGCTCTACCTCCATCAGTGTTTGCTGCCGTCACTACCAACATCAAGGCTTGCTGTATGTCGAAAACGTGAGCATTTCAATATTACACGACTTTCTGTAGTAGTTGTGTTAAGCATAATTATTATAAGGTACATTCAGAAATCGAAAGTTTCAATATTACTTTTTTACTCATTGCTTTCTGAATATTAGATGCATTATGGTATTGTCTTTAAACTTGAGATATTTTGGTTTTCTCTGTGTAGTTGATGGAGTCGTGTGATTGTTGAGAAGCCATTTGGTAAAGACTCAGAGAGCTCTGCTAAACTATCCACTCATCTTGCTGGACTGTTCAGAGAAGATGAGATATATCGTATCGATCACTACCTTAATTGGTAAAGAAATGGTGCAGAACCTCCTAGTACTGAGGTGAGGGAGAGTCATCATCTTGTGACAGTGTGCGAGTACATAATCTTTTAGTGAGGCAATTATTTCTCCCGCTAAAATTACTAGCTGTACGGTATCTGTTCCTCATCAGGTGGTATGCTGTTTGGTTCATGTGGGGATGAGTTCAAGCAAGCGTTCAGCTTCTTCCATTACAGCACAACAGTGGAGAAGGGAATGGATTGTATGGACCACAGAGCAACGAAGACATGATGCGTCACAGAGGATGAGAGAGCAGGAGGAAGAGAGAGAGGGATGAAGCAGCTATAGAAGAGTATCAAATCAGATAGTGCTGTGTTACAATCCTCATGATTTGTGTGTCATCTCATGATATTCCACTAGTATGTTATAGTAACTAATCTGATAGTATTGATGACTTATGTATTATACATTCTATTATCTGTATGAGATAACATCATTATCTGTATTATAATAATTTTATTATGAAAAGATCGACTTTATAGTTGTTATTAGAAAGCAATGATTATTCACTGATCAAACAGATATTGATGACATGATGAGTGGTGATTTATTGTGGTCACTAGTGATCCAGTATCAGTGAGCACAGTAGGTGTAGTCTAGTGATGATGGATGAGTGGAGTGGAGACACACTGCAGGATAGCTGCTGGCACTGACCTAGTGCAGCTGGTCTCAGATAATACCTGGACATCAACAACACTTAGTAGTACTCTCACTCACTCACTCATTACCTAAACTCTTCAGTGAAGTGTTGTCTACATGTGTCTCTCAGTGATGTGGAGTGCTGTACTGATACTAGCATGAGAGACACTGAGTAATAGAGAGAGACAGCTTGCTCTGATGAGATACTGCTCTCTAGTGAAGCTGTGAGCTGTGACACTACTGCATGAAGACAGTCAATCTAACAACAAAGAGAGCATCATATCACACTCTCACAGCTAGCTACTAGTAGGTACTCACTGTTGATCTGTTAGTAGCTAGTAGGTGATCTACCCACCATACTATAGTAGCACTGGACTCACACTGCTGCCAGGATACCTGTAACACAACGAGACATAGTGATCTATCATCTGAAGCAGTACACCCACGCAAGTAGGCGTAGCTCAATGTTGCGCGTTATTTAGAAAAGGCGGGAAAATTGATGCATTGTGTGCCTCAGTGCATGAGTACTATAAGTGCCTAAACAAAGTCGCCATCCCTAAGAACACTCCAGGCAAACATAGGAAAATTACTTTAGACAAGTTTGATGCCCCAAGCTCCACGAGGTAGCTATCATTAGCTATAGAGTAACAGCATCATTGTTACATTACCTGTTGAGCTACTCGAGACAGTTCATACAGTACACCGACTGTATGATCAGTGAGCTCACCTAGTAGCTTACCAACCTGTGAGAGAGATGAGACATGCTAGTACCAGTACTATTGCTAGTATACCTCATCATCCTCATCATGATGGGTGCCGCTGTGTGTGGTGTGTTGGTGTAGTGGTGTGTGGCAGCAGTGTCTCTGGTGTTGCTGATAATAGTGACTCAATGTGGTTAGTGTCATGGCTGTCACTGACTCTAACATCTCTCCACTACAACAACAAAGAGAGAGGTAGATTAATAGTGAGCAAGGAGAGTGATTGTCTTGATAGGCATTGCAACTATGGGTAAAGCTGCTGCTTGAAATTTTTGGTGATAAAATTAATTATAACAATGCGCAACATTCAAGTTCATGTCAAGTCGACTTATTAAAATTTGCTATTATGTAAAATTAATTTATTGCTGTTAATATTAAAATTAATTATGAAAAATTTTCCAGACTGAATTTTGTTCAAATGTGCTTACTTGTTTCTTGTTAGTAGAAGGAATCGTTTGTTACATGAGTGGGTTCCCTGCAGTGCTCTGAGCAACACCTCCATTACAATAGCTGCATACCTGAGGAGAGACAAGAGGAGGTGGATAGAGAGGTATGAATGCACATGGCCACAGCATCAGTGAGCTCACTCTATGGAGTCTATCAATGATAGTTTCTCTGTGATGCATCTAGGCCTCAACTGATCAATACAATACTGTAATACATCACTATCCTAGACAAAGAGAGAGAGAAAGAAAAGAATGTAGAGTCTAACTATAATTTAGAGTCTGACTACAGTACAATCAGAAAATTTCCACAATTAAAAGTTTTGTTACTCATTCAAGCAACAAAATAAAATGTGGAGCGTGTATTTTGTAGGCTGAGAAAATTAAGTTGACCAAATTTGATCCAGTTGGTCTATGCATAATATGTACGATAGCATAAAGTAGAGATTATGATAGTGAAAATTTTGGTTTAGAAATGGAATGACGATGGTCTATCACTTACCGACCAGAATAGAGATCTTATAGTGAAGTATCTCTTACAAGCTGTAGTTAACTCAAGAAGCAGTTTAACTGATGTATCTAGTCTTCTACAATGAAGCAACTCTGATCTCAGTGACTGATACTGCTCACACCATGCTAGCCTGCAGTAGAGATAAACACCACCATTATTACTATAAACCAGCTCACAGTGGTTTACAATGTGACATGGTGGCTAGCACTATCTTGCATCAAAATAATTATAGTATGTCACGTTGTCTGACAATTATCAATGCAGTGCAAACTACTGAGTCACATTGTAAACTAGTGTGATGGTATTAATGAAGGGGTGGGGCTAGTTCACTCACTGTTTATCAGTGGGTGTGTCATTGTTAATCGTCTGCTGATGTGATGATGTGTCTTGAGAACAACACTCCTACACACAATGATGAACAGGTTAGTGTATCATGGAGACAGTGGTTTAACCCTTTAATTACTAAATTATCTTGCTGAAATTTTAACCTAGTAAATGCTGACCACTTCTCTCGTGAATATCTCGTGTGTCTTTTGTGCTACTGGTCTCAAATTTGCGTCCTTTTACGCCAGTGAGTAGCCGCAATTGCCCACGCTCAAGTCAGTCGATATGCCCCTCCCACTTCGAAAGTGAAGCCGATAAAGTGCAACGACCTCGTCAAATTTTGCTCAAAGTTAGTACTTTGGGGCTAGATAATGAAAAGTACACACAAATAGCAGTGGTTTTAGTGAGTGCAAAATGCAGCCCAGATCATAGAGAATGGACAAAAATGTGTTTCCGAGCACCCTGAAGCCATAAAATGTCCAAATTTTCTTGGCAGCTCTTTTTTTCCCTGAAATGTTGTGAAATTTGCACTGAAGCCATAGAAATGCCGTCGCCAATACATTTGGCGCAGGGGGCACGTATATAGTTACGTATATAGTGCTGTTTGTAACTGCAGTAAAGGGTAGATTCTCTGACTTCTATTTTTTTCATTGCGGACCCTAACTAAGATGACGAAACTCGAGTTTCACTGTTTCCAGGTTCGTCATTATTTTTATTAACAATTTTGAGCAATGTCCTTGCTACTGTAAGATGGGGCAACGCCAGAGAGCAGATCTAGGTGTCTTTTGACGTATCAACTGAAATTCATCACCAGGCGAAATATCAGCGCTTGCACATGTATGTAGCCGCCATCTTGTTTTTCCGTTCAACCCTATACATAGAGACAATTGTACATAAAAAAAAGCTGAATGTTAGGTCTTTTTGAAAAAGAACTCTTCTACCAACCCCTCGCCATAGCGTCACTACCATGCATGTACACACGGCACAGCGGAGATCACTCTATCTCTCATAGTCGCTGGGAGGGAGGTTACGGTGCACCAAGGTGTCCAAGCGACCATTAAATCACTTAGTCTCGTGCTGCAGCTGGTGCACGGGCCATCCTTCACTCTATGATCCTGCTAGTGACGAGGAATGAGTGGGCGAGCCGTGCTTGTAATAAACAATCGCCATGGTAACGAATAACATATCACCACAGAAAAAAACACACCAATAATCACTGCAAAAGTTTGTGTAAATTTAAAAGGTTAAAAAAAATTAGTGCTTTGTCTAAAAATAGATTGGATGGTGTCATCGTTTTGTGAAGTGGTTTAGCTGATCCACAATGTAACTCATTGCTGGTCGCTTGTTGGGGTCCTGTTCCACACATGAGCTGATCAGTTGGTGCATTAGTGGCCAGTCCTTGGCCATGGACTGCAGCATGCAGGGGAAGGCACCAGGGTCAGGAAGACGGTTGCTCAACACCTCACACAGGAGCTTGCCAAAACTAAACACGTCCATCTTGGTAGTTTGTTGCTCTCCCTTGAACACTTCAGGAGCAGTGTACATTACAGCTCCTGGACCAGGAGTGCTAGCATGCTGTACAAGGTTGGCGGAACCAAAGTCTGACAGCTTCCCTCTCCACTTGTTGTTGGGTAGAGCTAGAAGTAGGATGTTGGCACTGCTCACATCTCTGTGAATGATGGGGTTCGACTGGAGATGGAGGTAGTTGAGTGCAGCCGATACGTCCCTCAGTATGCTTAGCTTGACGCCATTGTTAGTGAGTTGAGCGTTGTGATAGGCTTGGCGTAGGTTGATGTCCATGAGTTCTGTGATGATGATGGGAGTGTTGGATGGACTGTCCAGTACTGCTGCCATGAACAGGAGCAGGTTGGGGTGACGCACTTTAGCCATCAAGCTGATCTCACGACGGAGGAGATCTCTATAGTAGTCAGTCGAGCTGATGATGGAGTGGAGCTGTTTCATAGCTACATCCTGGCCTCGGAAACTACCAACCACTACTCTCCCCCACCCTCCTTCTCCCAGCACATGGCCTGTGGGTCGTACCTCATTGTGACTCACAACCCAGAAGCTAATGTCAGTATCTGAACCTAACTTAGGTTGCTGGTCCAATCTAGACTGGAGCTGCCTTGCCTCTTCCTGGAGACGAGTGATCTCATGCTGGTGGTTTTGTGTTAGGCGAGCATTGTCTTGTTGAAGACTCAAGATTCTTTGGTGGCAATGGGTATTTTCTTGTTGAAGTTGAGCATTCTCTTGCTGGTGGTTTTGCTGGAGAGAGACAATTTGTTGTTGAAAACGGGTGTTGTGCTGCTGAAGTTTAGTGTTGCTTTGTCGATGTTGAATGCTTTCTTGCTTGAGACAAGCAACCTCTTGCTGAAGGCGATCATTGTCTAGCTGGAGGTGATCATTGTCTTGCTGGAGGTAATCATAGTCTTGCTGGAGGTGATCATTGTCTTGCTGGAGGCGATCATTGTCTTGCAGGAGGTGATCATTTTCTTGCTGGAGGCGATCATTGTCTTGCTGGAGGTAATCATAGTCTTGCTGGAGGTGATCATTGTCTTGCTGGAGGCGGTCATTGTCTTGCTGGAGGCGATCATTGTCTTGCTGGAGGCGATCATTGTCTTGCTGGAGGTGATCATTGTCTTGCTGGAGGCGGCCATTGTCTTGCTGGAGGTGATCATTGTCTTGCTGGAGGTGGCCATTGTCTTGCTGGAGGTGATCATTGTCTTGCTGGAGGCGATCATTTTCTTGCTGGAGGCGATCATTGTCTTGTTGGAGATGAGTGATCTGCTGGTGAAGAACAGCGTTCGTATCTTTTGCTGTTCCACTGCTTTTTTGATGTGGAGGTGTGGCTTGGGGATTAGAGACCTGGTCTTCACGATGACGTATTGTTGGCTCTTTTGGTTTAGTGATGAATAGCTTGTTTAAAAGTTGACGATATAAAGGAACACTTTCAGCAGTTGCACGAGGGTTAATATCTGAGAGTGTAAGAGAGGAGAGAAAGGTGTAAACACATGCAGTAAGATGATATAGTGGATGAGGTACATGAGATACAGTAATGGACAACAGTCACTCACCAGATGATACCAATTGTATCTTTTTGGTGCATCCATAAACATCAGCCACACCCCAGAATGGTTTGCGTGTTGGTAGTCCAGTCCACACAATACCCTTATCCATACCATCAATATAGACATGTAGCTCTCCCTCTCTTGAGACCATGCAACCAATAGTCTGACCCTCTCTGAGTGACTCGAGGTTAACTTTGAGCTCTCTTATCTCATCATTGTGATAAACAATACTACTCATAAGGATCCAGTAGTCAGAGTGATCTCTCCATTCCAATGCATAACTAGGAATCTCGATATCATCAGGACACTGTGTGGTCATACCTATAGACTGTTGCAGGTAGTAAGATCAACACAGTAAACAGTGAACACTAATCACTAATAAAGCACAAAAGGTGCAGATGCCTTGGTGGAATAACATGATTTCACATACACAGTAAACTGCAGCTTTCCATAAAGCTGCAGTATAATAGATATGCTGCAATCAGAAGCCAATCAGTGCTGACCACTAATTCAACTGGGCGTATCTATAATGTTCAGCACGGCACAGCACACGAGCGCCTAACGACGTACCATATAGCTTAATTTCTTTAGACATGCGCTGCTTAGTATCCTATAATGAAATTATAACCTATCAGCTTCTAACAGTCAACTGTGGATATTATTTTATGTCTACAGAGAACACAAGATCTCCAGCAACAGCCATCTTTCGCAAAGTAAGCAAATCACACCATAACTTGAGAACGAAGCTTCGTATCAAGTTTCAAATGTTGAAAAGAGAGACAATATTGAGTTCTACTTGCACGGCTAGTTTCAGGGCTCATCATTCAGCCTGTGTGAAACTGAAGTATAACCAGGAAGTAACTACGAATGAGGCAGGAGAGGCACTTGCCTCCTCAATTTTAGACAGGTATGGATCTCACTAGAGTCTTAGCAGAAACAGAAGAGCTCGCGCTAACGTACTGTCTGAGTTAGCAATCTGTAAATATAAATAACACGCCCATATTGAGTGTGATTAACTAGCTGAAATGACATCATTTTTAATGAATACCGTAAATCGGGAAATTTTCGTTGTTAAAATATTTTCGTGGTAAGGTTCAACCACGAAAATTAAACACACGAACATTTTTAACAACGAAAATTTGTAAACACATGTACATGCTGAGTTGCGAGTTGTATGCTGGAAGTTTATGCCTAAGAGCTGGCTACAGCTGAAATAAAAATTATTGTCTGTCTGGAGTTACTTTTCAGCCAGCGACTGTGAGCGACCTTCTGCTGTCAGAAGCATCTCCGTCAGCACCTGGTCTGGCGAACAAATGAGCAGGATTCTTTCATTCAGCTGGCTCCTACACTCTTGTATATACCATAACCACGAATACAAGCATCGTTACAGCTGTCAGCAGCAACAGTCTTGCAGTGTTGTCTAGAAACTCACTGAAACTGTGTACACTCGCTTACACGTCGATAAATTTTCGATGTTGAAATATTTTCGTGGGACAGGTCGACCCACGAAAATATTTCAACTCGAAAATTTAACACACTCAGTCGCCATCCCGCTGAATCTGTGATAGTCGATTTTTTACATTGAGGACCCTATAAATATGGTAGCGCGTCTAACCAAAGACAAAGTGCAGTCTTTGCTTTGACTGGATAAGCAATGCTTTGTTCAGCCAAACCAACGTGCGAGATGTACGAGTGTTTCTTTCGAGCAACCATTTCTGCTTGCTCGTGCGTGGGGGTGGTCTGGGGACTGACGAGCCTTAAATGACAATCAAAACCGGCTAATTCTGTACACGCGCGCACATAGATCGAAAAACCGGGTTAAATATCAGTGACAACACCCAGGCTTCGCAGTGCGGCTGGGAGGCTATCGATCTCCAGTCCCCACTATCTCAAACCAAGTTACGCCCCTGATAACAGACGGAATGACCACAAACAAGCGTACTAATATTGGGTTTTATTACTTTCACAACGATTCATGTCCCCCTGTCACGTGAATTGTAAAGGAACGCCCACACAAGCGCGCCCGCCCGTACACGCGAAATACTTTTGTTTAACTACAAGGAATTAATACGATTCGGTGTGGTCCGGTTCGTGGTTAGGAGGCTAATGCAATGGTTTAGGAGGTTGTAGGTCGGTAGTTCGAGTCTCTCCTAGGTCGTATTTTTTTTTCCACCAATTCTTAACTTTCCTGCTGAAATCCTTAGTGTTAGTGTTAGAACGCCGAGTACGACGATCCTTAGTGTTAGAAGGCCGGGAACGACGATCCTTAGTGTTAGAATGCCGGGAACGACGATCCTTAGTGTTAGAACGCCGGAAACCACGATCCTTAGTGTTAAAACGCTGGGAACGACGATCCTTAGTGTTAAAACGCCGGGAACGACGATCCTTAGTGTTAAAACGCCGGGAACGACGATCCTTAGTGTTAAAACGCCGTTAGGGGAAGGTTTTAGGGTCTTGGGTTTAGGCTGCATCTAATTGTTATTCATGACTAGTCACGTGAGGGGACACGAATCGTTGTGAAAGTAATAAACCCCTACTAATATTACGTCTCGTGGTAGCCTCCGCGCCCACCAAGGCATAAATTAACTATAGTAGCGATGTGCACTAAAAAGTTTAAACTGTCTGAATCAATTACTGGTTGTTTTAGGTGTCTTCTGCTAACCTTTAGCAGCACACAAATCTAAATTTCGTTAGAATCGGTGCTAAAATGGCTGAGTTACAACGGGTTTTGTGGCGGTTACTGTGTGATTTTGTTCTCCACTAAATTTACATTACAAAGCCGGCTTCCTGGTTACAGTGGCGCTGTTGCGCACTTTGTGGCATAGGTGCAAAACAGTAATCTTTAGTATGACACGACAGCCTGGGCTACGCTGACCTGTTCGGCATACTTATTGAAGCAAACTACGACCAGCCAGATCCACAACAATGGCTATAACGGACACTCGACCAGCTATTTGCCTGTTACTGTACATGGCGAACAGGCCAGTTAGCAAGACACTCCTGCTGTGCGCGACTATGGAGCACGTTTGCACTTACTTAAACTGTCACTAATATCTTTGTAAGTGTTGGTCAGAGGCATTCTCCAAGTTTAACTACCATTGCAAACTGTTTGACTACGAAAATAATTTTTGATTACCAAATTGCTGGTTTTTTTGATCTAGCTCTGATTGATCATAGCAAAATAGCATTGTTTCCAAGAATTATCAGCTTAAATTTCATAATTAGTTGGAATCAGCGTATCTGAAAACCTTTGGGTGGTTTTTAGCCACTGAAACGGCACTCAGACGTCGCGCAACACAATTTCCACTTTTTGAATTGAAAAAGGTGGAGACATTTCCGGCCGCATGACCATGCCCACGCACGTCGCTAACTATAGACCGATTGCATGCCACGTCACAGTCGTGCACGTCCGTGTATCTTCGTACTCGTTGGAGGACAGCAAACAGTTTTAGCGATGCTATTTGTACACGCGGCGAAGCGACAGCGTAGATACAGTCATGGGTAAACTCTGCAGGCAATTTTCTTGGAGTTTACTGCTTCCGTCGCTGTACCAGAGGTATGAGAAGGGCTACCTGTCCTCCAATATGGCGTCCAGTCACGTGATTGTGACGTCACGCGCAATGGGTCTATTCACTCAGCATAGTACATATACACTATAATAATTATTATGGTCAGCTTGATACTCACAATGGATCCTAGTACGAGTGCTAGTATACGTGAGTCACCGTACCCGAGTATCTTCACCTGGAATACTTTACCTAGCGCTACCGGCTGCTCAGTGAATACAATACCATAGCAATAGCGTCTAACACGTCTAGCAACAGTGTTGTTGTCTGAAAGACTGATGTTCTCTCCACAACGATTAGGGTGAAAGCGCTGAGTACTCGTAGTCGCCATCTAAGTGACAACGCCCTCATTAATCAATAACTAGGGGTCTCCTCGTGTATAGGGCGGTTGCAATTACGTAATATTAATGAGTCACAATGACGTCAATTTACTTTCGGGTGGGCGTGGTTCTAGTTTGAGGTATCGGTCACGCCCCCCAAGAGAGCACTATTTTTCTTCACGAAAATGCAGGCCCAAAGTAGCGTGTGACTGCTAGTTGTACTTGCAACGGATGCTACGGTTGGAGATCTTTCCTTTAATGCTAGTTTTGTGCTGGTGATGCCGCGTTTATGGTCATGGTTCTCTGTATTACGGTTAATATTTTGAGGCTTTTCAGCCAGATGGCAAACAGTAAGCATTTCGGCTGAAATTTGTTTTATGCAGTGCTTAGGCTTAGTACTATCAGAAAATACTGGTATGGATCTGTCTGTTCAATGTCACAAAAAGTAAAGCCCAAATATGTTGGAATCGCGAGTCATTGCTAGTCCTGAAACGCTTATTTGGGGAGGTAAGCCAGCCAATCTGAGCTGTTGCAAGAACTTCCGAGACGGTACTAAGCACGCACAAACAAAGCGCGAACTGCTAACTGTCGCGAAGAGTCGAGAATGCACCATTATTTAACCCCAAGGTCAAAGGTCACGAAACTTTCCGATTTCAGCTAGCGATTGCAGAGCAACGAGCAACGATTTCAGAGATTTGAATATGCAGTTGTTTGTTACGTATATAGTGTTGTTTGTAACTGCAGTAAAGGCTAGATTCTCTGACTTTTATTTTTTCCATTGCGGACCCTACCCTAGGCTTACCAAGGGCCGAAGGCCCGGGTTGGTTAGGACACCCTCCCGACGATCCTTAGGCTTACAAGGCCGAGTTAGGACGACCCTCCCTACTTTGCGCAGTTAGGAGAAGGTTTTTAGGGGTCAGGGTTTAGGATTTAGTATTCCTCCATAGTTATCACGTGATTGCTCAATCCGTATAAGCAAGGGCGTATAGAGAGAAGAGGGCATGCAACGCATACAAACATCGAAATCTTAAGGGGGCGGGTACACCAATTTTTGCCGTTTTGTACAGTTTTTAAAATATGCATAAAACGCTTATTTCTAAAGCTTTGCTAAAGAACTAAAGTTTTAATGAAATATAACACATCAGTGCATGTTTAGCGCGATTTTGTCCAGGTACAGATTTGTATGTGCGTAGTTATCATACATTTTTAGAATATTATGATTTAACATTTTCTTTCTACAGGAAATGTCTGCAGATGCTGAAATTTCGCCAGTAGCAATAGATTGCCTATGTCCAAAAACGGTTGGATGGATTTGGCGTGCAGTTGCGCTGAAGCATTTTTGTCGCTATAATAGCTATTATTTTGTTTTACTTACAACTGTTAGTATTCATATAATACAAACTCTGTAAGATCGGGCCAAACGGATCCAACCGATTGTGGTACACATACTTATGATGCTGCAGCCAGACCTTTGATAGCTAAAACTGTTGCAAACGAAAGTAAAACGTAAAATATGTAGCGTGTGTAAAGCTGAGTTGATTTCTGTGGTTTCTACACAGAGGCCAGTTTGCACTGCGTTTACACTAGCGCATTTTTGTAGTGACCACAGGTTATGAATATTATGCATATTAATTAGCGTACCCGCCACCTTAATTGTTACTAATAATATTAGACTTTATGCCCACGCGGATGTGACATCACGCATGCACGGTTCATTAAACGTGAACGCGTCATACAGTGTACTTGACTAGGCGTGTCGAGGCGTGCTCCATGGAAAACTAGCTGACAAATCTACAATCGACATGAAGCTGTGGATACTGGTGGTTGCCAACCATGTCGCGTATCACTGATGGCATTGGCTGAGACGCAGGTAAAACGAAACTGCTGTCTGTCGTTGGCGCTGTCGCTTCCTCATGCTTCCTGCTGATCGGCTGCACGGTATTTTACCAGCAACAGGCGACGAGCAGTATCGGACTGAGGCGAACACGGTCTTTCTCCACTATGACTGGCGTGGCTGTGATTCGCGCGCGCAGCATGGTATTGTGCAGTGTTCTTCAGCTTGGTCTGCCATTACTTTGTGTAGTGACGTCAGTTTCCGTTTACCCTCCGTATACCATAACAATAATTGATAACGGAAAGTGCTATTCTTAGTAACAATAAAGATTTCGATGTTTTCACGGATAGTATTGCATGCCCTCTTCTCTCTATACGCCCTTGGTATAAGCTAATATACGGAGTTTTACAAATGGCTAACGTACTGTCTCTACTGTTTCGTACTGTCTCACGAGTCCTAAAATCTTGTCCGCCATTTATTATTTTCATCTAACTCGTCACAGGCACAGTCACATCTGGCTCGCTACTAGACAGGCATAACGCCAGAGTATCTCGATCTAAGCTCCTGAAAAGCGCAAGCGATCGACGATCATGCTTATTGCGCGCGAATGTGCTCGTACATCATCAATGAATACAACAAAGTCGCTATCCCTAAAAACACTCCAGGCAAGCATAGGGAAATTACTTTAGACAAGTTTGATGCCCCACGCTCCACGAGTTAGCTATCATTAGCTATAGAGTAACAGCGTCATTGGCCATTGGAGCTGTGACACTACTGCATGAAGACAGTCAATCTAACAACAAAGAGAGCATCATATCACACACACAGAGCTAGCTACTAGTAGGTACTCACTTTTGATCTGTTAGTAGCTAGTAGGTGATCTACCCACCATACTATAGTAGCACTGGACCCACACTGCTGCCAGGATACCTGTGACACAACGATACATATTGCTGTACACCCACGCAAATAGGCGTAGCTCAATGCTGTGCGTTATTTAGAAAAGGCGGGAAATTGATGCGAGAGTGCATGAGTACTGTAAGCGCTGTAAGTGCCTGAACAAAGTTGCTATCCCTAAAAACACTCCAGGCAAGCATATGAAAATTACTTTTGACGAGTTTTATGTCCCACGCTCCACGAGTTAGCTATCATAAACTATAGAGTAACATCATCATTGGTACATTACCTGTTGAGCTACTCGAGACAGTTCATACAGTAGACCGACTGTATGATCAGTGAGCTCACCTAGTAGCTTACCAACCTGTGAGAGAGATGAGACATGCTAGTACCAGTACTAGTGCTAGTATACCTCATCATCCTCATCATGATGGGTGCCGCTGTGTGTGGTGTGTTGGTGTAGTGGTGTGTGGCAGCAGTGTCTCTGGTGTTGCTGATAATAGTGACTCAATGTGGTTAGTGTCATGGCTGTCACTGACTCTAACATCTCTCCGCTACAACAACAAAGAGAGAGAGGTAGATTAATAGTGAGCAAGAAGAGTGACTGTTTTGTTAGACAACTATGTAAAGCTACTGATAATTTATTGTGGTATAAGAATGCGCAACATTCAAGTTCATGTCAAGTCGACTTGTTCAAATTTGCTATTATGTTAAAAATATTGTTGTTAATAAAAATTATTATTTATGATAAATTTCCCGAATCTTGCTCTATTATGCTCACTTGTTTCTAGTTAGTAGAAGGAATCGTTTGTTACATGAGTGAGTTCCCTGCAGTGCTCAGAGTAACACCTCCATTACAATAGCTGCATACCTGAGGAGAGACAAGAGGAGGTGGATAGAGAGGTATGAATGCACATGGTCACAGCATCAGTGAGCTCACTCTATGGAGTCTATCAATGATAGCTTCTCTGTGATACATCTAGTCCTCAACTGATCAATACAATACTGTAATACATCACTATCCTAGACAAAGAGAGAGAGAATGATAAAATTAGAGTCTGAGTATAATCAGAAAATTCCCATGCAGGATTAAAGTTTTGTCACTCATTCAAGCAACAAAATAAAATGTGGCGCGTGTATTGTGCAGACTGAGAAAATTGAGTAAAAATAATAATTAGATCCAGTTGGACTATGCATAATTATGTACGATAGCATAAAGTAGATATTTTGATAGTGAAAATGTTAGGTTAGAAATAGAATGATGATGGTCTATAACTTACCGACCAGAATAGAGATCTTATAGTGAAGTATCTCTTACAAGCTGTAGATAACTCAAGAAGCAGTTTAACTGATGTATCTAGTCTTCTACAATGAAGCAACTCTGATCTCAGTGACTGATACTGCTCACACCATGCTTGCCTGCAGTAGAGATAAACACCACCATTATTACTATAAACCAGCTCACTATGGTTCACAATGTGACGTGATGGCTAGCACTATTTTGCGTCAATACAACACAGATATAGAATAACTACTATGTCACGTTGCGCTGCAATTTGACAATGCTACTGTAAACCAGGCTTTATAGAACTTTAGTGTGATGGTATTAATGAAGGGGTGGGGCTAGTTCACTCACTATTTATCAGTGTGTGTGGCATTGTTAGTCGTCTGCTGATGTGATGATGTGTCTTGAGAACAACACTCCTACACACAATGATGAACAGGTTAGTGTATCATGGAGACTGTACTGGTTTAACATCATTGCATTCATAGATTCAATAATGAACGTTCATGTGCTAAAAGTTTGACAACACATTGCAGGCTTTGCTCATTTATTTTCTCAATTAATTATTTTTAGCACGTTTGATACCTATTATTGATTATCTTCAGCACTTGCCAAAGAAAACATGCAAATTTTGCTCAAATTTGATGACAATGCTGAAATTTAGGAACTTTTGCTCTAAAATGACCTAAATTAATTTTGATCAATACTGGAATAATGAGCTGCCCAGTAATTTTAGGCATGCTAGATTTCTAAAACTTCTGAAAGTTCGGGTAAGCATGCCTTTAGTAGGCATGTAGTCCTATATTGCTAAAAATAATTATGGTGAATTATTATTACCGTGCCTCCCTAATAATACATGTAAAAGGCTTAAAAAATTAATACTTTCACTAAAAAATAGAATGGATGATGTCATCGTTTTGTGAAGTGGTAATTAGCTGATCCACAATGTAACTCATTGCTGGTCTCTTGTTGGGGTTCTGTTGCACACATGAGCTGATCAGTTGGTGCATTAGTGGCCAGTCCTTGGCCATGGACTGCAGCATGGAGGGAAAGGCACCAGGGTCAGGAAGACGGTTGCTCAACACCTAGCTCACACAGAAGCTTGCCAAAACTAAACACGTCCGTCTTGGTTGTCTGTTGCTCTCCCTTGAACACTTCAGGAGCAGTGTACATTTCAGCTCCTGGACCAGGAGTGCTAGCATGCTGTACAAGGTTGGCGGAACCAAAGTCTGACAGCTTCCCTCTCCACTTGTTGTTGGGTAGAGCTAGCAGCAGGACGTTGGAACTGCTCACATCTCTTTGAATGATGGGGTTCGACTGGAGATGGAGGTAGTTGAGTGCAGCGGATACGTCCCTCCGAGTATTCCTAGCTTGACGCCATTGTTGGTGAGTTGAGCGTTGTGATAGGCTTGGCGTAGGTTGGTGTCCATGAGTTCTGTGATGATGATGGGAGTGTTGGATGGACTGTCCAGTACTGCTGCCATAAACAGCAGCAGGTTGGGGTGACGCACTTTAGCCATCAAGCTGATCTCACGACGGAGGAGATCTCTATAGTAGTCAGACGAGCTGATGATGGAGTGGAGCTGTTTCATAGCTACAACCTGGCCTCGGAAACTGCCAACCACTACTCTCCCCCACCCTCCTTCTCCCAGCACCTTGCCTGTGGGTCGTACCTAGCTCATTGTGGCTCACCACCCAGAAGCTAATGTCAGTATCTGAACCTAACTTAGGTTGCTGGTCCAACCTAGACTGGAGCTGCCTTGCCTCCTCCTGGAGACGAGTTTTGTCCTGTTGTAGATGAGTGACCTGTAGTTGGAGCTGTTGTTTTAGACGAGCGTTCTCTTGGTGAAGACTAGCAACCTCTTGCTGGAGGTGATCATTGTCTTGCTGGAGGAGAGAGATCTGCTGGTGAAGAATAGTGTTCGTATATTTTGCTGTTCCAATGCTTGTTTGATGTGGAGGTGTGGCTTGGGGATTAGAGACCTGGTCTTTACAATGACGTATTGTTAGAGGCGCTTGTGGTTTAGTGATGGAAGCTTGTTTGAAAGTTGATGATATAAAGGAACACTTTCACCAGTTGCATGAGGGTTAATATCTGAGAGAGGAGAGAGAAAGGTGTGAACACAGTAACACAATAACAGAACACAGGAGTGGAACAGGATGAGGTAATGAGAGATACAGTAATGGACAACAGTCACTCACCAGATGATACTAATTGTATCTTTTTGGTACATCCACAAACATCAGCCACACCCCAGAATGGGTTGTGTGTTGGTAGTGCAGTCCACACAATACCCTTATCTACACCATCAATATAGACATGTAGCTCACCCTCTCTTGAGACCGTGCAACCAACAGCCTGACCCTCTCCGAGTGACTCGAGGTTGACTTTGAGCTGGCTTCTCTTACCATTGTGATAAATATTACTACCCAACAGGATCCAGTATAGTCAGAATGGTTGATGCATTCCACTGCATCACTAGGAATGCTGATATTATCAGGACACTGTGTGGTCACACCTAGGGTGACCTTGCTAAGAAGAAGATCTATCCAACACTGTGGTGAGTGCACATGAATGAGTACGTGTTTCCATTGCATGATCGATATATGTGTTTGTAAAGGGTTAATTAAATGCTCAATTTTTTTCAAAGTTGATTTGTTACCTAAAGGAGCTAAGATACAGTGGGATATGCTAGATCAGCACTTAGCAATAGTGATCTACACTCTAGAGTGGAACCATTCCTCAAGGTAACTCACTCACTCACTCACTCTAGATCTCTTTCCTTCTCTCTTGCAGGCTAAACCAGAGGAAAAGGACAAAGTTGAGTCATTCTTTGCTAGTAAACAATCACCATGGTAACGAATAACATATCACCATGGAAACAAACACTGTAATAATCACTACAAAAACTAATTAATTTTGTGTAAAAGGCTACAAAAATTAGTGCTTTCAATAAAAATAGAATGGATGATGTCATCGTTTTGTGAAGCGGTTTAGCTGATCCACAATGTAACTCATTGCTGGTCTCTTGTAGGGATCCTGTTCCACACATGAGCTGATCAGTTGGTGCATTAGTGGCCAGTCCTTGGCCATGGACTGCAGCATGGAGAGGAAGGCACCAGGGTCAGGAAGACGGTTGCTCAACACCTCACACAGGAGCTTGCCAAAACTAAACACGTCCATCTTGGTAGTCTGTTGCTCTCCCTTGAACACTTCAGGAGCAGTGTACATTGCAGCTCCTGGACCAGGAGTGCTAGCATGCTGTACAAGGTTGGCAGAACCAAAGTCTGACAGCTTCCCTCTCCACTTGTTTTTGGGTAGAGCTAGCAGCAGGACGTTGGCACTGCTCACATCTCTGTGAATGATGGGGTTCGACTGGAGATGGAGGTAGTTGAGTGCAGCGGATACATCCCTCAGTATGCTTAGCTTGACACCATTGCTAGTGAGTTGAGCGTTGTGATAGGCTTGGCGTAGGTTGGTGTCCATGAGTTCTGTGATGATGATGGGAGTGTTGGATGGACTGTCCAGTACTGCTGCCATGAACAGCAGCAGGTTAGGGTGACGCACTTTAGCCATCAAGCTGATCTCACGACGGAGGAGATCTCTATAGTAGTCAGACGAGCTGATGATGGAGTGGAGCTGTTTCATAGCTACATCCTGGCCTCGGAAACTGCCAACCACTACTCTCCCCCACCCTCCTTCTCCCAGCACCTGGCCTGTGGGTCGTACCTCATTGTGGCTCACCACCCAGAAGCTAATGTCAGTATCTGAACCTAACTTAGGTTGCTGGTCGAACCTAGACTGGAGCTGCCTTGCCTCCTCCTGGAGACGAGTGATCTCTTGCTGATGGTAGTGCTGAAGACGAGCATTGTCTTGTTGTAGATGAGTGACCTGTAGTTGGTGCTGTTGTTGTAGATGAGCATTCTCTTTGTGAAGACTAGTAACCTCTTGCTGGAGCCGATCATTGCCTTGCTGGAGGTGATCATTGTCTTGCTGGAGGCGATCTTTGTCTCGCTGGAGGCGATCATTATCTTGCTGGAGTTGAATGATCTGCTGGTGAAGAACAGTGTTCGTATCTTTTGCTGTTCCACTTCTTGTTTGATGTGGAGGCGAGGCTTGGGGATTAGAGATCTGTTCTTCACGATGACGTGTTGTTGGTGGCTCTTGTGGTTTAGTGATGTACATCTTGTTTAAAAGTTGACGATATAAAGGAACACTTTCAGCAGTTGCATGAGGGCCTGAGAGAGGAGGAGAAGAGAGGAGAGAAGGTATGAACACAGTAAGATGATGGAGTGGATGAGGTACATGAGACACAGTAATGGACAACAGTCACTCACCAGATGATACTAATTTTATCCTTTTGGTACGTCCAAAAACATCAGCCACACCCCAGAATGGTTTGTGTGTTGGTAGTCCAGTCCACACAATACCCTTATTAACACCATCAATATTATAGACATGTAGCTCTCCCTCTCTTGAGACCATGCAACCAACAGTCTGACCCTCTCTGAGTGACCAGAGGTTAACTTTGAAGTTTCTTGTCTCACCATTGTGATAAACAGTATCTTCATCAAGGATCCAGTAGTCAGAGTGATAATCCCATTTCAATACATATCTAGGAATGCTGATATCATCAGGACACTCCGTGGTCATACCTATAGACTGTTGTTGGTAATACGAAACAGTGAACACTAATCACTAACTAGTCACTATATAGTACACACACTAGTCAGCTAGACACTCACAATGGATCCGACATATTGTGAGTCGTCATACTCGAGTATCTTCACCTGGAATACGGTACCTAGCGCTACCGGTTGCTCAGTGAATACAATGCCATTGTTACAGTCTCCACTTCGTTCAGCAACAGTGTTGTTATCTGAGAGTTTGATGTTCTTTCCACAACGAAAGTGGAAACGCTGAGTACTACTAGCCGATAGAGACAGTACGTTAGCCATTAGTAAAACACCGGAAATTGACATAACACGGAATACGTCACGTGCGCACACTATATACATGTATGTGTGCGCGCGTACTAAATCACTATAAAGGCTTGTTTGTAGCATTAACCGGTCAGCAGGGTCCGGTGGCTCAGCGGTTTAGGACAGTAGTATAGTTTGTAATGCAATAATCGCCCAGTGTTCGGTTCTCGTTGCATGCATGTTTTTTGTTTTTTTAAGTACAAAACTTAAGGTGGCGGGTACCTTTTTAGTGCGCACAATAATACGCGCAGTATGCGCAGTATGAATATCATTACTTCAGGGCAACCACGGCGCCCGCGCAACAGGCTACATTGTAGAATGGGGTGGTAATTATATTCATAACAGCCAGCTGTTTTGCCAAGGAAAACAACTGAAGTATCGAAACTTCTCGCCAAATTTAAGCAGAATCGTAGCATCTTATAATGGCTAACCTGGACGAGTGTGTAGCTAAGCACATTTTCTAGGTCGTGTCGGATGGTTTTGTGGAAATTCGTTCTTAAAATTGAGGTAGCTCTGGCTTTGTGTAGCCCACTGGCGTATTCTCGACGATATAAGCTCATAAATCAGATGAAGGAAATAATTTTCCGAAAAGCATCCGACACGACCTAGAAAATTGTAATAGCTTACTATTGGGCTGCTGATCGTGGTCCTGCTAGCCGCTCACGTTCACAAATTTGGCGAGAAAAATTGCTACAACGTTCGTGTAAGCCGTGCACTTCGCGCTCTACAGATTTTGCCGAGAGTTGTTTTATATGCTAGGACGCATAGTATGATGCTTCGCAGCGAGTTTTGCACTGCTTGGATCTTTCAGTCTGACGTTCTGAGCCCTCTAAAAATCTCATTAATATTCATAGCGAACGGGTGCCCGCCACCTTAAGTTTTTAGCCAATTGCTCGATGATCCTTAGCTAGGGCCGGAGGCCCTGTTTAGAACGACCCTCTCGACGATCCTTAGCTAGGGCCGAAGGCCCTGTTTAAGACGACCCTCCAGACGATCCTTAGGCTTACCAAGGGCCGAAGGTCCGGTTTAGGACGCCCTCCCGACGATCCTTAGGCTTACCAAGGGCCGAAGGCCCTGGTTAGGACGACCCTCCCGACTTTGCGCTGTTAGGAGAAGGTTTTTAGGGTTTTGGGTTTAGTTGTCAGTATTCATCCATAGTTATCACGTGATTGCTCAACCCGTTTTCGGAGTTTTACTAATGTCTAACGTACTGTCTCTATCGGCTAGTCTGAGTACTCGTAGTCGCCATCTTGAGACCACGCCCATCTCATTAACTAGGGTCTCCTCATTGTGTGTTGTATACTGTGTCACGGGACGGGAAGTAGACTAATTTTAATGGATTTTGTGATGTCACACGTTGTTTATTAGCATGTGTTACGTTGATTCATAACTATTACACTGATTCAATGTGTTTTCAATAATTATGACGTTTTACACAGCCAACAATTATTATGCGTAACATCACAAAAATCCGTTAAACTCGCAAGATGGCGGCAAAAACAGCACTCGTGCACAAAAGAGTTTCGTTTGTCGCTGTGAACATTTATAGGGACGCGTAGTTTGCGGCAAAGTGTGGATGAA
Source organism: Haliclona indistincta (assembly GCA_964017065.1). NCBI lineage: Eukaryota > Metazoa > Porifera > Demospongiae > Haplosclerida > Chalinidae > Haliclona > Haliclona indistincta. The sequence continues at coordinate 827,843 of OZ024789.1, forward strand.
TGTATTGGCTGTGCAGTCTCCAAGTATTGGAGCTTAACTCCCACGGAATCGGATTTCCCGTACCTAAAGTTTTGGCTTGTTGCGAAATCCATCTTTTGCTCCCCGTTGCCGAACCAACGCCAGTTGAAGCCGGACACTTGCCCACAGGTTAGCGCCCTAGGCGAAGGTTGTAATGCAGCGTTAAGAAATCTTAACTACCTGTAGTTCTGGAAATCATAACTAAAAACTGTCATTCCAGTAGGTGTGATACGCCGCCATGTTGTGACACTCCCACGTCACGTGACACAAAGCCATATGAATGAGGGTGTTCAGTAAGGATAGTGGATCATAATGGTACCTGCAACATGATCATAGGACACTTGGTTCCTGAGATATGAGACAAAATGTCAAAAACATACTCTCTTCGTGTGGTCCACTAGTGTAGGCAGGTACAGCTAGCCTGCAGCGAGGCCTGCAGCAACCCTGCCAGCAACACCTTGCTAGCTCCTGCCCGCCCTCACCTAGTGTCAGCTGCTCATAGCTCTAGTCCTGCTCACAGCCACTACTGCAGTCATGGCGGAGTCGACCATATTCGTAGTGATGGGCGCCTCTGTGAGTTAATTACAACTTTCATTGATCTGTTTCTAGTAGTGAGAGGGAGAGAGGAGGAGAGATGTCATTAACCCTCGGCGCATATGCGCGAGGGTTACGGTACTTGGTTTGTCATTAACCCTCGGCGCATGCGCGAGGGTTACGGTACTTGGTTTGTCGTTCATTCACTCACTCATTAACCCTCGGCGCATGCGCGAGGGTTACGGTACTTGCTTTGTCGTTCGGTCGGTCTGTCTCTTCTGCTACAGAGATCAGCGATCGCTTCTACGCGTCAACTAAGGTATGAACAGGCTAAGCACGACCATGGCTTGCAATGTGACTCGTGGATTTTGCTAAAGTGCTTTCGTTCTTGAGTTATGGCTGGCTCACCTTGCATGACGGCCATCTTAGACTTCTCTGACAACAAAGGCGCCCATAGTTGACTACCTAGGTACTTGTAGATTCCATCTAAACAGCAGGACAGCTCTGGGGGTGCGTAGACATCTCAAGAAAAAGCCTATCAAAGCCAAGAGCAATGGCTACCTACTCAGTGTTCACGGTCACGCCCACTTGACACACCTTGTCTCGATTGAATTGTGGTCAGCACTTTGCTGTCTTCTGGTTACATGTAGCAGTGCAGTTTCAATAGCAAGCAGGTTGGCTTCAGCTGCAAAGCTCCTTCTGCAAACCATAACTAAGGTGCTAACTCTACAATGTGCAACACGCCGAGGGTTTCGTGAAATCTGTTCATTAACCCTCGGCGCATGCGCGAGGGTTACGGTACTTGGTTTGCAATTTGCTGTCCATCGAGCTGCAGAGAACAGCGATCACTTTTGCGCGCTGGTAAAGTTATGACATGATAAGCACCGCAAGGGCTTGCAATTTGACTCGTGGATTTTGCTAAAGTGCTTTCGTTCTCGAGTTATGGCTAGCTGGCTCACCTTGACGGCCATCTTGGACCTCTCTGACGACAAAATCGCCCATAGTTGACTATCTAGGTACTTGTAGATTCCATCTAAACTTCAGGACAGCTATAGGGGTGCGTAGATATGTCAAGAAAAAGCCTATCAAAGCCATGAGCAATGGCTATCTACTCGGTGTTCACGGTCACGCCCACTTGACACACCTTGTCCTGTGGTTCAGCACTTTGCTGTCTCCTGGTTAGCACTAGGGTGGTTGGCTCTAGCTGCAAAGCTCCTTCTGCAAACCGTAACCAAGACGCTAACTTTACAATGTGCAACACGCCGAGGGTTTTGTGAAATCTGTTCATTCATTCGTTCATTCTGTCTGTCCAATGAGCTGCAGAGACCATCGCTCACTTCTGAAACTCGGTAAAGGTATGAACAGGCTTAGCATGACAATGGCTTGCAATCTGACTCGTGGATTTTGCTAAAGTGCTTTCGTTCTCGAGTTATGTATGGCTGGCTCACCTTGACGGCCGTCTTTGACCTCTCTGACGACAAAAGCGCCCATAGTTGACTACCTAGGTACTTGTAGATTCCATCTAAACTGTAGGACAGCTCTGGGGGTGAGTAGACATCTCAAGAAAAAGCCTATCAAAGCCAAGAGCAATGGCTACCTACTCGTGTTCACGGTCACGCCCACTGGACACACCTTGTCCTTGTGGTCAGCACTTTGCTGTCTTCTGTTTACCGGTACAGTTTCAATAGTAAGCAGGTTGGCTTTAGCTGCAAAGCTCCTTCTGAAAGCCATAAATAGTTAGCAGTGCAGTTTCAATATAGCTACAGCCTATAAGCTAAGCTGTAGTCTCGCGCGCCAGACGTTCTGAGGGAACGTCTGGTCACTAAGGCCAGGTTTTCGTGACACAATGGAATGTAAACAAACGACACGTCACGCTTGAAATCACGTGTTTTAGTCGACGTCACCAGTCTAGTTAGCAAGCGTGTAGCATGTTAACAGGCTTTTAGCATGCTAAAACTCTTCCTAGAGCAATACCAACCTGGTTGGCTACAATCGCGATGTTCATGATCGCTGGAGCAGTCATGAGACAACAAGAGAACCATTGCGTGAACATAAGTCATGTACAATATACCGTCAGCAGCATCGAGAACAACGAGTAGCAGGTATTAGCCGTCGCTTGTAAGACTTTTCACGACGAACACGCCAGTTTTGGCAGCTAAAAAGTTCTGTAAACAGCTTCATGCGCAATCGCGCCCCGTAGTCACGTGAAAACCCACGCAATTGATTGCTTATGAGGGCGCGCCGGAATGTTGGCGTCGCTCACAGAAACCTGGCCTTAGTGACCAGACGTTCCCCCAGAACGTCTGGCCCGCTAGACTAGCTAAGCTGCAGGTTGGCACTAGTGGTAAACTCCTGCTGCAATCCCCAAGTATGGTCTATGGAGCGTAGACGCCGAGGGTTTGTGAAATGCGTTCATTCGTTCGTTCGTTCTGTCCATCGAGCTGCAGAGATCAGCGATTACTTCTACGCGCTGGTGAGGTTATGAGCATGACAAGCTCGACTATGGCTTGCAAGTTGACTCGTGGATTTTGCTAAAGTGCTTTCGTTCTCGGGTTATGGCTGGCTGGCTCACCTTGACAGCCATCTTGGACCTCTCTGACGACAAAATCGCCCATAGTTGACTATCTAGGTACTTGTAGATTCCATCTAAAGTGCAGGACAGCTCTGGGGGTGCGTAGACATCTCAAGAAAAAGCCTATCAAGGCCAAGAGCAATGGCTACCTACTCAGTGTTCACTGTCACGCCCACTTGACACACCTTGTCCTTGTGGTCAGCACTTTGCTGTCTTCTGGTTAGCAGTGCAGTTTTCAATAGCAAGCAGGTTTGCTTTTAGCTGCAAAGCTCCTTCTGCAAACCATAACTAAGGAGCTAACTCTACAATGTGCAACACGCCGAGGGTTTCGTGAAGTCTGTTCATTACTACTGTATCTTGTATCTAACATTGGTTCGATCAAAGCTATTATAATTATTGTGGAGGCCTAATCAGATAGGTGACATATCCCGACTTGAACGAGTGCAACGTAAGGCCACCAAATACATACTTGGCCCTACAACTGCCTCCTACAAAGTCAGATTGGTTTCACTCAAAATCCTTCCTTTGGTGCAATGGTTTGAGCTTCATGATATTCTGTTCCTTGTAAAGTGCATCAAAAGCACTCCAGACTTTTACTTCTGGTCCCACTCGTTCAACTCCGAACTTCAAAATAAAACATACCTTTTCGAAATTTTCGGCTAGTCGGCATTTTTATTTCAATCGAATTCCAAGACTATGGAATTCTCTTCCTCCAATTGACTCTACCAAATCTATTCAAACTATCCAATCTAACTTAACAAATTTTCTCTGGTCTAATTTCTTAAGATCTTTTAATTCATCAAACCCTTGTTCTTTTCATTTCTTGTGTCCTTGTAACAAGTGTGTTCCAGTAGGTTTTTCCACATATTCTCATGTAACTATAAACACGTAATTTCTTCTTTTTTCTCTTCCATTCAGTGTATATATGTTCCGCGCATTCTAGGAATTTGCGCATTCTATAGAATGCGTTGCGCTTTCTAGGAATTCCTAGAATGCGTGCCATTCTATAGAATGGCGGGCGTTCTATAGAAAGCCCAACGCATTCGTAATCTACAGAAAGCGCAAGCAACTTGCTCATTCTGTAGAGTGCAGCAAACACGCGGAGTTATGTCTGAGAGCATTCCCCTACGCTAACTTGCCGCGATGAGCTTAGTAATACGTCCAGTCAGCGAGGCTAAGATAATCGATCAGTGCTGACTCGGAACCATCGTATCTTTACTGAATCAGTCTCAACGGTGCACCGTTGAGACTGATTCCTGTTTAGAGAGCGCAATTTCTAAAAGTTGACCATGCTAGAGAACAAGGTTGATACTGTAAATTTACAATGATAACAAACAACTAGACAAGAGTATGCACGATTGTGTTGACACACTTTTGCAGTGATGATACACAACACTCTCACACCATTAAGTAATCTATAGCTGCTAGTCCATCTCCCGCTCGATTAACTGTCATTTTTACAAGAAGGTGGAGCTACAGTGTGGGGATGTCGCATGATAGCGGTCAGGGAGAATTATAGGTACAATTGTAAAACAAGACAGGACAGCAATGGGATTGACTGTGGTGTGTTCACTATCATGGTAATTGAATTAAATTGCGGCACAGCAGCTGATCTAGCTGGACATGTATCATTACTATCACCATGTAGTATGGACTGTACAGGATTTGTAATGCTGACCATGATTTCAAAACAGTATGTGAACAAAATGACCACTTTTGGTTTGTCTAGGCTGACATGCCACAAATACGATGGTAGATAACACTAATTATCACAGACTGCTTGTATGAGTTTTACATGCACCTACATCACTGCTGTGTGTTTTGTTTACTACTATCAAAATAGGTCAAGCACAAGGTGAGCACATACCTTCAGCACTGAAAAAACTGCATGCACTGAGTTTTTGTGTTTAATTGCTCACTATAATATAGGGCTCAATTTACTCATACAGCATGCACTTGTGTGTCATTGCCAATGGTAAATATTTATACCGTATAGCCGGTTATTTTCGATGGTCAAATATTTCGTTAGTAAAATTTTAGATTGGATCTAATTTTCGATACTCACTCGCCGTTCGAATATAAAATCCAGGCTAAAATGTATTACCCTTCCCGCCCGTCACCAGAAAAGGAGGACATGACGCGGAATTCAGTTCACGCGTGTTTTACGAATAATTGCACTGCGTATCACGATAAAGCACTGACGAGCGCGGGATTTCCATAGTAACAAGAAATGGCGGCGAGCACGAGGACTACAGCTAGCCAGAACTACTCTTCTCCTGAGGCAGCTGACGGATTATAAGGCGGTCTGAGCAGCTAATCTATACCCAGGACCACCGTCAGCTCCGTCGCCTATACATCAGAGCTTGGTTTCAGTACTGTAGCGGGTGGTACGACCGTATGAAACCGAGCGACTGTTCCAAACAAGAATATGGAAGGTTAGCACGGTAGTACACACTATAGCACCCACGAAATTTAGCCTACGGTACAGGTATGGGCTTCAGATACTCATGTATAGCTGCAGCAATGCTGCTAGTAGTGATGTGTGATAATTATAAAGTCTATGGTGTCTTTTGGCAGAGCAATTGTTGTTGCATCTCGTCCCGGGAGGGCTATTGTAAAGAGGAGTCCTGCTGGATAGTGGATAGAGAGTCCTGCTGGATAGAGACATCACTCATTCTGCTAAACAGTATGTTTAATAAGATTCTCATAAACAGTGTGTGTGACTTGTGTTTTCCCCCTCACAGATCTGTCGCCTGTTTGTATTGTCTTATCTTATTGTACTGTTTTAAACTGTTCAATCATACTTGACTATCACTGCTTAGATAGAACAATACTAGCATGTATTCAAGTCTTTTCAAGAGCAAAAGTTTAGAGAGTTCAATCGTAGTCGTCTCTGGATGCATTTCTTGAACTTAAAGCCTTGCCGAGAGAAAAAGGTAAAATCAACATTGCTACTGGATGATCAAGAGGTCATTTACTTTGCTACTTGTGACCAGACAAGGGCTTACACTTGGTTTGAGACTGTTGCGAGAAACAAAGAAAGAGAGAGGTGTGGTCAACAATGTATGCAGCCAGCTATTGAGTCAGCAGCTTAGTGCTCTGTCTGAAGCACAAGCCAACACTATTCCTTTATACACACCAATACTAGTAAACTTGCCCTTTATACAGTATGCTCTCTGTAAGCTCCAATCGCTCGCAAAAGACGTGTCAATGCCATAACTATCATTCGGTGGTACAGATAGAGTACGGTATGCCAGAAGCTCCAGGTAGCTGGTATAGCTTTGTAATGATGCCGTCTATATTGGTTCACAGTCGGGCACAAGAAGACGTTGCTCTCCATCGCTCCAGTGTCCTGCTGAAATAGCACGATGTTGACAGAGACGCCAGCGGGACGATCTCGGTCGGCATGAGGCGGCGACACTGATCGGCAAGCCCCGCGGTGACTTCTATACAATCCATCTCGTCGTCAACAAAGGGCTTATGAGCACCTAGAGAGACACCATAGACAGTGTTAGCCATTGCGTAAATTTGAATTTGAACTTACAAAAGCAGCTGTTGATACTGTTTGTACAACGAGGAAGAACTTGAAAATCACCCAACTTTACCCCCAAAAGGGAACGTGTTCCCATGTCCCAGTATAAATTTCGACCATACCATTCGATACCTAAAAAGGCACTCTATCAAACCTGGGGCCGGCAAATAGAAAAAGTTTAAAGCTTTTCAAGCGACAGTCGTTCAAAATTTGAAAAAACCATGTTTTTAGACCTCGCCAATACAATTGCAATTGAGCGACGGTCGCGACTTTCAACCCCGTTTTGGAACGCTTTCTCGCTGCCTTTCTGCAACACTTTTTATACCAATCAGTAGCCAATGAGCTGAAGTTTGCTCTCTGGGGTAGGCAAATATAAATTTGTGTTCACGTCAGCCAGGATGACTGCTAGAAGTTCATCTCCCAATAGAACTAATACATTAACTAAGGGAAGTATACGGACACAAGTTAATTTAGTATACGGAAATTGTAACAGGATGTCGTTATTAGCTGGTAATCGGAGTACAGCAAACACGCGCACGGTTATGTCTGAGAGCACTATTCCCCTACGCTAACTTGCAACGATGAGCTTAGTAATAAGTCCAGTCAGCGAGGTCAAGATAATCGATCAGTGCTGACTCGGAACCATCGGAATCAGCACCGTTGATACTGATTCCTAGCTGTACTCGTTTAGAGAGCGCAATTTCTAAAAGTTGATCATGCTAGAGAACAAGGTTGATACTGCAAATTTGCAATGATAACAAAAATCTAGACAAGAGTATGCACGATTGTGTTGACACACTTTTGCAGTGATGATACATAACTAGAATGATTTTTGCCGGCTTGAGTTGTCACTCTCACACCATTAAGCATTCTATAGCTGCTAGTCCCTCTTCCGCTCGATTAACTGTCATTTTACATGAAGGTACCGGTGGAACTACAGTGTGGATGTCGCATGATAGCGGTCAGGGAGAATTATGGGTACAATCGTAAAACAAGACAGGACAGCAATGAGATTGACTGTGGCGTGTTCACTATCATGGTAATTAAATAAATTTTATGCACGGCAGCTGATCTAGCTGGACAAGTATCATTACTATCACTATGTGGTATGGACTGTGAAGTAGACCATGATTTCAAAACAGTATGTGAACAAAATGACCATGCACTATTAAAGATATCTTTTGGTTTTTCTATGCTGACATGCCACAGTTTACTATATCAAAATAGGTCAAAGCACAAGGTGAACACATACGTACTTTCAGAATGCACTGAAACAGCTGGCATGCACTGAGTAGTTGTTTGTAACTGCTCACTAGGGCTCAATTTGCTCATGCAGCATGCACTTGGGCGTCCTTGCCCATTGTAAATCTATTCTCTTTATAGCGATTACTATAAGTTTTCAACCATAACAGTGCTGTAAATGAAGACTCATCATATATAGCTGTAAAGAAAGTGGCTGTAATTGCAAAGACATGATGATAAGCTGATGATGACTTATCATTTGCTAAGCTGATGACAATGATGATTGCAAAGTAGCTGCAAAGACATTACGATAATGTTTTTGCAGCTACGTACCTTATCATCATCAATAGCATTAGCCACTTCTTTACAGCTATATAGAGCACACAATTGATGATGAGTCTTTATTTACAGCACTGTTATGGTTGAAAACTTATAGTAATCGCTATAAAGACAATAGATTTACAATGGGCAAGCTAGGACGCCCAAGTGCATGCTGCATGAGCAAATTGAGCCCTAGTGAGCAGTTACAAACAACTACTCAGTGCATGCCAGCTGTTTCAGTGCATGCTGAAAGTACGTATGTGTTCACCTTGTGCTTTGACCTATTTTGATATAGTAAACTGTGGCATGTCAGCATAGAAAAACCAAAAGATATCTTTAATAGTGCATGGTCATTTTGTTCACATCAGTCTACAGAATGAGCAAGTCGCTTGCGCTTTCTGTAGACTGCGCATTCTATAGAATGCGTTGCGCTTTCTATAGAACGCCCGCCATTCTATAGAATGGCACGCATTCTAGGAATTCCTAGAAAGCGCAACGCATTCTATAGAATGCGCAAATTCCCAGAATGCGCGGAACATATGTTACCTCCCTAAATTAACTGCTTTTGATGGTTGTGGTTAATTTAATAGGGAGGTAACATATACACTGCTATGGTTACAATCCTTTTCATTTCAAAATCTTGTTTCCTTACTTTTTCGATAAAATTAATGTACCAACCCTAAATCTCTTGCATTTTGGTTAAAATGTTTTTTATTACTTTTGTCTTTAAACCTGAGATATTTCTTTTTTTCTCTTCTGTGTAGTGGATGGAGTTGTGTGATTGTTGAGAAGCCATTTGGTAAAGACTCAGAGAGCTCTGCTAAGCTATCCACTCATCTTGCTGGATTGTTTAGAGAAGATGAGATGTAATTATCGTATTAATCACTACCTTGGTAAAGATACTGTTTGGCTGTTTGGTTCATGTGGGGATGATCTCAGCTGCTTCCATTACAACACAGCAGAGGAGAAGGGATTGGATTGTAAACCACAGAACAATGAAGACGTGATGCACAAAGGATGAGAGCCCGGGAGCAGGGGGAAGAGAGAAAGCATGCAGCTATAGAAGAGTATCAAATCCTAATCCTCATGATTTGTGTGTCATCTGATGATATTCCACTAGTATATGTTATAGAAACTAATCTGATAGTATTGCTGACTTATGCATTATTATACATTCTATTATCTGTATCAGATAAATACTCAATGATTATCAATATGAAAACTGAGATCGACTTCAGTTGTTATTAGAAAATATTAGAAAACAATGATTATTCACTGATCAAACAGATATTGATGACATGATGAGTGGTGATTATTTAATTAACCCTCGGCGCATGCGCGAGGGTTACGGTTCTTCGTTTGTCATTAACCCTCGGCGCATGCGCGAGGGTTACGGTACTTCGTTTGTCATTCGTTCGTTCGTTCGTTCGTTCGTTCATTCTGTCCATCGAGCTACAGAGACCATCGCTCAGGCGCGTGTCCACGATAGGGCTCCGGGTGCTCTAGCACCCCCTCAGCATTGAAGTTTTAAATTATTCATTGCATCAAAGTACACTGTGGCTATCAATTTATCATAACTGTTATTGCAACAAGCTTAGCAGCTGCCAAAATCCCATTCTAAGGTAGTTTAGGCTGTTTTTCCATTAGTTCAGCGATGAACAAATCCAGTGCGCCACGATAATAGTGACGAAAATGACGTAATTTAACGAATAAATGAATATTAATTAGAATTTGCGCGCGCGCTTCGCGCGCACCTATCTTTCCTCATTCCTGGACAGCAGTGGACACGCGCCTGATCGCTCACTTCTGAAACTCGGTAAGGGTATGAACAGGCTTAGCACGACAATGGCTTGCAATCAGACTCGTGGATTTTGCTAAAGTGCTTTCGTTCTCGAGTTATGGCTGGCTCACCTTGACGGCCGTCTTTGACCTCTCTGACGACAAAAGCGCCCATAGTTGGCTACCTAGGTACTTTTAGATTCCATCTAAACCTTAGGACAGCTCTGGGGGTGCGTAGACATCTCAAGAAAAAGCCTATCAAAGCCAAGAGCAATGGCTACCAAGCTACTCGTGTTCACGGTCACGCCCACTTGACACACCTTGTCTCGGTTGTGGTCAGCACTTTGCTGTCTTCTGGTTAGCAGTGGCAGTTTCAATAGCAAGCATACTGCTGCAAAGCTCCTTCTGTAAACCATAACTAAGGAGCTAACTCTACAATATGCAACACGCCGAGGGTTTCGTGAAATCTGTTCATTCGTTCATTCATTCATTCTGTCCATCGAGCTGCAGAGATCAGCGATCACTTCTACGCGTTGGTAAGGTAATGAGCATGATCAGCACGACAATGGCTTGCAATGTGACTCGTGGATTTTGCTAAAGTGCCTTCGTTCTCGAGTTATTGCTGGCTCACCTTGACAGCCGTCTTTGACCTCTCTGACGACTAAAGCGCCCATAGTTGACTACCTAGGTACCTGTAGATTCCATTTAAACTGCAGGACAGCTCTGGGGGTGCGTAGACATCTCAAGAAAAAGCCTATCAAAGCCAGAGCAACGGCTACCTACTCAGTGTTCACGGTCACGCCCACTTGACACACCTTGTCTTGTGGTCAGCACTTTGCTGTCTTCTGGTTAGCAGTGCAGTTTCAATAGCAAGCAGGTTGGCTTTAGCTGCAAAGCTTCTTCTGCAAACCATATCTAAGGAGCTAACTCTACAATGTGCAACACGCCGAGGGTTTCGTGAAATCTGTTCATTATTGCGGTCACTAGTGATCCAGTATCAGTGAGCACAGTAGGTGTAGTCTAGTGATGATGGATGAGTGGAGTGGAGACACACTGCAGGATAGCTGCTGGCACTGACCTAGTGCAGCTGGTCTCAGATAATACCTGGACATCAACAACACTTAGTAGTACTCTCACTCACTCACTCATTACCTAAACTCTTCAGTGAAGTGTTGTCTACATGTGTCTCTCAGTGATGTGGAGTGCTGTACTGATACTAGCATGAGAGACACCGAGTAATAGAGAGAGACAGCTTGCTCTGATGAGATACTGCTCTCTAGTGAAGCTGTGAGCTGTGACACTACTGCATGAAGACAGTCAATCTAACAACAAAGAGAGCATCATATCACACTCTCAGAGTTAGCTACTAGTAGGTACTCACTGTTGATCTGTTAGTAGCTAGTAGGTGATCTACCCACCATACTATAGTAGCACTGGACTCACACTGCTGCCAGGATACCTGTAACACAACGATACATAGTGATCTATCGTCTGAAGCACTACACCCACGCAGGTAGGCGTAGCTCAATGTTGCGCGTTATTTAGAAAAAGGCGGAGAAATTGATGTATCGAGTGTGCCTCAGTAAGCAGGGAGTGCTGTTAGTGCCTGAACAAAGTCACTATCACAAAGAAAACACTTCGGGCAAGCATAAGCAGGTATTTACTCTCTTATATATACTTTAGACATACTTTATGCCCCATACTTCATTAGCTAGCGGGAACACAGCAGCAACTACATCATTGGTACATTACCTGTTGAGCTACTCGAGACAGTTCATACAGTAGACCGACTGCATGATCAGTGAGCTCACCTAGTAGCTTACCAACCTGTGAGAGAGATGAGACATGCTAGTACCAGTACTAGTGCTAGTATACCTCATCATCCTCATCATGATGGGTGCCGCTGTGTGTGGTGTGTTGGTGTAGTGGTGTGTGGCAGCAGTGTCTCTGGTGCTGCTGATAATAGTGACTCAGTGTGGTTAGTGTCATGGCTGTCACTGACTCCAACATCTCTCCACTACAACAACGGAGAAGAGAGAGAGAGAGGCAGATTAATAGTGAGCAAGGAGAGTGATTGTTTTGATAGACAACTATGTAAAGCTGCTGACAATTTTCTTGTGGTATAAGAATGCGCAACATTCAAGTTCATGTCAAGTCGACTAGTTAAAATTTGCATAATAATTATTTAATCTATGATAAATTTCCTGAATCATGTTCAAATGTGCTGCTCACTTGTTTCTTGTTAGTAGAAGGAATCGTTTGTTACACGAGTGAGTTCCCTGCAGTGCTCTGAGCAACACCTCCATTACAATAGCTGCATACCTGAGGAGAGACAAGAGGAGGTGGATAGAGAGGTATGATTGCACATGGTCACAGCATCAGTGAGCTCACTCTATGGAGTCTATCAATGATAGCTTCTCTGTGATACATCTAGTCCTCTACTGATCAATACAATACTGTAATACATCACTATCCTAGACAAAGAGAGAGCTGTTTTGCTGTGCTTGGGACTCTAACTACTTGGACCTGTTATCTCAATTTGACATTCCAACTCTTGAGAGGAGAAGAACTGAACTCTCTTTATGTTTTTTGTACAGAGTTGTTAACTCTCTTTGTTACTTTCCAGAACATCTTGTCCGGATTAGACCGTCTCTCCCGTACAACACGAGTTCCTCCAACCGTCCCATATTGGTTCAACCATTTGCCCGAACTAACTCTTATCTTTTTTCTTTTGTATCCCACTGCGTGGGCGTATCAAAGGCACCGCCAGCACAATATATTCCATACCATGGTGGTATGTAATATATTGCAGTCCTAGGGCAATATGTATATATTACCCTAGGAATGCAATATATCCCATATTGCACTCGGCCTCGCACATCGCCAGGTTGCAGAAATTGTACGAAGGAACAGACCAATCTGCAAACTGGCAATAGCAGCCCCCCAAAAATTAACATGGTACAGTATTGACCACGTGAACAACAACATTTGGCAGGAGTGGTATCCTACCGGAAGGTACTCGGCTGCTAATGCTCACGCCTTAATATACCCCTTCAAATTCTTCTTACTAGTGGGTATCAACCACAATAAATAATTATCACAATAATGAACTAACACTACAGGTGTTCAAGTGATACTGCCCAGTGTTCATAGTGAAAGTCACTTGCCAGTGCTCTGAGACTGAGGTGATTGCATGATGTTTACCACCATAGATTGTGGAGCAATCTGGATGCTGCATTCATTCAGTCCAGAAAACATTGAACCCAAAAGTCCAGCTCCTGATGTCGTCATTTCTTTCTTGTGTTCGTACACCTCACTACGTGAATGCAACTCTTCAGAAAAAGAGCATCCTGGTTGACTCATTACGCTCGAGACAGCTTGCAATTGGCTCTGTGTAGGTCTCTCATAAACTTCAAGCGCTTTGCTAGATCTATGTCCCGTGATCCCCTTGATGATCTTCTCGCTGCATGTTTAACTTCGGCACCGATTCCTTCAGAACGTGAATACCTAAGTAACCCGGCAAGTATCTGATACAAGGTAGATGCTGGATAGGGCTTACCATCTACACGCCGACACTCCATCACAAATCTTGCTAACCAAAAGTTTAGTTTCTCAGCGCAAGGGCACTCTAAAAAATCTGGTGGACACTCGCCTTCCTCCTCTGTTGGTCTAGCCTTGCGCCATTCATTGAATACACGAACAGCCCAGTCTGTGTTCTTCGATGTGTTGGCTGGAGTATATCCTTCGCATACAGATGACATTTCCTCCAGTGGCAATGGACTAGCAAAGCGACCCTTTCCCTTGCCCTTTCCCTTGAGTGAAAGAGACAAGCGTGGTTTCTTGTTAGGAGGATCTGGAGGATTGTTCTCTTGGTTGTCGTCCATCTTGTCTTGGCAATAAGCACATGGTTTACTAAATTTAGCAACGCTCCAAAAAATAGACGTGGAATACGCCCACGCAGTGGAATACAAACATGTTAAACAACGGTCCCTCGGGCAGTATGGAATATTCACTCGTGCAATTTAATTAGAGCCCTCGGGCCTGCGGCCCTCGGGCTCTAATTAAATTGCCCTCGTGTATATTCCATACCGCCCTCGGTACCGTTGTTTAACTAGTACATATTCCTTATTCTATTTCTGTTTGGAACTCTTTGCCAGTTCATATTACACAGTCTCCTAGTATTACCTCCTTTAGATCTCATATTTCTAACTTACCTTCTTTAATTTAATCATCTTATCGGATACACTTCATATTAGCATTTTTTTTGCTATTGTGTATTCCATGCATCCATATGCAAAATTATCATAAAAAAAAAAAAGAGAGAGAAAGATTTAGAGTCTCAGGCTGAGTATAATCAGAAATGCCCAGTATTAAAAGTTTTGTCACACATTCAAGCAACAAAATAAAATGTGGCGCATGTACTATGTAGGCTGAGAAAATTAAGTTAAATAATTAGATCCAGTTGGACTATATGCATAATAATTATGTACGATAGCATGAAGTAGATATTTTGATAGTGAACATTTTGGGTTAGAAATAGAATAATGGTGGTCTATAACTTACCGACCCGAATGGCGATCTTATAGTGAAGTATCTCTTACAAGCTGTAGTTAACTCAAGAAGCAGTTTAACTGATGTATCTATTCTTCTACAATGAAGTAACTCTGATCTCAGTGACTGATACTGCTCACACCATGCTTGCCTGCAGTAGAGATAAACACCACCATTACTACTATAAACCAGCTCACAGTGGTTTACAATGTGACGTGATGGCTAGTACTATGTTGCATCAAAATATAGTATGTCATGTTGCCTGACAAATAGCAATGCAGAGCAAACTACTGAGTCACATTGCAAACTAGTGTGATGGTATTAATGAGTTTTCGTCCAAATTTGCAAATCTGGCTAGAAATGCTCCAAAAGTGTTGAAAATGAACTCTAAGTGTTCTAGATATCATTTTGAGACAGTTTCTGTAAGAAATAGAGGGTGAAGGATTTCAAGGAGCTTAACCCTTTAATTACTAAATTATCCAGCTGAATTTTTAACCTGGTAAATGCTGACCACTTCTCTCGTGAATATCTCGTGTGTCTTTTGTGCTACTGGTCTCAAATTTGCGTCCTTTTACGCCTGTGACTAGCCGCAATTGCCCACACTCAAGTCGGTCAATATGCCCCTCCCACTTCGAAAGTGAAGCCGATAAAGTGCAACGACCTCATCAAATTTTGCTCAAAGTTAGTACTTTGGGGCTGGCTGCTGAAAAGTACACACAAATAGCAGTGGTTTTGGTGAGTGCAAAATGTAGCCCAGATCATAGAGAATGCACAAAAATGTGTTTGCGAGCACACTGAAGCCATAAAATGTCCAAATTTTCTTGTCGGCCATTTTGTTTTTCCTAAAATGTTGTGGAATTTGCGCTGAAGCCATAGAAATGCCATCATCATAATGTTTAGTGCAGGGGGCGCGCCGAAAACTGGTCAATTTTTGCGGTTATTTGTATTCTTCAATTTGGCTTAATTTTGGGATATTTTAACACTTTTTGAGAAAGTTATGGTGTCTGAAGTATGTATGTTGCCAAAAGGCAACAATAGCGGTTAAAAGGTTAATGAAGGGGTGGGGCTAGTTCACTCACTGTTTATCAGTGTGTGTGTCATTGTTAGTCGTCTGCTGATGTGATGATGAGTCTAGAGAACAACACTCCTACACACAATGATGACCAGGTTAGTGTATCATGGAGACAGTACTGGTTTAACATCATTGAATTCATAGATTCCATGAACGTTCATGTGCTAAAAGTTTTACAACACATTGCAGGCTTTGCTCATTTTCTCAAATTATTATTTGCAGGTTTGATACCTTTTATTGACTATCTTTAACCCTTTAGCCCCTAATGACGCCTTTTGGCGTCATAATTGACTCCACCTACTCTAGACGTCATAACTAGTGTGAAAAGTGCTCTAGAAAGGTCAAATCAAGTTTAATTGCAAATTACCTGAAAAAACCACTTTTTTTCGTCGCGCCCTTCCCACTAAACCATTTAGAATAGGGGACGGGGGGGATTTTTAAAGGGGGGTTTTCCCCCCTTTAACCCGGGGTTCGAAGGGGCGGAGCCCCTCGCCGCTTTCGGCATTTTTGGGGCTTCAGGACGCCCGGAAATGCATACTTTGGCATAGAATATGGTCTAAACTGTGCTGTTTGCTCACCTGGACACCACCAGGTTTTTGTATCAGTCACCAGGGCTAAACGAAGACCAAAATTGGCTGAAAAATGACGAGGACGCAGCACTTAAGTGGCTTCAATTCCGAAGTGGGAGTGGCCAACTCAGAGTTTACCAAATGGTCGTAAACTTTGACATGCCAGGAAAAAACAGTGCTAGTTTGGAACAGCTAGCGTACTGCATGTTGTAGAAAATCGCAAGACAAACTGTCAGCTTAGCAAAAGTCAAACTGTCGTCAAAATAATTCAGTAATTAAAGGGTTAAGCAAACGTGCAAATTTTGCTCAAATTTGATGACGAATGCTTAAATAATATTTAGGAACCTTTGCTCAAAAATGACCTTAGTGTAACTTTAGATCAAAACTGAATTAGATTAATATGAGCTGCCTAAATTTAGGCATGCTGAATTTCTAGATTTAACTAAAAATTCTGAATAAGCATGCCTAATGTTGTCCTAAATTGCTAAAAATATTATGGTGTGAATTATTAAAAATGCCCGCAGTATTATACTTTGGTCGTTTTTTCTTCCAATTTTCAATGATATGTTAATTTTTCAAACTACCTATATGGCCTGCAAGTACTATCATCTGATTATAGCTATGTCACGGCATGCTCACTCACTATTATCATCTGACTATCACATGATATGACTGCTAGTCACATGATCACTCACTATTCTGTAGTCCTCAAGTGCACTGGTAAAGTGACGATGAAAGTAGGTGTGGTCCTTGAGTACATATATCTCCAGTGGCACAGTCTCCACCCTCACACTCTCTCCCTCACCTCCTCCACCTCCCCCCATCACCACCTCACTTAGTCCTAGACTAAGTGTGCTGCTCCATTTCTCGTCATGTGCTAGCAGCAATCTCTCCCTCGGCCCTCTCTCATCCAGTGAGCTACTGATGCTACCAGAACTGCCTCTGAAATCTCCCGGACCTTGTTTCAATGTTAAGACCTTGTCCAGACTGCTAGTACTCTTACTGAGCTTCTCTTGCTGTGAGAGGAGCCCACCAGCTACTGAGCTGCCTCTAGTAGCTGACAGGTAAGGTGAGTTAGTGTGTGCATCTGTGTCGCTGATGTGTAATGAGGGAGGAGGGGTTCTTGCTGGTTAAACACCACCATTATTACTATAAACCAGTTCACTATTATGTAGAAATCACTCTCCAGCTCATATAGTCGTTGAGAGGGAGGTTACGGCGCAACAAGGTGTCCAGGCGACCATCAAATCGATTGGTCTTGTGCTGCAGTTGGTGGGCCATCCTTCACTTCATGCATGATCCAGTTAGTGATGAGGATTACGTGGGTGAGCAGTGCTTTTAGTAAAAATCATCATGGTAACGAATAACATATCACCATTGAAACAAACACTACAATAATAATCACTACAAAAATGTTATAAATTATACATGTAAAAGTCTACAAAAATTAGTGCTTTCACAAAAAATTAGATGGATGATGTCATCGTTTTGTGAAGTGGTTTAGCTGATCCACAATGTAACTCATTGCTGGTCGCTTGTTGGGGTCCTGTTGCACACATGAGCTGATCAGTTGGTGCATTAGTGGCCAGTCCTTGGCCATGGACTGCAGCATGGAGGGGAAGGCACCAGGGTCAGGAAGACGATTGCTCAACACCTCACACAGTAGCTTGCCAAAACTAAACACGTCCATCTTGGTAGTCTGTTGCTCTCCCTTGAACACTTCAGGAGCAGTGTACATTGCAGCTCCTGGACCAGGAGTGCTAGCATGCTGTACAAGGTTGGCGGAACCAAAGTCTGACAGCTTCCCTCTCCACTTGTTGTCGGGTAGAGCTAGCAGCAGGACGTTGGCACTGCTCACATCTCTGTGAATGATGGGGTTCGACTGGAGATGGAGGTAGTTGAGTGCAGCGGATACGTCCCTCAGTATGCTTAACTTAGCACCATTCAGGAGTTGAGTGTTGTGATAGGCTTGGCGTAGGTTGGTGTCCATGAGTTCTGTGATGATGATGGGAGTGTTGGATGGACTGTCTAGTACTGCTGCCATGAACAGCAGCAGGTTGGGGTGACGCACTTTAGCCATCAAGCTGATCTCACGACGGAGGAGATCTCTATAGTAGTCTGACGAGCTGATGATGGAGTGGAGCTGTTTCATAGCTACTTCCTGGCCTCGGAAACTGCCGACCACTACTCTCCCCCACCCTCCTTCTCCCAGCAACCGGCCTGTGGGTCGTACCTCATTGTGGCTCACCACCCAGAAGCTAATGTCAGTATCTGAACCTAACTTAGGTTGCTGGTCCAACCTAGACTGGAGCTGCCTTGCCTCCTCCTGGAGACGAGTGATCTCTTGCTGGTGGTTTTGTGTTAGACGAGCATTGTCTTGCTGAAGGCGACTGTTGTCTTGCTGAAGTTGAGAGATGGTTTGCTGGTGATGGGTGACTTCTTGTTGATGGATTTGTGTTAGATGAGCATTGTCTTGCTTTAGATGAACATTCTCTTGCTGAAGACTAGTAACCTCTTTCTGTAATCGAGTGTTGTCTTGCTGGAGGTGATCATTGTCTTGCTGGAGGTGATCATTGCCTTCCTGGAGGTGGTCATTGCCTTCCTGTAGGTGATCATTGCCTTCCTGGAGGTGATCATTGTCTTGCTGGAGGTGAGTGATCTGCTGGTGAAGAACAGTGTTCGTATCTTTTGCTGTTCCACTGCTTGCTTGATGTGGAGGTGATGCTTGGGGATTAGAGACCTGGTCTTCACGATGACGTATTGTTGGAGGCTCTTGTGGTTTAGTGATGGACAGCTTGTTTAAAAGTTGACGATATAAAGGAACACTTTCAGCAGTTGCATGAGGGTTAATATCTGAGAGAGGAAGAGAAGAGAGAAGAGGTGTGAACACAGTAAGATGATGGAGTGGATGAGGTACATGAGATACAGTAATGGACAACAGTCACTCACCAGATGATACTAATTGTATATTTGTGGTAAGTCCATGAACATCAGCCACGCCCCAGAATGGTTTGTGTGTCGGTAGTCCAGTCCACACAATGCCCTTATCCACACCATCAATATAGACATGTAGCTCTCCCTTTCTTGAGACCATGCAACCAAGAGTCTGACCCTCTCGGAGTGACCAGAGGTCAACTTTGAGCTCTCTACTCTTATCATTGTGACAAACGGTACTACGCCACAGGATCCAGTAGTCAGAGCGATCTCTCCATTCGACTGCATCACTAGGAATGCCGCTCGGAATGCTGATATCAGTGGCGTAGCCAGAATGGGGCCTAGTGGGGCCTGTGCCCCACCAAGTTTCACTAGTGCCCCACTCCAAAATCAAGTCTCCTAATTAAAATTCATCAGTTAATTATAGCACATACGTGTCTTCATGATCAGTTAGTCTAGCTGAACGCACTTAGCTGACTTATAAGCAATACTGGGCTGATCTGTCTGACTGACGGTCGATCTGTAGGTCTCCTGACTTGCTGCAGCCATTTTAGGCGTGGCCAATGCGAGGCGTGGCTTGTTTACACGTGTGGCTGGTTAACAAAATTAATGCTACGTGCGAACTGAATTGTTATTTTGTATCTGTCACTTAAAACGAAATTTCCATTCACCAGCATGGCTCTTATCTACGTGGTACGCTCTTATCTACCTGCTAGGTAGCTTGCGAGTCCAGCCGGCGAGCTACGTGCGAACTGAAATGTCCAAAAACGTGCATCTCATGAATATTAATTAGTAAAAATTTTTTCGGGCTCGCTTCGCTCGCCACTTCAGTGCCCCACCTCTGAAAAATCCTGGCTACGCCACTGGCTGATATTATCATCAGGACACTGTGTGGTCATACCTACACGCTGTTGTTGGTAGTAAGATATAAACACAGTAAACAGTGAACACTAATCACTAACTAGTCACTATAGTACACACACTAGTCAGCTAGACACTCACAATGGATCCTAACCATAAGTACGATTCATCATACTTGAGTATCTTCACCCAGAATACGGTACTTAGCGCTACCGGCTGCGTAGTGAATACAATACCATCTCTATGGCTTCTAACTCGTCTAGCAACAGTGTTGTTTTCTGAGAGTTTGATGTTCTCTCCATGACGAGAGTGGAAGCACTGCGTACTCGTAGTCGCCATCGTGGTCGCACAACACCCATCTAATTAACTAGGGGTCTCCTCATTTTTTCCATTTTTCATTTCAAAGCCACTAGTGCTAATTGAAGAGAGAAGAGACTTCAAATATGAGAGAGAATGAGCTGATTTAATAGAAACTGGGAGACTATTCTCAGTCCAGTTCCTCGCTAAAATTATTGCTGTACGGTATATCTGTTCCTCATGCATCAGGTGAGTTCAAGCAAGCATTCAGCTGCTTCCATTACAGCACAGCAGAGGAGAAGAGATTGGATTGTATACCACAGAGCAACGAAAACATGATGCGTCACAGAGGATGAGAGAGCAGGAGGAAGAGAGGGGGGATGAAGCAGCTATAGAAGAGTATCAAATCAGATAGTGCTGTGTTACAATCCTCATGATTTGTGTGTCATCTGATGATATTCCACTAGTATGTTATACTGATAGTATTGCTGACTTATGTATTATACTATTATCTGTATGAGATAAACACTCAATCATTATCAGTATTATAATATGAAAAGATCGACTTTAGTTGTTATTAGAAAACAATGATTATTCACTGATCAAACAGATATTGATGACATGATGAGTGGTGATTATTGTGGTCACTAGTGATCCAGTATCAGTGAGCACAGTAGGTGTAGTCTAGTGATGATGGATGAGTGGAGTGGAGACACACTGCAGGATAGCTGCTGGCACTGACCTAGTGCAGCTGGTCTCAGATAATACCTGGACATCAACAACACTTAGTAGTACTCTCACTCACTCACTCATTACCTAAACTCTTCAGTGAAGTGTTGTCTACAAGTGTCTCTCAGTGATGTGGAGTGCTGTACTGATACTAGCATGAGAGACACTGAGTAATAGAGAGAGACAGCTTGCTCTGATGAGACACTGCTCTCTAGTGAAGCTGTGAGCTGTGACACTACTGCATGAAGACAGTCAATCTAACAACAAAGAGAGCATCATATCACACTCTCAGAGCTAGCTACTAGTAGGTACTCACTGTTGATCTGTTAGTAGCTAGTAGGTGATCTACCCACCATACTATAGTAGCACTGGACTCACACTGCTGCCAGGATACCTGTAACACAACGAGACATAGTGATCTATCATCTGAAGCAGTACACCCACGCAAGTAGGCGTAGCTCAATGTTGTGCGTTATTTAGAAAAAAGGCGCGGAAATTGATGTATTGAGTCTGCCTCAGTGAGCAGAGAGTGCTGTTAGTGCCTGAACAAAGTCGCTATCACAAAGAAAACACTTCGGGCAAGCATAACCAGGTATTTACTCTCTTACACTATTTAGACACACTTTATGCCCCATACTCCATTAGCTAGCGGGAACACAGCAGTAACATCATCATTGGTACATTACCTGTTGAGCTACTCGAGACAGTTCATACAGTAGACCGACTGTACGATCAGTGAGCTCACCTAGTAGCTTACCAACCTGTGAGAGAGATGAGACATGCTAGTACCAGTACTAGTGCTAGTATACCTCATCATCCTCATCATGATGGGTGCCGCTGTGTGTGGTGTGTGTGGTGTGTTGGTGTAGTGGTGTGTGGCAGCAGTGTCTCTGGTGCTGCTGATAATAGTGACTCAATGTGGTTAGTGTCATGGCTGTCACTGACTCTAACATCTCTCCACTACAACAACGAAGAGAGAGAGAGGTAGATTAATACTGAGGAAGGAGAGTGATTGTTTTGATAGACAACTATGTAAAGCTGCCGAAAATGTTTTTGTGGTATAAGAATGTGCAACATTCAAGTTCATGTCAATTCGACATATAAAATTTGCATAATATTTAATCTATGATAAATTTCCTGAATCTTGTTCAAATGTGCTGCTCACTTGTTTCTTGTTAGTAGAAGGAATCGTTTGTTATACGAGTGAGTTCCCTGCAGTGCTCTGAGCAACACCTCCATTACAATAGCTGCATACCTGAGGAAAGACAAGAGGAGGTGGATAGAGAGGTATGAATGCACATGGTCACAGCATCAGTGAGCTCACTCTATGGAGTCTATCAATGATAGTTTCTCTGTGATACATCTAGTCCTCAACTGATCAATACAATACTGTAACACATCACTATCCTAGACAAAGAGAGAGAGAATGAAAAATTTAGAGTCTGCATGCATGAGTTAAAAAAATTCTCAGCATTAAAAGCTTTTTCACTCATTCAAGCAACAAAATAAAATATGGCATGTGTATTGTGTAGGCTGAGAAAAATAATAATAATTAGATCCAGTTGATCTATGCATAATAATGTACGATAGCACAAAGTAGATATTTTGATAGTGAAAATCTGTTTTAGAAACAGAATGATGATGGTCCATATAGCTTACCGACCAGAATAGAGATCTTATAGTGAAGTATCTCTTACAAGCTGTAGTTAACTCAAGAAGCAGTTTAACTGATATGTATCTAGTCTTCTACAATGAAGCAACTCTGATCTCAGTCAGTGACTGATACTGCTCACACCATGCTTGCCTGCAGTAGAGATCAGATAAACACCACCATTATTACTATAAACCAGCTCACGATGGTTTACAATGTGACGTGGTGGCTAGCACTATCAAAATATACTATGTCACGTTGCCTGACAATTAGCAATGCAGTGCAAACTACTGAGTCACATTGTAAACTAGTGTGATGGTATTAATGAAGGGGTGGGGCTAGTTCACTCACTGTTTATCAGCGTGTGTGTCATTGTTAGTCGTCTGCTGATGTGATGATGTGTCTTGACAACAACACTCCTACACACAATGATGAATAGGTTAGTGTATCATGGAGACTGTGCTGGTTTAACATCATTGCATTCATAGATTCAATAATGAACGTTCATGTGCTAAAAGTTTGACAATGCATTGCAGGCTTTGATCATTTATTTTCTCAATTAATTATTTTTTGCACGTTTGATACCTATTATTGATTATCTTCAGCACATGCCAAACAAAACATGCAAATTTTGCTCAAATTTGATGACAATGCCTAAATTTAGGAACTTTTGCTCTAAAATGACCTAAATTTGATCAATAATACTGAAAATAATGAGCTGCCTAATTTTAGGCATGCTAGATTTCTATAACTTCTGAAAGTTCAGGTAAGCATGCCTATAGTAGGCATGTAGTCCTATATTGCTAAAAATAAAATTATGGTGTGAATTATTATTACCGTGCCTCCCTAATAATACATGTAAAAGGCTTAAAAAATTAATACTTTCACTAAAAAATAGAATGGACGATGTCATCGTTTTGTGAAGTGGTTTAGCTGATCCACAATGTAACTCATTGCTGGTCGCTTGTTGGGGTCCTGTTGCACACATGAGCTGATCAGTTGGTGCATTAGTGGCCAGTCCTTGGCCATGGACTGCAGCATGGAGGGGAAGGCACCAGGGTCAGGAAGACGGTTGCTCAACACCTCACACAGGAGCTTGCCAAAACTAAACACGTCCATCTTGGTTGTCTGTTGCTCTCCCTTGAACACTTCAGGAGCAGTGTACATTGCAGCTCCTGGACCAGGAGTGCTAGCATGCTGTACAAGGTTGGCGGAACCAAAGTCTGACAGCTTCCCTCTCCACTTGTTGTTGGGTAGAGCTAGCAGCAGAACGTTGGCACTGCTCACATCTCTGTGAATGATGGGGTTCGACTGGAGATGGAGGTAGTTGAGTGCAGCAGATACGTCCCTCAGTATGCTTAGCTTGACGCCATTGTTAGTGAGTTGAGCGTTGTGATAGGCTTGGCGTAGGTTGGTGTCCATGAGTTCTGTGATGATGATGGGAGTGTTTGATGGACTGTCCAGTACTGCTGCTATGAACAGCAGCAGGTTGGGGTGACGCACTTTAGCCATCAAGCTGATCTCACGACGGAGGAGATCTCTATAGTAGTCAGACGAGCTGATGATGGAGTGGAGCTGTTTCATAGCTACATCCTGGCCTCGGAAACTGCCAACCACTACTCTCCCCCACCCTCCTTCTCCCAGCACCTTGCCTGTGGGTCGTACATCATTGTGGCTCACCACCCAGAAGCTAATGTCAGTATCTGAACCTAACTTAGGTTGCTGGTCCAACCTAGACTGGAGCTGCCTTGCCTCCTCCTGGAGACGAGTTTTGTCCTGTTGTAGATGAGTGACCTGTAGTTGGAGCTGTTGTTTTAGACGAGCGTTCTCTTGGTGAAGACTAGCAACCTCTTGCTGGAGGTGATAATTGTCTTGCTGGAGGAGAGTGATCTGCTGGTGAAGCGGAATAGTGTTCGTATATTTTGCTGTTCCAATGCTTGTTTGATGTGGAGGCGTGGCTTGGGGATTAGAGACCTGGTCTTCACGATGACGTATTGTTAGAGGCGCTTGTGGTTTAGTGATGGACAGCTTGTTTGAAAGTTGATGATATAAAGGAACACTTTCAGCAGTTGCATGAGGGTTAATATCTGAGAGAGGAGAGAGAAAGGTGTGAACACAGTAACACAATAACAGAACACAGGAGTGGAACAGGATGAGGTAATGAGAGATACAGTAATGGACAACAGTCACTCACCAGATGATACTAATTGTATCTTTTTGGTACATCCACAAACATCAGCCACACCCCAGAATGGTTTGTGTGTTGGTAGTTCAGTCCACACAATACCCTTATCCACACCATCAATATAGACATGTAGCTCTCCCTCTCTTGAGACCGTGCAACCAACAGTCTGACCCTCTCCGAGTGACTCGAGGTTAACTTTCAGCTGGCTTCTCTTACCATTGTGATAAACAGTACTACACCTCAGGATCCAGTAGTCAGAGTGACCACTCCATTCCACTGCATAACTAGGAATGCTGATATTATCAGGACACTGTGTGGTCATACCTATCATCTGTTGTTGATAATAAGATATCAACACAGTAAACAGTGAACACTAATCACTAACTAGTCACTATAGTACACACACTAGTCAGCTAGACACTCACAATGGATCCAAACCATCTAGTGTTATTCTCGAGTATCTTCACCTGGAATACGGTACCTAGCGCTACTGGCTGCTCAGTGAATACATTTCCATTCCAATTGCTTCCAACTCGTCTAGCAACAGTGTTTTTATCGGAGAGATTGATGTTCTTTCCACAACGAGAGTGAAAGCGCCCAGTACGCGTAGTCGCCATCAAGAGGTAACGTCCATCTTTTTAACTATAGGGTCTCCTCATTGTGTGTTGTATCCGGTGTCACGGGAAGTAGACAAGGCGGGAGCGACCCTGCCAGCAACATCTCGCTAGCGGCATCCTGCCCGCCCTCAATATAGTGCCGTCAGCAGGCTACAGCAGCTACATGTAGCTCGATCATAGCTCTAGTGCTGCTCACAGCCACTACTGCAGTCATGGCGGAGTCGACCATATTCGTCACAGTAGACTAGTGATGGGCGCCTATAGCTCTGTAAGCCACAGCATGCATTGATCTAGCTAGCTGTTGCTAGTAATATGAGAGGGAGAGAGGAGGAGAGATGTTATTGCTAGCATGTGTAGCTGCTGTTGGTAGATAGAGACAAGGCTCAGCCTTCTCTTGTATCCTCCATGCATTAGGGTGACCTTGGTAAGAAGATCTATCCAACACTGAGGTGAGTGAATGAGTGTTTCCATTGCATGATCGATATGTGTGTTTGTAAAGGGTTAATTAAATGCTCTTTTTTTTTCAAAGTTGATTTGTTACCTAAAGGAGCTAAGATACAGTGGGATATGCTAGATCAGCACTTAGCAATAATGATCTACACCATAGAGTGGAACCATTCCTCAAGGTAACTCACTCACTCACTCACTCTAGATCTCTTTCCTTCTCTCTTGCAGGCTAAACCTGAGGAAAAGGACAAAGTTGAGTCATTCTTTGCTAGTTATAGCCTGTCAAGGGCTCTTATGATAAGAAAGAGGATTTTGATAATCTGAATGCTGAGTTGTTGAAGCTAGAGCAGGGCTCTAGTGCTGGTAATCGTCTAGTGTACCTGGCTCTACCTCCATCAGTGTTTGCTGCCGTCACTACCAACGTTAACATTAAGGCTAAAACGTGAGCATTTCAATATTACACACACTCATATGACTGTTGTTCTGTAGTTGATGTATTATAAAGTATCTTCAGAAATTGAAACAGTTTCAATATTGCTTTTTTACTCGTTGCTTTCTGAAATATTAGATGCATTATGCATGGTATTGTATTTAAACTCATTTTCACTCTCTGTGTAGTGGATGGACTCGTGTGATTATTGAGAAGCCATTTGGTAAAGACTCAGAGAGCTCTGCTAAGCTATCCACTCATCTTGCTGGACTGTTCATGCAGAGAAGATGAGATATATCGTATTGATCACTACCTTAATTGGTAAAGAAATGGTGCAGAACCTCCTAGTACTGAGGTAAGGGAGAGTCAACATCTTGTGACAGTGTGTGGAGACGTAATTTTTAGTGAGGCAAATATTTCTCACGCTAAAATTACTAGCTGTACGGTATCTGTTCCTCATCAGGTGGTATGCTGTTTGGTTCATGTGGGGATGAGTTCAAGCAAGTGTTCAGCTGCTTCTATTTTACAGCACAGCAGAGGAGATGGGATTGGATTGTATACCACAGTGCAATGAAGACATGATGCGTCACTGAGGACGAGAGAGCAGGAGGAAGAGAGAGAGAGAGGGATGAAGCAGCTATAGAAGTGTATCAAATCAGATAGTGCTGTGTTACAATCCTCATGATTTGTGTGTCATCTGATGATATTCCACTAGTATGTTATAGAAACTAATCGCTGACTTATGCATTATACATTCTATTATCTGTATGAGATAAACACTCAATCATTGTCAGTATTATTATTAGTGAAAAGATCAATTTTAGAAAACAATGAATATTCACTGATCAAACAGATATTGATGACATGATGAGTGGTGATTATTGTGGTCACTAGTGATCCAGTATCAGTGAGCACAGTAGGTGTAGTCTAGTGATGATGGATGAGTGGAGTGGAGACACACTGCAGGATAGCTGCTGGCACTGACCTAGTACAGCTGGTCTCAGATAATACCTGGACATCAACAACACTTAATAGTACTCTCACTCACTCACTCATTACCTAAACTCTTCAGTGAAGTGTTGTCTACAAGTGCCTCTCAGTGATGTGGAGTGCTGTACTGATACTAGCATGAGAGACACTGAGTAATAGAGAGAGACAGCTTGCTCTGATGAGACACTGCTCTCTAGTGAAGCTGTGAGCTGTGACACTACTGCATGAAGACAGTCAATCTAACAACAAAGAGAGCATCATATCACACTCTCAGAGCTAGCTACTAGTAGGTACTCACTGTTGATCTGTTAGTAGCTAGTAGGTGATCTACCCACCATACTATAGTAGCACTGGACTCACACTGCTGCCAGGATACCTGTAACACAACGATACGTAGTGATCTATCATCTGAAGCAGTACACCCACGCAAGTAGGCGTAGCTCAATGTCGTGCGTTATTTAGAAAAGGCGGGGAAATTGATGTATCGAGTGTGCCTCAGTCAGCAGTGCATGCTGTTAGTGCCTGAACAAGTCGCTATCACAAAGAAAACACTTCGAACAAGCACAATCAGGTCTTTAGTGGGAACAGCTAGTTAGCTAGTAGGAACACAGCGGTAACATCATCATTGGTACATTACCTGTTGAGCTACTCGAGATAGTTCATACAGTAGACCGACTGTATGATCAGTGAGCTCACCTAGTAGCTTACCAACCTGTGAGAGAGATGAGACATGCTAGTACCAGTACTAGTGCTAGTATACCTCATCATCCTCATCATGATGGG
The DNA here is from genome assembly GCA_964017065.1 of Haliclona indistincta. NCBI lineage: Eukaryota > Metazoa > Porifera > Demospongiae > Haplosclerida > Chalinidae > Haliclona > Haliclona indistincta. The sequence goes on from OZ024789.1 coordinate 855,957, forward strand.
TGCCGCTGTGTGTGGTGTGTTGGTGTAGTGGTGTGTGGCAGCAGTGTCTCTGGTGCTGCTGATAATAGTGACTCAGTGTGGTTAGTGTCATGGCTGTCACTGACTCTAACATCTCTCCACTACAACAACGAAGAAGAGAAGAGAGGTATATTAATAGTGAGCAGAAAGAGTGCTTGTTTTGATAGACAACTATGTAAAGCTGCTGAAAATTTATTGTGGAATAAGAATGAGCAACATTCAAGTTCATGTCAATTCAATTAATTTCCTGAATCTTGTTGAAATGTGCTGCTTACTTGTTTCTTGTTAGTAGAAGGAATCGTTTGTTACATGAGTGAGTTCCCTGCAGTGCTCTGAGCAACACCTCCATTACAATAGCTGCATACCTGAGGAGAGACAAGAGGAGGTGGATAGAGAGGTATGAATGCACATGGTCACAGCATCAGTGAGCTCACTCTATGGAGTCTATCAATGATAGTTTCTCTGTGATACATCTAGTCCTCAACTGATCAATACAATACTGTAATACATCACTATCCTAGACATTTTGAACATTTTGGGGCTACTGACTTTTCAATCCACGCTCCCCAGCATGGCGCCTCGCTGCTGTCGATGCTGTTCTGGAAGTTGCAAGAACTGTGTCTGCGTTAGGGACCAAAAGCCTTGTACCGACTGTCGACCGTCTCTGAGTGGAAACTGTTCGAACGTGAGCGCCCAGCTTTCCTGCTCCCAGTCCCAGTCCCAGGACACCCAAGACCTTCCCCCGACGCCGTCACTGGTGCCTTCGCCCTCGTCTACCAATGTCGAGTTACTACCTGACCCGGTCTGTCTGCCGCCTCCATTGCCTTTGGCCGCCCCCTTGTTCTCTTGGGGTGAGTGTGAGACCTCCCTGTTCATGCAGAAGTTGGAGGAAGCATTTGAAGAAGTTATGCATTGGAAAAGAAATTTATTCCCAGTTCCCCTGGGAAATGCTGGTAAAAAATTTGTCCTGGAACTCAGTAGGCTCTTCAGGGCCTACGCTGGTGGCTCTGCCTTGGAATCAGTGGCCATGAAAGCCTGTCTTGTGATGCCCCCACTCCTTCTGCAAAAACCCTTCCGTTCCTCAAAGGATAAGGACCATATTGCCATTTTACAACGGCGTCTTGATTCTTGGAAGAGTGGTGATCTGCTCTCGCTACTCTCTGAAGGTCGCGCTCTGCAACTGCGTCTCCCCAAACCTGCCCATTCTACTGACTCCCAGCAAGAGAAAGCTGCTCGATCATTTGCCTCGCTGATGTTCCAGGGCAAGATCTCTGCAGCAATTGATCTTCTCTCACGGAATGGGAAGGCTGGCATCCTACGTTCTGGGGACACAGTGGAGGTTGGTGAGCAGGGACCAATCCTAGTGTCTGATGCACTGAAAGCAAAACACCCTCCAGCCAACCCGGCTCTCTCTCATGCTCTAATTGATTACCCTGATAGCATCCCGACAGTTCCACCAGTGGTGTTTGACCAGATAACTGGAGGGTCCATCCGCCAAGCTGCTTTACGAACAAAAGGTGCTCATGGCCCCTCAGGAATGGATGCTCACAGTTGGAGAAGACTCTGTACCTCCTTTAAAGCTGCGTCTGATGAGTTATGCAATTCTCTGGCTTTGGTTGCTCGGCGACTCTGTACCGACTTTGTACACCCTGCTGGAATTGCCTCCTTCTTGGCTTGTAGGCTGATTGCCCTTGATAAATCTCCTGGTATCCGCCCAATAGGTATTTGTGAGGTGCCGAGAAGAATCATCGCAAAAGCCATTCTTTTTGTGACCAAAGGTGATGTTGAGGATGCAGCCGGCTCCTCCCAGATGTGTGCAGGGCAATTGGCGGGAATTGAGGCTGCGGTTCATGCGGTGCGTAGCATCTTCTCCAATGCTGAGACAGAAGCCATCTTATTGGTTGATGCTTCCAATGCTTTTAATTCCATGAATAGAACTGTGGCACTTCATAACGTGAGAATACTCTGTCCTTCCCTTGCTACCGTTTTAATTAACACGTATAGAGGCGCTGCAGAACTCTTCTTGGACAGTCAATCAATTCTTTCAAAAGAGGGTACAACGCAGGGTGACCCACTTTCAATGCCATTTTATGCCCTCGCCACGGTCCCCTTGATTGATATGCTGAAACAGCTGAATGATGCTCTCCAAGTGTGGTATGCCGACGATGCGGCTGCAGCGGGAAAACTTTCAGTGCTGAAAAGCTGGTGGGATGATCTGCTTCAGCTTGGTCCTGCCTTTGGCTACTTTGTGAATGCAAAAAAGTCCTGGCTGGTGACCAAAGAGGAACATCTGAATGATGCGAAATTCTTGTTCCAAGATTCCAACCTGAACATTACTGCTGAAGGGAGACCTTATTTGGGTGCTGCAATTGGCTCGGTTAACTATGTCAAGCAGTGGCTCTTGAATAAGGTTAGAGAGTGGGAAGAGCAACTGCTAACACTGGCTGAGGTTGCAAGATCTCAACCGCAAGCGTCTTATGCTGCTTTCATTCACGGGTACACACACAAGTTCACCTACTTGTGCAGAACTAATCCTGATATTGACCAACTTCTGGAACCCATTGAAAAGATCATTCGTACCCTTCTCATCCCCACCTGGACTGGCCAGGATGCACCCAATGATGTTGTTCGCTCTCTGTTTGCCCTGCCTGTTCGACTCGGAGGTCTGGGGATCAGTAATCTGACGGTGTCTGCTTCCTTTGAATACACCTCCTCCGTGGAAATATCGGCTGCTCTATCTCAGGCAATTGTTGACCAACAACCAGAGTACACCTATGCAATCTTCGAGGACCAGTGCCTTGCAAAAGACTCTGTCAAACTTGGAAGACGTAAACGCGCTAGTGATTTGGCTTTATCTCTAAAGTCTGCGTTACCTCCTACTCTTCTGAAAGCCATGGAGTTAGCTCAAGAAAAGGGTTCTTCAAGTTGGTTATCTGCCCTTCCCTTAGAACAATATGGTCTGACCCTCCACAAAGGAGCTTTCCGGGATGCCCTTGCTCTCAGATACGGTTGGACTCCTGCCAACCTACCTACGCATTGTGCTTGTGGGGCTGGTATGTCTGTAGGACATGCTCTCTCTTGCCCCAAGGGTGGCCTGCCAATTGCCAGACACAATGAGGTTAGAGATACTGTAGCTGGCTGGTTGGGCGAAGTCTGTAACAACACTACTGTGGAACCAACCCTGCAGCCAATCGCTGGTGAAGTCCTCCGTCATGCTACTGCGATTGCTGAGGAGGGTGCTCGGCTGGACATTGCTACAGATGGTTTTTGGGGTGGTCCCTTCGAAAGGGCGTTTTTTGATGTCTGTGTGTTCAATCCCCACGCTCCTTCAAACTCCAGTCAATCCCTTGCTGCCACCTACCGGAAACATGAGAAACGAAAGTGCCGTGCTTATGAACAGAGAGTACGTGAAATTGAGCACGGTTCCTTCACCCCCTTGATCATGTCTGCCACTGGTGGAGTTGGTGCTGCGGCAAACGTTTGCTATAAGAGACTTGCATCCCTACTGTCAGTAAAGTGGAACATGCCCTACTCCTGCTCTCTTGCCTGGATCAGGTGTAAACTCTCCTTCTCCTTGTTACGATCATCGATCCAGTGTTTGAGAGGTTCCAGGTCTTCCCCTCACACTCCTGTGCATCCCTGCCATCTTGTGGCCTTCCATGAGTCTGGGATCACTGTGACCGGTCACTAAATCTATCATTTTGAACCTAACCTATTGTATATTTTTCTATTTCCTACATTAAAGTATATTATCTTGCAAAAAAAAAAAAAAAAAGTTATCATTAAAAAAAAAACAAAAAACTATCCTAGACAAAGAGAGAGAGAATGAAAAATATCAGAGCCCGAGTATAATCAAAAAATTCCAAGTATTAAAAGTTTTGTCACTGACAAAATAAAATATGGTGCGTGTATCGTGTAGGCTGAGAAAATTAAGTTGACCAAAATTAATCCAGTTACATGGTCTATTCATAGTATGATAGCATAAAGTAGAGATTAATTTTGATAGTGAATGATGATGGTCTATAGCTTACCGACCAGAATAGAGATCTTATAGTGAAGTATCTCTTACAAGCTGTAGTTAACTCAAGAAGCAGTTTAACTGATGTATCTAGTCTTCTACAATGAAGCAACTCTGATCTCAATGACTGATACTGCTCACACCATGCTTGCCTGCAGTAGAGATAAACACCACCATTATTACTATAAACCAGCTCACGGCAATGTGACGTGATGGCTAGCACTATGTGGCATCAAAATATTATAGTATGACACGTTGCCTGACAATTATCAATGCAGTGCAAACTACTGAGTCACATTGTAAACTAGTGTGATGGTATTAATGAAGGGGTGGGGCTAGTTCACTCACTGTTTATCAGTGTGTGTGTCATTGTTAGTCGTCTGTTGATGTGATGATGTGTCTTGACAACAACACTCCTACACACAATGATGAACAGGTTAGTGTATCATGGAGACAGTACTGGTTTAACATCATTGAATTCTATGATTCCATAAACGTTCATGTGCTAAAAGTTTGACAACACATTGCAGGCTTTGCTCAGTCATGATATATTTTCTTATTTTCTCGAATTATGTTCTTGCAGGTTTGATACCTTTTATCGATTATCTTTAGCATTTGCCTAACAAACATGCAAATGTTGCTCAAATTTGATGACAGATGCCTAAATCTAGGAACTCTAGCTTGCTCTAAAAATGACCTAATTTTACAGTAGATCAAAACTGAAATAATTATGAGCTGTCTAATTTTAGGCATGCTAGATTTCAAAAACTGAAAGTTCAGGTAAGCATGCCTAAATAAAGGCATGTAGTCCTATTATTGCTAAAAAATTAATATGGTCGTGATTATTTAGACAAAATTGCCTAAATTTAGGCATGCATTATTATACTTTGGTCGTTTTTTAGGTATGTACTAAAGAATTTCTACGAAATGGTCTAAAACCTGTAAAAATATAATTGGACGAAATAAATTTAACATGTTGTCCAAGGACAGAATATACTTCCAACTACCTATGGTCTACAGAATTTTAAATGCTTGTACTACTATCTGCTAAATGTATCATCTGATTATTGCGCAATACCTTAGCTATGTCACAGCATGCTCACTCACTATTATCATCTGACTATCACATGATACGACTGCTATGTCACATGATCACTCACTATTCTGTAGTCCTCTAGTGCACCGGTAAAGGGACGATGAAAGTAGGTGTGGTCCTTGAGTACGTATATCTCCAGTGGCACAGTCTCCACCCTCACACTCTCTCCCTCACCTCCTCCACCTCCCTCTATCACCACCTCACTCAGTCCCAGACTAAGTGTGCTGCTCCATTTCTCGTCATGAGCTAGCAGTAATCTCTCTCTCAGTCCTCTCTCATCCAGTGAGCTACTGAAACTACCTCTGAAATCTCCCGGTGTACCTTGTTTCAATGCTGTCTGCTTGTCAGGAGAGACCTTGTCCAGACTGCTCGTGCTCTTACTGAGCTTCTCTCGCTGTGAGAGGAGTCCACCAGCTACTGAGCTGCCTCTAGTTGCTGACAGGTAAGGTGAGTTAGTGTGTGCATCTGTGTCGCTGATGTGTAATGAGGGAGGAGGGGCTCTTGCTGGATCAGCTGGTAGAGCAGGGTCTCTTTTTTTTTCTTTCTTTAATAGAATTTAGCAGAGCAAGGAACAGAACAAATAGCAACTTAATGCTAATGAATAAGTCTGTCCAGAAGTAAAACTACAAAATACAGGTGACAAGAAAAATACAACTAATTAAAAAACCGAGTAACAGACAACTTAAACAAACGATTACAAGACAATAAAGTGATATTGAAAGGAAGACTGTTCCACAAATGACATACAGAAACAAAAAAGGAAGATTGAAATGATTTAGTTCTTGCAAATGGAATAGAGGCGGCGTGTTTGAGGGTAGAAGAACGAGTATTACTCACGGGAGAAGAGAAATAGGCAGACGGCAGAATTATAGATTGATTCCTTAGAATCCTGCGACAGAGCAACACTTTTTGGATCTTACGGCGAGTAGCTAAGTCAGACCAACCAAGGTGAGACAAAGGAGAAGGGCTGGACCAACACTTAGTGCAGATCTTAGCAGCAAATTTGTTAGTGGACTCCAATTTGTTTCTACGGACTGACGTAGAGGGATCCCAAACACCACAACAACAAGTAAAGTAAAAAAGCTTTAATAAAAAAACTGGAAAGTGTAGGGATGACTCTTAAAAAAGGAAAGGAACAAGATGGGATGATGCTTGCAAAAGTAAAGGAACAAGATGGAATAATGCTAAGCTTGCAAATGTAAAAGTCCCAAGTATCCCTACATCAGCGGCTTGCTGCGACGCAACTGACAAATACGGAATCCTCTTCCTATACCTTTACAATTGTCGATTTCTTCATCGGACTGCGTCCTCCAAACACAGCTATCTGCAGCTTATTTACAACTGTCAACTACTTCATCGGACTGCGTCCTCCTAAACACAGATACCTCTAGTTATTTACAACCATCAATTACTTGATCGGACTGCGTCCTCCAAACACAGATACATCTAGTTATTTACAACTGTCAACTACTTCATCGGACTGCGTCCTCCTAAACACATATACCTCTAGTTATTTACAACCGTCAATTACTCCATCGGACTGCGTCCTCCTTCAAGCCGCTGATGTAGGGATACTTGGGACTTTTACATTTGCAAGCTTAGCATTATTCCATCTTGTTCCTTTACTTTTGCAAGCATCATCCCATCTTGTTCCTTTCCTTTTTTAAGAGTCATCCCTACACTTTTCAGTTTTTTTATTAAAGCTTTTTTACTTTACTTGTTCCTGTTACTTTTTTGATCACTATCAGTTTGAACTTATTATTTGTATTCTATGTTAGATGTTATTTCATTTTGACAACTCTGTGAGCAGCAGTTATACTAGTCTAGCAGATGTGAACGTGCACAGCTAGGGTCTGGAGAGTAAGGAGTGTAGTTTAAAATAATGTTTAATGATTATTACCAATCATTCATTGAAAGGTTTAAAATAGTAAAGAGGTTAAGGACGCAGACAGCAAAATATCAAGTCCAGGTATGATTTGACAACATGATACTTGTTAGTACAGTAATGGATGAAGGAAGAGACTAATACTGACAACTCATGATGCTGCAAGCCCAATAGTACGAGCGAGCACGCCTAGTAGAACCTTGCTGATGTCAATATCACACTCACAGAGGCTTCTAGTCCTTTACAACTTATCTGCGTGGTGTAGGAACCTTACTCATACTGTGCGTAGAATCTTGCTGCCGGTAACTTAGAATACTTGTTCACGTCTGGGTATGTCAGTTTTAACCCGCCATCTGAAGCTTTAACGAACAGATCAGTGTTACTTAGGGTATAGTACTGCTCTAGACAAATTTCATACCTCTGGCTTGCGCGCTGAAGCGTCCAGAGCAGAGACAAAACGCGGTATTGATCGAGATAGCTACAAAACTGATGTGGGCGGAGTTAATGATACGAGCGTCAAGAGGGTTAAATATTTAATGGCGTCTTCAGTCCAAAACGGCCCAAAAACCATGTTTTTCATGGATTACTCGCTTCTGGTAGTGTTTAATGCCTATCTAAGAAGTAAGTGCACTATTCCAGATGTATACACGTGCAATTGTGCAGGTTTGGTAGTGATTCGTTCACTCAGGACAGCGCTAGGCTTACTGAAAGAAGAAAGAAGAAAGAAGAAGAAAGAAGATGAACAATTCGCGTGGGCGGCGATTTTTGTTTACCACTTTAGAAACGTCTACTCGCTTCGCCAAAGGTATTTCCAAGCTCAGAACAATCGCTTGATCAATCCTAGATGTCTGGAATCTCGAGAAACGCTACAACAACGAAGATCTTCAACGGCCTCCCTGAGAGTCGCCATCTTGATTTTCGTCGACAAGCAAGCAGTCCCGGCGACTTTCATAGACTTCCTACAAGCGCTCGCACTTCAGATTCCCTTAGAGATAGTGAAAATGCAGTAGAAATGTATAACAGTGGAGATATGTGCGAAAACTCATTTTCACACATGAGTAGCCGCCATCTTAGTTCGAGGTCATCCCTACATATCATTGCCGATCGGCAATGATAATATCATTGCCGATCGGCAATGATAATAGTCAAGCTTAGGCAAAATGAGAGATTTGTATAATTGAGACAAAGATTGCTTGTCACATTGGCTGAATGTCCTGTAGAGCAAACCAAGCCTTTTCCTGGCAGAGAGGCAGATATTAAAGACATGTCGGTTCCAAGTCAGGTCGCTAGATATAGTGACTCCCAAATACTTCACCGAATCAGATATAGGAACAGGAGTGGAATTTAAGAGAATAGAAAGACTAGGCTTGGATCTCATACGTGAGATGAGGAGAAGCGTGCTCTTAGCCAGGTTGACAGAGAGGCCGGCTGAAGTTATCCAAGCAAGCAACGAGTCAACATCATGCTGAAGGATGGAGTTATCATCAGCAGAACAGAGTGCACGATAGAGCAAGATGTCATCTGCGTACAAAATTAGAGAGGAGCCAGGAGAAAGATGTAGATTTGCTAACGAATTAACGTAGATGATAAACAGAAGAGGCCCTAAGATGGACCCTTGTGGGACACCTGACAAGACAGGGAGTGGAGTGGAAGAAGAGCCACCTAAGACAACCTGTTGGGAACGACAGGAGAGGTATGATTCAAACCAACTCAGCAGAGAACCAGAGACACCAACATCAGACAAGGAGGAAAGGAGCTTATGGTGGGGCACCTTGTCGAAAGCCTTAGACAAGTCAAGGAAAAGAGCAGCAGAAGAGTGACCCTGGTCCAAGAGCCGCTGCCAGTCATGGGTGGCTACTAGAAGAGCCTCCTGAGTAGAGCTCCCAGGCCTATAGCCAAATTGACGGGGTGAAAGAATAGAGTTTGTTAAAAGATGGGCAAGAAGACGATTGAGAACAATACGCTCTAGGAGTTTAGAAGGGATAGAGAGAAGGGAAATGGGTCTGTAGTTGGAGACCAGATTTTTATTTCCACTCTTAAAAACCGGGGTGATATTAGAAGATTTCCAGTCCGAAGGAACAATACCAGTAGACAGAGACAGATTAAATAGACTACAGAGAGTAGAGGATATGGAAAAAACGGTGTTTTTTAGCATAGAAGAAGAAATACCGTCAGGACCGGAGGAAGTCTTAAGTTTTAGAGAACGCAACACATTAACAACCTCTTCCTCAGTACACTCAATAGAAGACAGTGTGGGATGGAAGGAGCGACTAGAGCCCAGAGATGGAACTGAGAGGGGAGGAGTGTTAAAGCAACTAGAGAAATAAGAGTTTAGCAGATTCGCCTTAGACTTGGGAGACACAGCAGATACAGAGCCATTGGAAAGTGAATGAGGAAGACGTTCACGATTCGGTGTTAGAGAGTGATAGACAGACCAAAAGTCTTTGGAAGATCGAATTAGCGTCGACATAGAGTTCAGGTAGGAAAATTTTGCCTTTCTAAGGATAGAGACCACAGAGTTACGTAAAGTCCGATACCTATTTTGGATAGCCTCAGAGAAAGAAGATTTACAGAGACGATGGTAGTAGTCAAGCTATTTGATTGCTCGACAAATTTCGGCATTAAACCAAGGCAAAGTTTTCTTAATAGTAAGAACCTTGGATGGGATACAATCGACCATAACGGACAAAAATAAGTCTTCCAGGAAGACCAGATTGTATCTGGGTCAGAGGTGGAAACATAAGGAGAAAAGTCTTCAAGAAGATCGTTAGCCCTCACCCAATCAGCTCAGTTTGTTGTAGAGCCAGACCCTACGACGAATAGGCTTATGAGGACGAACTTGCTTGGAAAGAACTGTAGAAATACACAAGTGGTCAGAGTTACCAACTGGAGGGATGGTACTGCAGGAAACAAGATTAGACAGATCAGAAACATAGACATGATCAATAAGGGAAGAAGAGCGAATAGAATTAGAATTAGACATAGAGACCCTGGTGGGATCGGAGACAACCTGATGAAGATGGAATCCAAGCATAGTTGATAGAATTTCACTTGAGAGAGGAGAGTCAGATAGGAGATTGATACTAAAATCACCAACAAACACAGAGGATTTTAACTGATTAGGGCTGATAGAGAGCAGACAATCCTCAAGATCAGTCAGAGAGTTTGAAGAGGATGGAGGGCGATAGTGTGCACCCACATGAAAAGGGCCGCCCTTTAGTAAGACTTCCACAAATAAAAACTCAAGAGAGGAGTGGGAAAAAGTGGACAAAATAGGGGTACTCTCATGGATGTAACACAGAACACCACCACCATGTCGGTTTCTCTGGCCTTGTGTGTTTGAAAGTGTCTCTCTTTGTGCTGATCAGTAGCGGGCTACCCACAGCCATTGGTGTCTGCTTGTCGCCTGATGGAGAAGTTCTGGTTGAGGGGGTGTGATCAGTGCCTGCAGAAATCTCTGTTGTCCTTCTCGTTAGCTGGCGAAGTATTCAAGGGGATCTATTGCTCTGTGTGACCGTCGCTGGCTAGGATAGCCTTGTCCTTCACTCTCCGCTGGTAAAGAACACGAATTAACGTGAACCGTCTTCTGCCTGTCCTTCTTGCTCAGCCTGAAATCAGGTTCATCATGCATCCACCCTAGTCTGGCCGCTGCCCCTCCCCGCCTATTGAGTGGGTGGTGGACGGCGTGTAGGGTCTAGCAAACATTGCCATTCATAGTTTCCCAACCGACCAATCAGATTCTACTGCTCAAGATCTTGAGCAGTAATATTCATGGATCATGGGCTGGGTTTGATCGTGAATAATATTACAGGCTATGACAGAACAGCTACGGTGGCTAACAGTCGTGCTGTTGACGATGCTATCGAAAATAGTCACCGCGATTCAAGCATAGATCGCTTAAACCAGCGCAGTGTGAGGCAATTCGTGCGGTAAAATGGCATTGAGGAATCCCCGCTTATCATTGCAATAATTAAATTATATACACAATTAATATTCATATAAAATCGATGAATGGCAATGTTTGCTAGACCCTACACGCCGTCCACCACCCACTCAATAGGCGGGGAGGGGCAGCGGCTAGACTAGCATCCACCCGTGCAGTGAGTATGAGCAATTTTAGGCACCATGGCGGCCCTGATTACTGGTATCTAGCTTACTGTTTCTACAGACACGACGTCCTCTAGTTGAAGCGCTTTGTTTAGCGTCTTGGGCGGTATATATCTCAGTGAAGTAGAGTTGTACTGTGTCCAGCTAGTACACTGAACGTGTCTAGGAGCTCTCTTACCCTCTGGCGTCACTACCACACACGGCTCAGTGGAGATCACTCCCTCATAGTGGCTGGGAGGGAGGTTACGGTGCAGCAATGTGTCCAGGCGACCATCAAATCGCTTGGTCCTGTGCTGCAGCTGGTGGGCCATCCTTCACTCAGCTAGTGATGAGGAATGCGTGGGCGAGCATGTGCTTGTAGTAAACAATCACCATGGTAACGAATAACATATCACCATAGAAACAAAACCACTACAAAAATTAATTTTGTGTAAAAGGCTACAAAAATTAGTGCTTTCACAAAAATTAGATTGATGATGTCTGTGAAGTGGTTTAGAAATCCACAATGTAACTCATTGCTGGTCGCTTGTTGGGGTCCTGTTGCACACATGAGCTGATCAGTTGGTGCATTAGTGGCCAGTCCATGGCCATGGACTGCAGCATGGAGGGGAAGGCACCAGGGTCAGGAAGACGGTTGCTCAACACCTCACACAGGAGCTTGCCAAAACTAAACACGTCCATCTTGGTAGTCTGTTGCTCTCCCTTGAACACTTCAGGAGCAGTGTACATTGCAGCTCCTGGACCAGGAGTGCTAGCATGCTGTACAAGGTTGGCGGAACCAAAGTCTGACAGCTTCCCTCTCCACTTGTTGTTGGGTAGAGCTAGCAGCAAGACGTTGGCACTGCTCACATCTCTGTGAATGATGGGGTTCGATTGGAGATGGAGGTAGTTGAGTGCAGCGGATACGTCCCTCAGTATGCTTAGCTTGACGCCATTGTTAGTGAGTTGAGCGTTGTGATAGGCTTGGCGTAGGTTGGTGTCCATCAGTTCTGTGATGATGATGGGAGTGTTGGATGGACTGTCCAGTACTGCTGCCATGAACAGCAGCAGGTTGGGGTGACGCACTTTAGCCATCAAGCTGATCTCACGACGAAGGAGATCTCTATAGTAGTCAGACGAGCTGATGATGGAGTGGAGCTGTTTCATAGCTACATCCTGGCCTCGGAAACTGCCAACCACTACTCTCCCCCACCCTCCTTCTCCCAGCACCTGGCCTGTGGGTCGTACCTCATTGTGGCTCACCAACCAGAAGCTAATGTCAGTATCTGAACCTAACTTAGGTTGCTGGTCCAACCTAAACTGGAGCTGCCTTGCCTCCTCCTGGAGACGAGTGATCTCTTGCTGGTAGTAGTGCTGGAGACGAGTGATCTCTTGCTGAAGGTAGTGCTGGAGATGAGTGATCTCTTGCTGGTGGTTTTGTGTGAGGCGAGCATTGTCTTGTTGAAGTTGAGAGATGGTTTGCTGGTGATGAATGCTGTCTTGTTTGAGACTATTGTTTTCTTGCTGTAAGTGAGTGATCTCTTGTTGATGGATTTGTGTTTGGAGAGCATTTTCTTGTTGAAGGCGACTGTTGTCTTGCTGAAGTTGAGAGATGGTTTGTTGATGATGGGTGATCTCTTGTTGATGGATTTGTGTTTGACTAGCATTGTCTCGCTTTAGATCAACAGTCTCTTGCTGAAGACTAGTAACCTCTTGCTGTAATCGAGTGTTGTCTTGCTGGAGGTGATCATTGTCTTGCTGGAGGCGATCATTGTCTTGCTGGAGGTGAGTGATCTGCTGGTGAAGAACAGTGTTCGTATCTTTTGCTGTTCCACTGCTTGTTTGATGTGGAGGTGTGGCTTGGGGATTAGAGACCTGGTCTTCACGATGACGTATTGTTTGAGGCTCTTGTGGTTTAGTGATGGACAGCTTGTTTAAAAGTTGACGATATAAAGGAACCCTTTCATCTGTTGTATGAGGGTTAATATCTGAGAGAGTAAGAGAAGAGAGAAGGAGTGAACACAGTAAGATGATGGAGTGGATGAGGTACATGAGATACAGTAATGGACAACAGTCACTCACCAGATGATACTAATTGTATCTTTTTGGTTCTGCCAATAACATCAGCCACACCCCAGAATGGTTTGTGTGTTGGTAGTCCAGTCCACACAATACCCTTATCCACACCATCAATATAGACATGTAGCTCTCCCTCTCTTGAGACCATGCAACCAACAGTCTGACCCTCTCGGAGTGAGTCAAGGTTAACTTTGAGCCCTCCCTGCTCATCATTGTGATAAAAATTACTACCCGCCAGGATCCAGTAGTCAGAGTGATCTCTCCATTGCAATGCATAACTAGGAATGCTGATATTATCAGGACACTGTGTGGTCATACCTATACCCTGTTGTTGGTAGTAAGATATCAACACAGTAAACAGTGAACACTAATCACTAACTAGTCACTATAGTACACACACTAGTCAGCTAGACACTCACAATGGATCCAGCCCATATAGAGTTAGCAAAATAATGGAGTATCTTCACCTGGAATACGGTATCTAGCGCTACCGGCTGCTCAGTGAATACAATACCATCGTAATCCCATCTATTAACCCGTCTGGCAACAGTGTTGTTATCTGAGAGTTTGATGTTCTCTCCACAACGAGAGTGAAATCGCTGAGTACTCGTAGTCGCCATCTTAAGACCACGCCCATCTCATTAATTATAGGGTCTCTTCATTGTGTGTTGTATCCGGTGTCACGCGAAGTAGACTAGGCAGGAACAGATAGCCTGCAGCAACCCTGCCAGCAACACCTCGCTATCTCCTGCCCGCCGTCACCTAGTGTCAGCTGCTCATAGCTCTAGTCCTGCTCACAGCCACTACTGCAGTCATGGCGCCGGAGTCGACCATATTCGTCAGTGATGGCCGGGCGACTAATCATAGTACAGCATGCATTGATCTGTTGCTAGTAATGAGACGGCCAGAGAGAAGAGGAGGAGATGTTATTGCTAGCATGTGTAGCTGCTGTTGGTAGATAGAGACAGACAGACAAGGCTCAGCCTTCTCTTGTATCCTAGCTCCATTAGGGTGACCCGGCTTAATTGCTACGAAGAAGATCTATCCAACACATGTGGTGATTGAATTGAGTGTTTCCATTGCATGATCGATATGTGTGTTTATAAAGGGTTAATAAATAGCTCGTTTACTCTTTTTTTATAGGAACTTGTTCAAAGTTGATTTGTTACCTATAAAGGAGCTAAGATAGTGGGATATGCTAGATCAGCACTTAGCAATAGTGATCTACGCTCTGGAACCATTCCTCAAGGTAACTCACTCACTCACTCTCTCACTCACTCACTCTAGATCTCTTTCCTTCTCTCTTGCAGGCTAAACCAGAGGAAAAGGACAAGGTTGATTCATTCTTTGCTAGTAATAGCTTTTTCAAGGGCTCTTATGATAAGAAAGAGGATTTTGATAATCTGAATGCTGAGTTGTTGAAGCTAGAGCAGGGCTCTAGTGCTGGTAATCGTCTAGTGTACCTGGCTCTACCTCCATCAGTGTTTGCTGCCGTCACTACCAACATCAAGGCTTGCTGTATGTCGAAAACGTGAGCATTTCAATATTACATGACTTTCTGTAGTTTTTGTGTTAAGCATAATTATTATAAGGTACATTCAGAAATCGAAGCAGTTTCAATATTACTTTTTTACTCATTGCTTTCTGAATATTAGATGCATTATGGTATTGTCTTTAAACCTGAGATATTTCTTTTTCTCTCTGTGTAGATGGTACCCCACCAACAAGAAAACTGTTCAGATTAGTGAATTTGTTCGGACTAGTGCGGTTCGGATTAGCGAGAGCTAAGTGGATGGACTCGTGTGATTGTTGAGAAGCCATTTGGTAAAGACTCAGAGAGCTCTGCTAAGCTATCCACTCATCTTGCTGGACTGTTTAGAGAAGATGAGATATATCGTATCGATCACTACCTTGGTAAAGAAATGGTGCAGAACCTCCTAGTACTGAGGTAAGGGAGAGGTATCATCTTGTGACAGTGTGCGAGGACTCATAATCTTTAGTGAGGCAATTATTTTCTCCCACTAAAATTACTAGCTGTACGGTATCTGTTCCTCATCAGGTGGTATGGTGTTTGGTTCATGTGGGGATGAGTTCAAGCAAGTGATCAGCTGCTTCCATTACAGCACAGCAGAGGAGAAGGGATTGGATTGTATACCACAGAGCAATGAAGACATGATGCACAGAGGATGAGAGAGCAGGAAGAGAGAGGGATGAAGCAGCTATATAGTAGAGTATCAAATCAGATAGTGCTGTGTTACAATCCTCATGATTTGTGTGTCATCTGATGATATTCCACTAGTATGTTATAGATACTAATCTGATAGTATTGATGACTTATGTATTATACATTCTATTATCTGTATGAGATAAACACTCAATCATTATCAGTATTATAATATGGAAAGATTGACTTTATTTATTATCATAAAACAACGATTATTCACTGATCAAACAGGTATTGATGACATGATGAGTGGTGATTATTGTGGTCACTAGTGATCCAGTATCAGTGAGCACAGTAGGTGTAGTCTAGTGATGATGGATGAGTGGAGTGGAGACACACTGCAGGATAGCTGCTGGCACTGACCTAGTGCAGCTGGTCTCAGATAATACCTGGACATCAACAACACTTAGTAGTACTCTCACTCACTCACTCATTACCTAAACTCTTCAGTGCAAGTGTTGTCTACATGTGTCTCTCAGTGATGTGGAGTGCTGTACTGATACTAGCATGAGAGACACTAAGTAATAGAGAGAGACAGCTTGCTCTGATGAGACACTGCTCTCTAGTGAAGCTGTGAGCTGTGACACTACTGCATGAAGACAGTCAATCTAATAACAAAGAGAGCATCATATCACACTCTCAGAGCTAGCTACTAGTAGGTACTCACTGTTGATCTGTTAGTAGCTAGTAGGTGATCTACCCACCATACTATAGTAGCACTGGACTCACACTGCTGCCAGGATACCTGTGACACAACGAGACCAAGGGCCTTGACGAGACATAGTGATCTATCATCTGAAGCAGTACACCCACGCAAGTAGGCGTAGCTCAATGTTGCGCGTTATTTAGAAAAGGCGGGAAAATTGATGCAATGTGTGCCTCAGTGCATGAGTACTAGTAGTATAAGTGCCTGAACAAAGTCGCCATCCCTAAGAACACTTCAGGCAAACATAGAAAAATTACTTTAGACGAGTTTGATGCCCCACGCTCCACGAGTTAGCTATCATTATGTCATTGGTACATTACCTGTTGAGCTACTCGAGACAGTTCATACAGTAGACCGACTGTATGATCAGTGAGCTCACCTAGTAGCTTACCAACCTGTGAGAGAGATGAGACATGCTAGTACCAGTACTAGTGCTAGTATAGCGTAATCTCTCTCTCAGTCCTCTCTCATCCAGTGAGCTACTGATGTTACCCAAACTACCTCTGAAATCTCCCGGTGGACCTTGTTACGATGCTGTCTGCTTGTCGGGGGAGACCTTGTCCAGACTGCTCGTGCTCTTACTGAGCTTCTCATGCTGTGAGAGGAGTCCACCGATGGGAGAGGTGGGGTTCTTGCTGGACCAGATGGTAGAGCAGGGTCTCTGGTGTGTTTGAAAGTGTCTCTCTTTGTGCTGATCAGTAGCGGGCTACCCACAGCTGCCGCTGCTGTCTGCTTGCCGCCTGATGGAGAGGTTCTGGTTGAGGGGGTGTAATCAGTGCCAGCAGAAATCTCTGTTGTTCTTCTCGCTAGTTGGCGCAGTATTGGAGGGGATCTACGGCTCTGTGTGACGCTGGCTAGGATAGCCTTGTCCTTCACTCTCCGCTGGTAAAGAACACAAACGTGAACCGTCTTCTGTGCGTCCTTCTTGCTCAGGAAATCAGGTTCATCATCCACCTGAAATGAGTAGAGCAGTAAGGTAACGTGGCCTATTACCGGTCACTGTTTGGCTCGTTCAGGTTTGCATGCACCGCTCGCCAAGACGAAAGAGCCGCGAGCTCTTGCACTGCAGTCACTGATACTACTGGGTATACTCTTTCAGCAGGAGGAAGTTGGCGTTGAAGATTCGATGCCTCTTGGCAGCAAGAAGTGATAAAAACTAATAACCATAAACAGCGAAAATCGGGGTTAAATTGGGTAATTCCGGTCACTTTGAAAAACGACTTTCTATGCTAGCGACGAGCTGGTTTTGCTAGAAATAGATGTGTTCAGCATCCTATAACATTCTATTATTCACAGTAAGCAGTACGTTTGTATAATGATTGCATTTAGCAGATGTTTATGGCACGGATTCTTGGTACAGCTATAGTTGGTCTAAATGCAAAGTGCTGTAGAGATTTCCAAAACTGTGTGCCGCGCTACGATCAGCTTTGGTCGTCTCCTGCCGCTTTCAAAGCTGTCAGCATGATTTTATTTGTTTTCGCGGCAGAGAAATTTGTAAAAGCTATTTTTCAATGTCTCCGCCCACGCAGAGCTTAAAATGAGCTCCACCTACCGTGATACATGCATCAGCCAGTCGCTGAAGATAGCAGGACGCTACTATGTCTGAATGTTCATCAAAGTTCAGTCTTTAATTTAAGCTTAGTTTAGTAACGATTTACACCTTCTTTTACGAATTAAAATTCATAAGGCAAAGTTTCTCTTTTTACTACAGCTTCGTCAAGCATACAAAGGTTCAGAGTGGCGCTGATTATACCAACAGGAAGGTAGTCAGTTAGCCTCAGTCTGGCTGTGGTGGTAGTGAGATGTTCGCGCAACGAAGGCAGCATATTGGCTGCTGGAGTGAAAGCCCCTTCTTTCCAGGGCGATGGGTTTTCCACAAAGTGACCGGAAATAGGCGGTGACCGAAATTAGGCCACTTTACCTTACTGAGGCATCGTGGCGGGGAGGTGGTAAAACCAGGAACGGGGAAATGAGGAACGGAAACGAGGAAATGAAGAAATGGCGCCATTACTGCACTAGAAACTACTAAACCCTAAACCCAAGACCCTAAAAACCTTCGCCTAACTGCGCAAAGTCGGGAGGGTCGCCCTAACCCGGGGCTTCGGCCCTTGGTAAGCCTAAGGATCGTCGGGAGGGTCGTCCTAAACCGGGCCTTCGGCCCTTGGTAAGCCTAAGGATCGTCGGAAGGGTTGTCCTAAACCGGGCCTTCGGCCCTAGCTAAAGATAGTCGGGAAAGTTTCTCGTTTCTTCATTTCCTCGTTTCCCGTTCCTCATTTCCCCGTTCCTGGTTTTACCACCTCCCATCGTGGCGGCCCTGATTACTGGTATCTAGCTAGCTTACTGTTTGTACAGACACGACGTCCTCTAGTTGAAGCGCTTTGTTTAGCGTCTTGGGCGGTATCTCAGTGAAGTAGAGTTGTCTGTGTCCGAGTACAACGTGTCTATAGGAGCTCTCTTACCCTCTGGCGTCACTACCACACACGGCTCAATGGAGATCACTCTCTCGTAGTCACTGGGAGGGAGGTTACGGCGCAGGTTACGGAGGTTATGGCGACCATCAAATCGCTTGGTCTCGTGCTGCACTGAGCTGGTGGGCCATCCTTCACTCGATCAGCGATGAGGAATGCGTGGGCGAGCAGTGCTTGTAGTAAACAATCACCATGGAAACAAACACTGTATAATCACTACAAAAAATAATAATTAATACTGATTAATATTAATTTTTGTAAAACAAAAATTAGAGCTTTCACTAAAAATAGAATGGATGATGTCATCGATTTGTGAAGTGGTTTAGCCGATCCACATTATAACTCATTGGTGGTCGCTTGTTGGGGTCCTGTTCCACACATGAGCTGATCAGTTGGTGCATTAGTGGCCAGTCCTTGGCCATGGACTGCAGCATGGAGGGGAAGGCACCAGGGTCAGGAAGACGGTTGCTCAACACCTCACACAGGAGCTTGCCAAAACTAAACACGTCCATCTTGGTAGTCTGTTGCTTTCTCTCGAACACTTCAGGAGCAGTGTACATTGCAGCTCCTGGACCAGGAGTGCTAGCATGCTGTACAAGGTTGGCGGAACCAAAGTCTGACAGCTTCCCTCTCCACTTGTTGTTGGGTAGAGCTAGCAGCAGGACGTTGGCACTGCTCACATCTCTGTGAATGATGGGGTTCGACTGGAGATGGAGGTAGTTGAGTGCAGCGGATACGTCCCTCAGTATGCTTAGCTTGACGCCATTGTTAGTGAGTTGAGCGTTGTGATAGGCTTGGCGTAGGTTGGTGTCCATGAGTTCTGTGATGATGATGGGAGTGTTGGATGGACTGTCCAGTACTGCTGCCATGAACAGCAGCAGGTTGGGGTGACGCACTTTAGCCATCAAGCTGATCTCACGACGGAGGAGATCTCTATAGTAGTCAGACGAGCTGATGATGGAGTGGAGCTGTTTCATAGCTACATCCTGGCCTCGGAAACTGCCAATCACTACTCTCCCCCACCCTCCTTCTCCCAGCACCTGGCCTGTGGGTCGTACCTCATTGTGGCTCACCACCCAGAAACTAATGTCAGTATCTGAACCTAACTTAGGTTGCTGATCCAACCTAGACTGGAGCTGCCTTGCCTCCTCCTGGAGACGAGTGATCTCTTGCTGGTGGTTTTGTGTTTGGAGAGCATTTTCTTGTTGAAGGCGACCGTTGTCTTGCTGAATTTGAGAGATGGTTTGCTGGTGATGGGTGACTTCTTGTTGATGGATTTGTGTTTGACTAGCATTCTCTTGCTGAAGACTAGTAACCTTTTGCTGTAATCGAGTGTTGTCTTGCTGGAGGCGATCGTTGTCTTGCTGGAGGTGAGTGATCTGCTGGTGAAGAACAGTGTTCGTATCTTTTGCTGTTCCACTGCTTGTTTGATGTGGAGGTGTGGCTTGGGGATTAGAGACCTGGTCTTCACGATGATGTAATGACGTAATGGAGTGGATGAGGTAAATGAGATACAGTAATGGACAACAGTCACTCACCAGATGATACTAATTGTATCTTTTTGGTACGTCCATGAACATCAGCCACACCCCAGAATGGTTTGTGTGTTGGTAGTCCAGTCCACACAATACCCTTATCCACACCTTCAATATAGACATGTAGCTCTCCCTCTCTTGAGACCATGCAACCAACAGTCTGACCCTCTCGGAGTGACTTGAGGTTAACTTTGAGCTCTCTCATGTCATCATTGTGATAAACAGTATTGTTATCCAGGATCCAGAAGTCAGAGTGATCATTCCATTTCAATGCATGATCAGGAAACCTGATATCATCAGGACACAGTGTGGTCATACCTATAGACTGTTGTTGATGGTAAATTATCAACACAGTAAACAGTGAACACTAATCACTAACTAGTCACTATAGTACACACACTAGTCAGCTAGACACTCACAATGGATCCAGACCATTTAGTAGCATCATACACGAGTATCTTCACCTGGAATACGGTACCTAGCGCTACCGGCTGCTCAGTGAATACAATACCATTGTCCCAGCTTCCAATTCGTCTAGCAACAGTGTTGCTATCTGAAAGAATGATATTCTTTCCACAACTAGAGTGAAAGCGCTGAGTACTCGTAGTCGCCATCTAGAGCGCGCGCCCATCTAGAGACAACGCCCATCTCATTAACCCTTTAACCCCTAATGACGCCATTTGGCGTCATACATACTTCAGACAGCATAACTTTATGAAAAAGTGCTAAAATATCCCAAAATTAAGCCAAATTGAAGAATACAAATAACCGCAAAATATTGACCGGTTTTCGGCGCGCCCCCTGCGCTAAACGTATTGGCTTCGGCATTTCTATGGCTTCAGTGCAAATTTCACAACATTTTAGGAAAAACAAAATGGCTGCCAAGAAAATTTGGACATTTTAGGGCTTCGGGTGCTCGGAAAACACATTTTTGCGCATTCTCTATGATCTGGGCTACATTTTACACTGACCAAAACCACTGCTATTTACATGTACTTTTCAGTAGCCAGCCCCAAAGTACTAACTTTGAGCAAAATTTGACGAGGTCGCTGCACTTTATCGGCTTCACTTTCGAAGTGGGAGGGGCATATCGACCGACTTGAGTGTGGGCAATTGCGGCTACTCACTGGCGTAAAAGGACGCAAATTTGAGACCAGTAGCACAAAAGACACACGAGATATTCACGGTAGAAGTGGTCAGCATTTACGAGGTTAAAATTTCAGCAAGATAATTTAGTAATTAAAGGGTTAACTAGGGTAGCGATGCCAAAGGTGTGGGCGTGACGGTTAATTTTGCGTAACGGAACGTAATAGATTGCTCTACTTAATCTATTCATAACTCTACTTCTGCTTGTCGTATCTTATCGTTTTATGGCTCAATTTACTCGCTTATGTCTATATTTTTTCTGCAGAATGAACAGTACTGTCAAGAAACTTTGAAGCAGTTGTGCAGAAAGGAATAGATTATACTAAATAATGCATGTGGCACAAAACGGTTGTGAACTTCAAGCAACTTTCCACACCTGATGTCCGAATTTATTTCCACTGTAATTTTTTTCTGTAAGTAGTCATAGGTAGTAGTTGTAGAAAATACTAGTTCGAAGTTGTTAAAGTTTTTAGTGAGTATTTTACCAACGAATTAAAAATTAAAATTAAATTTTCACCATGTTACATGCATTGCACAAGATTCGAACTAATTTTTTTGGAATCAGCTACCTTTATTTGGGTGACAACAATGGATGAAATATTTTTTAAAGCCAAGAAAGGGGTGTGGGTTTTCCATTGATTCTTGTGTAGTTATACTAAGTTCTACTTCAGACATAATAATAACACTAAAGGACTGTTTTAAAGCGACTTGTAAGTAAGACAGTCTCATGCGCCACACAGAGAGGAGTTGATTAATATCTGGATCACTCAAATCGGCCGAGGAACAACAAAGTTATCTTTGAAAGAAGGGGCGGTGCCGTCTATCTCAAATTACTACCACAAAAATGTATTAATTTACTTCCTGTTACGCGAGGGTGGGTCTTCTCGGGCGTTTTTCTCAGCTTAGCGGCATCGGATGAAGAAACTTTTGGTATCTTTCGATTCCTCTGATCGAGCCCTTTCTAATGATATCTACTAAATCTAGCGATTTATAATTTTGAAAAACTGTTTGGCATCGCTAACTAGGGGTCTCCTCATTGTGTGTTGTATCCGGTGTCACGGGAAGTAGACTAGTCAGGAACAGATAGCCTGCAGCAACCCTGCCAGCAACACCTCGCTAGCTCCTGCCCGCCCTCACCTAGTGTCAGCTGCTCATACCTGTAGTCCTGCTCACAGCCACTACTGCAGTCATGGCGGAGTCGTCCATATTCGTAGTGATGCATGGGTGCCTCTGTGAGTTAGCATGCATTGAATCATGAGAAGGAGAGAAGAGGAGAGATGTTATTGGTAGCATATGTGTAGCTGCTGTTGGTAGATAGGGACAGACAAGGCTCAGCCTTCTCTTGTATCCTCCATTAGGGTGACCTTGCTAAGAAGATCTATCCAACACTACTGTGGTGAGTGCACATGAATGAGTACGTGTTTCCATTGCATGATCGATATGTGTGTTTGTAAAGGGTTAATTAAATGCTCAATTTTTGTTCAAAGTTGATTTGTTACCTAAAGGAGCTAAGATACAGTGGGATATGCTAGATCAGCACTTGCAATAGTGATCTACACTCTAGAGTGGATCGAACCATTCCTCAAGGTAACTTACTCACTCACTCACTCACTCACTCACTCACTCATTCTCTCACTCACTCACTCACTCACTCACTCACTCACTCACTCACTCACTCACTCACTCACTGATCTCTTTCCTTCTCTCTTACAGGCTAAACCAGAGGAAAGGACAAAGTTGATTAATTTTATTCCTTGCTAGTAATAGCTATGTCAAGGGCTTTTATGATAAGAAAGAGTATTTTGATAATCTGAATGCTGAGTTGTTGGAGCTAGAGCAGGGCTCTAGTGCTGGTAATCGTCTAGTGTACCTGGCTCTACCTCCATCAGTGTTTGCTGCCGTCACTACCAACATCAAGGCTAAAACGTGAGCATTTCAATATTACACACACTCATAATAATGACTTAGTACATCTGTTGTTCTGTAGTTGATGTATTTTAAGGTATCTTCAGAAATTGAAACAGTTTCAATAAAAATTATTACTTTTTTACTCGTTGCTTTCCGAAATATTAGATGCATTATGGTATTGTATTTAAACTCATTTTGTAGTCGATGGACTCGTGTGATTATTGAGAAGCCATTTGGTAAAGACTCAGAGAGCTCTGCTAAGCTATCCACTCATCTTGCTGGACTGTTCAGACAAGATGAGATATATCGTATCAATCACTACCTTGGTAAAGAAATGGTGCAGAACCTCCTAGTACTGAGGTAAGGGAGAGATATCATCTTGTGACAGTGGGCGAGGACATAATTTTTAGTGAGGCAATTATTTCTCCCACTAATAATTATTACTAGCTGTACGGTATCTGTTCCTCATCAGATGGTATGGTGTTTGGTTCATGTGGGAATGAGTTCAAGCAAGTGTTCAGCTGCTTCCATTACAGCACAGCAGAGGAGAAGGGAATGGATTGTATACCACAGAGCAATGAAGACATGATGCACAGAGGATGAGAGAGCAGGAAGAGAGAGAGTGAAGGAGCTATAGAAGAGTATCAAATCAGATAGTGCTGTGTTACAATCCTCATGATTTGTGTGTCATCTGATGATATTCCACTAGTATGTTATACTGATAGTATTGCTGACTTATGCTTTATACATTCTATTATCTGTATGAGATAAACACGGCAATCATTAACAGTAATATAATATGAAAAGATCGATTTAAGTTGTTATTAGAAAACAATGATTATTCACTGATCAAACAGATATTGATGACATGATGTGTGGTGATTATTGTGGTCACTAGTGATCCAGTATCAGTGAGCACAGTAGATGTAGTCTAGTGATGATGGATGAGTGGAGTGGAGACACACTGCAGGATAGCTGCTGGCACTGACCTAGTACAGCTGGTCTCAGATAATACCTGGACATCAACAACACATAGTAGTACTCTCACTCACTCACTCATTACCTAAACTCTTCAGTGAAGTGTTGTCTACAAGTGTCTCTCAGTGATGTGGAGTGCTGTACTGATACTAGCATGAGAGACACTGAGTAATAGAGAGAGACAGCTTGCTCTGATGAGACACTGCTCTCTAGTGAAGCTGTGAGCTGTGACACTACTGCATGAAGACAGTCAATCTAACAACAAAGAGAGCATCATATCACACTCTCAGAGCTAGCTACTAGTAGGTACTCACTGTTGATCTGTTAGTAGCTAGTAGGTGATCTACCCACCATACTATAGTAGCACTGGACCCACACTGCTGCCAGGATACCTGTAACACAACGAGACATAGTATTGTACACCCACGCAAGTAGGCGTAGCTCAATGTTGTGCGTTATTTAGAAAAGGCGGGGAAATTGATGTACCGAGTGTGCCTCAGTGAGCAGTGAGTGCTGTTAGTGCCTGAACAAAGTTGCTATCACAAAGAAAACACTTCGGGCAAGCATAAGCAGGTATTTACTCTCTTATATATACTTTAGACGCACTTAATTTATGGCCCATACTCCATTAGCTAGCAGGAACACAGCTGTAACAGCATCATTGGTACATTACCTGTTGAGCTACTCGAGACAGTTCATACAGTAGACCGACTGTATGATCAGTGAGCTCACCTAGTAGCTTACCAACCTGTGAGAGAGATGAGACATGCTAGTACCAGTACTAGTGCTAGTATACCTCATCATCCTCATCATGATGGGTGCCGCTGTGTGTGGTGTGTTGGTGTAGTGGTGTGTGGCAGCAGTGTCTCTGGTGCTGCTGATAATAGTGACTCAGTGTGGTTAGTGTCATGGCTGTCACTGACTCTAACATCTCTCCACTACAACAACGAAGAAGAGAAGAGAGGTATATTAATAGTGAGCAGAAAGAGTGCTTGTTTTGATAGACAACTATGTAAAGCTGCTGAAAATTTATTGTGGAATAAGAATGAGCAACATTCAAGTTCATGTCAATTCAATTAATTTCCTGAATCTTGTTGAAATGTGCTGCTTACTTGTTTCTTGTTAATAGAAGGAATCGTTTGATACATGAGTGAGTTCCCTGCAGTGCTCTGAGCAACACCTCCATTACAATAGCTGCATACCTGAGGAGAGACAAGAGGAGGTGGATAGAGAGGCATGAATGCACATGGTCACAGCATCAGTGAGCTCACTCTATGGAGTCTATCAATGATAGTTTCTCTGTGATACATCTAGTCCTCAACTGATCAATACAATACTGTAACACATCATTATCCTATAGACAAGGAGAGAGAGAGAATGAAAAATATCAGAGCCCGAGTATAATCAAAAAATTCCAAGTATTAAAAGTTTTGTCACTGACAAAATAAAATGTGGTGCGTGTATCGTGTAGGCTGAGAAAATTAAGTTGACCAAAATTAATCCATTTACATGGTCTATTTATAGTATGATAGCATAAAGTAGAGATTAATTTAGATAGTGAATGATGATGGTCTATAGCTTACCGACCAGAATAGAGATCTTATAGTGAAGTATCTCTTACAAGCTGTAGCTAACTCAAGAAGCAGTTTAACTGATGTATCTAGTCTTCTACAATGAAGCAACTCTGATCTCAATGACTGATACTGCTCACACCATGCTTGCCTGCAGTAGAGATAAACACCACCATTATTACTATAAACCAGCTCACAGCAATGTGACGTGATGGCTAGCACTATGCTGCATCAAAATATTATAGTATGACACGTTGCCTGACAATTAACAATGCAGTGCAAACTACTGTGTCACATTGCAAACTAGTGTGATGGTATTAATGAAGGGGCGGGGCTAGTTCACTCACTGTTTATCAGTGTGTGTGTCATTGTTAGTCGTCTGCTGATGTGATGATGTGTCTTGACAACAACACTCCTACACACAATGATGAACAGGTTAGTGTATCATGGAGACAGTACTGGTTTAACATCATTGAATTCATTAATGTTCATGTGCTAAAAGTTTGACAACACATTGCAGGCTTTGGTCATGAAATTTTTCTTCTCAATTAACTATTTTTGCAGGTTTGATTATACCTTTTATTCATTATCTGCAACATTTGGAAACAAAACGTGCAAATTGTTCACAAAATTAATTTGATGACAGAGGCCTAAATCCAGGAAAATTTGCTCTAAAATGACCTAATTTTAGATCAAAAATAAAATATGAGCTGGGCCGCATTTCTAAAATTTCTGAAATTTCAGGTAAGCATTCCAAATTTCTTTAATATGCGCTAAATATTTTCTACGAAATTAATGGTCTAAAACTTGTAAAAATAATTTGACAAAATACATTTAACGTGTTGTCTGGGATCAGAATATACTTCAAACTACCTATGGTCTACTGAATTATCACTTGTTTTATTATCTGCTATTAGCTATGTCACGGCATGCTCACTCACTATTATCATCTGACTATCACATGATACGACTACTAAGTCACATGATCACTCACTATTCTGTAGTCCTCTAGTGCGCTGGTAAAGTGACGATGAAAGTAGGTGTGGTCCTTAAGTAAGTATATCTCCAGTGGCACAGTCTCCACCCTCACACTCTCTCCCTCACCTCCACCTCCCTCCATCGCTACCTCACTCAGTCCTAGACTAAGTGTGCTGCTCCATTTCTCGTCATGTGCTAGCAGTAATCTCTCTCTCAGCCCTCTCTCATCCAGTGAGCTACTGATGTTACCAGAACTACCTCTGAAATCTCCTGGTGGACCTTGTTTCAATGCTGTCTGCTTGTCGGAAGAGACCTTATCCAGACTGCTCGTGCTCTTACTGAGCTTCTCTTGCTGTGAGAGGAGTCCACCAGCTACTGAGTTGCCTCTAGTAGCTGACAGGTAAGGTGAGTTAGTGTGAGCATCTGTGTCGCTGATGTGTACTGAAGGAGGAGGGGTTCTTGCTGGACCAGCTGGTTGAGCAGGGTCTCTGGTGTGTTTGAAAGTGTCTCTCTTTGTGCTGATCAGTAGCGGGCTACCCACAGCTGCCGCTGTCTGCTTGCCGCCTGATGGAGAGGTTCTGCTTGAGGGGGTGTGATCAGTGCCTGCAGAAATCTCTGTTGTTCTTCTCGCTAGTTGGCGCAGTATTCGAGGGGATCTACGGCTCTGTGTGACGCTGGCTAGGATAGCCTTGTCCTTCACTCTCCGCTGGTAGAAAACACGAACGTGAACCGTCTTCTGTCTGTCCTTCTTGCTCAGGAAATCAGGTTCATCATCCACCTGCAGTGAGTAGAGCAGAACTGAGGCATCGTGGCGGCCCTGATTACTGGTATCTAGCTAGCTTACTGTTTCTACAGACACGACGTCCTCTAGTTGAAGCGCTTTGTTCAGCGTCTTGGGCGGTATCTCAGTGAAGTAGAGTTGTCTGTGTCCGAGTACAACGTGTCTAGGAGCTCTCTTACCCTCTGGCGTCACTACCACACACGGCTCAGCGGAGATCACTCTCTCATAGTCGCTGGGAGGGAGGTTACGGCGCAGCAAGGTGTCCAGGCGACCATCAAATCGCTTGGTCTCGTGCTGCAGCTGGTGGGCCATCCTTGATCCAGCTAGTGATATGAGGAATGCGTAGGCGAGCAGTGCTTGTAATAAACAATCACCATGGTAACGAATAACATCACCATGGAAACAAACACTGTAATACCGTATAGCGGGAAAATTTCGCGGGAGAACATTAATTTTACGCGAATTACAGGCTACAAGTATTCGCGAAAATATTTCCGCGAATGTCTTGTTTTTTGTTGACAAAGATAGGGCAATAGTGCTGATTCGCGAAAATTTTTTCCCGCGAAAATTTCCCGCTATACGGTAATCACTATAAAACTTAATTTTGTGAAAAAGGCTACAAAAATTAGTGCTTTCAATAAAAATAGAATAGATGATGTCATCGTTTTGTGAAGTGGTTTAGCCGATCCACAATATAACTCATTGGTGGTCTCTTGTTGGGGTTCTGTTGCACACATGAGCTGATCAGTTGGTGCATTAGTGGCCAGTCCTTGGCCATGGACTGCAGCATGGAGGGGAAGGTACCAGGGTCAGGAAGACGGTTGCTCAACACCTCACACAGGAGCTTGCCAAAACTAAACACGTCCATCTTGGTAGTCTGTTGCTCTCCCTTGAACACTTCAGGAGCAGTGTACATTGCAGCTCCTGGACCAGGAGTGCTAGCATGCTGTACAAGGTTGGCGGAACCAAAGTCTGACAGCTTCCCTCTCCACTTGTTGTTGGGTAGAGCTAGCAGCAGGACGTTGGCACTGCTCACATCTCTGTGAATGATGGGGTTCGACTGGAGATGGAGGTAGTTGAGTGCAGCGGATACGTCCCTCAGTATGCTTAGCTTGACACCATTGTTGGTGAGTTGAGCGTTGTGATAGGCTTGGCGTAGGTTGGTGTCCATGAGTTCTGTGATGATGATGGGAGTGTTGGATGGACTGTCCAGTACTGCTGCCATGAACAGTAGCAGGTTGGGGTGACGCACTTTAGCCATCAAGCTGATCTCACGACGGAGGAGATCTCTATAGTAGTCAGACGAACTGATGATGGAGTGGAGCTGTTTCATTGCTACATCCTGGCCTCGGAAACTGCCAACCACTACTCTCCCCCACCCTCCTTCTCCCAGCACCTTGCCTGTGGGTCGTACCTCATTGTGGCTCACCACCCAGAAGCTAATGTCAGTATCTGAACCTAACTTAGGTTGCTGGTCCAACCTAGACTGGAGCTGCCTTACCTCCTCCTGGAGACGAGTGATCTCTTGCCGGAGGTTTTGTGTGATGCGAGCATTGTCTTGCTGAAGTTGAGAGATGGTTTGCTGGTGATGAGTGACTTCTTGTTGATGGATTTGTGTTTGACTAGCATTGTCTTGCTTTAGATGAACATTCTCTTGCTGAAGACTAGTAACCTCTTGCTGGAGGCGATCATTGTCTTGCTGGAGGTGAGTGATCTGCTGGTGAAGAACAGTGTTTGTATCTTTTGCTGTTCCACTGCTTGTTTGATGTGGAGGTGTGGCTTGGGGATTAGAGACCTGGTCTTCACGATGACGTATTGTTGGAGGCGCTTGTGGTTTAGTGATGGACAGCATGTTTAAAAGTTGACGATATAAAGGAACACTTTCAGCAGTTGCATGAAGGTTAATATCTGAGAGAGTAAGAGAAGAGAACACAGTAAGATGATGGAGTGGATGAGGTACATGAGATACAGTAATGGACAACAGTCACTCACCAGATGATACTAATTGTATCTTTTTAGTATGTCCATAAACATCAGCCACACCCCAGAATGGTTTGTGTGTTGGTAGTCCAGTCCACACAATACCCTTATCCACATCATCACTATAGACATGTAGCTCTCCCTCTCTTGAGACCATGCAACCAACAGTCTGACCCTCTCGGAGTGAGTCGAGGTTAACTTTGAGATTTCTTCTCTCACTATTGTGATAAACAATACTACCATCCAGGATCCAGTAGTCAGAGTGATCAGGCCATTCCAATGCATGACTAGGAATCCTGATATATTCAAGACACTGTGTGGTCATACCTATAGACTGTTGTTGATAGTAAGATATCAACACAGTAAACAGTGAACACTAATCACTAACTAGTCACTATAGTACACACACTAGTCAGCTAGACACTCACAATGGATCCAGTACATGAGTCATCATACTCGAGTATCTTCACCTGGAATACGGTACCTAGCGCTACCGGCTGATCAGTGAATACAATACCATCCCAATTGTATCTAACTCGTCTAGCAACAGTGTTGTTATCTGAGAGTTTGATGTTCTCTCCAGAACGAGAGTGGAAACGCTGAGTACTCGTAGTCGCCATGTTGAAACCACACCCATCTCATTTAGGGGTGTCCTCATTGTGTGTTGTATCCGGTGTCACGGGAAGTAGACTAGTCAGGAACAGATAGCCTGCAGTGACCCTGCCAGCAACACCTCGCTAGCTCCTGCCCGCCCTCACCTAGTGTCAGCTGCTCATAGCTCTAGTCCTGCTCACAGCCACAGTACTGCAGTCATGGCGGAGTCAACCATATTCGTAGTGATGGGCGCCTCTGTGAGTTACAGCATGCATTGATCTGTTGCTAGTAATGAGAGGGAGAGAGGAGGAGAGATGTTATTGGTAGCATGTGTAGCTGCTGTTGGTAGATAGGGACAGACAAGGCTCATCCTTCTCTTGTATCCTCCATTAGGGTGACCTTGCTAAGAAGAAGATCTATCCAACACTGTGGTGAGCGAATGAGTGTTTCCATTGCATGATCGATATGTGTGTTTGTAAAGGGTTAATTAATAGCTCTTAATTTTAATAGGAACTTGTTCAAAGTTGATCTTTTACCTAAAGGAGCTAAGATAGTGGGATATGCTAGATCAGCACTTAGCAATAGTGATCTACGCTCTAGAGTGGAACCATTCCTCAAGGTAACTCACTCACACACACACTCACCCACTCACTCTCTCTCTCACTGATCTCTTTCCTTCTCTCTTGCAGGCTAAACCAGAGGAAAAGAACAAAGTTGATTCATTCTTTGCTAGTAATAGCTATGTCAAGGGCTCTTATGATAAGAAAGAGGATTTTGATAATCTGAATGTTGAGTTGTTGAAGCTAGAGCAGGCCTCTAGTGCTGGTAATCGTCTAGTGTACCTGGCCCTACCTCCATCAGTGTTTGCTGCCGTCACTACCAACATCAAGGCTTGCTGTATGTCGAAAACGTGAGCATTTCAATGTTACACACACTCTCATAATGACTTAGTATAGTTGTTGTACATTACATTTTTATTCAAGTTAACTGTTGCTTTCTGAATATTAGATGCATTATGGTATTGTCTTTAGACCTGAGATATGTCATTTTTTCTCTCTGTGTGTAGTGGATGGACTCGTGTGATTGTTGAGAAGCCATTTGGTAAAGACTCAGAGAGCTCTGCTAAGCTATCCACTCATCTTGCTGGACTGTTTAGAGAAGATGAGATATATCGTATTGATCACTACCTTGGTAAAGAAATGGTGCAGAACCTCCTAGTACTGAGGTAAGGGAGAGTCATCCATTCTTAGTGTTGTGCCTACATTATATCTGTCTGTGTGCACTGGCTATTTGTGAATGCCTCAGTGGTGTAACTGTAGTGCGCTCACCTATAGATCATGTGTGCCTACCGTGCTACGGTTCGAATCCCAAAGCAGTTATATGGCATCTTCTTCCCCACTAGCCCACCCATTTGTAAATAGTGTTGGAGCAAAGCCCATTGTTGTCCATGTACCATCAGCCAGCTATGGTAGTAGTGGGTCTCCTGGTGCCCACACTGTTGCACGATAGTCTACTGGTGACCGCCCTCACTGTTGCACGATAGTCTACTGGTGACCGCCCACACTGTTGCACGATAGTCTACTGGTGACCGCCCTCACTGTTGCACGATAGTCTACTGGTGACCGCCCTCACTGTTGCACGATAGTCTACTGGTGACCGCCCACACTGTTGCACGATAGTCTACTGGTGACCGCCCACACTGTTGCACGATAGTCTACTGGTGACCGCCCACACTGTTGCACGATAGTCTACTGGTGACCTTTCTTGGTGTACCCAGATCTGCATCAACTTTCCTCTTTATCTTGTCTCAGATTTGCTAATGCTATTCTTCAGCCGATCTGGAACAGGAACACAGTGGCTAGTGTAGTCATCACATTCAAGGAGCCGTTCGGTACCAAGGGACGAGGTGGATACTTTGATGAGTTCGGTATCATCAGGTGAGTGGTGTCTCCATACCTGCTGCTAGGCATCATTGCTGTGTGTAGGGATGTGATGCAGAACCATCTACTGCAAGTGATGTGTTTGACAGCCATGGAGAAGCCATGCAGCAGCAGTGCCGAGGATATCCGTGACGAGAAGGTAACATCACTTCCTAGCTACTAAACACACACACACACACTACAGGGTCTACTAGAGTAGTGATAGAGACATGAACACACACACACACACACGTACACCCACACACACACACACACACACACACACACACACACACACACACACTAGATCCTCTACTATAGTAGTGATAGAGACATTATTCAAACCTGTCAGTAGTGTGGACACTGTAACCAAATGATCGATCTTTAAGAGAACCCCAAATTTCAAAAATTTCTAGGACACCCAGCTACCTATTATGGTACATACAGTCCTGTATCAACACAGCATTTATGATATTTCTTTGAAGTCTGGGTGAAAACATTTAAGCCCTTCAAGAGAGGCCTTCTAGGGTATTTTGGACAATAATTAACAACACTGGAGTTTGCATGGATATCCCTTGCCCAGAGTGCTGCCCTGACTATCACTACTATCACTCTCACAGGTGAAGGTGCTGCGGAGCATTGCTCCCCTCAAGATGGAGGATGTTATCCTGGGCCAGTATCAAGGTGACCCTAATGGAGAGGGAGAAGCTAAGGATGGCTACCTGGATGATCCTACTGTACCCAAGGGATCTATCACTCCGACCTTTGCTATGGCGGCTCTACACATCAAGAATGAACGATGGGATGGTACGTTGAGAGAGAGAGACCACACAATGTGTAGTAGCTGCCGGAGAGCATATGACAGCCATTTATGAGTTATGTCAACCAGCACGTACATGTTAGTGCATGTACTCCTCTGAAGCAAAGAGGGGAACCTACAAGAGTGAGAGGGAGGGAGAGAGAGAGAGAGAGAGGGAAGGAGAGAGAGAGAGAGAGAGAGAGAGAGAGAGAGAGAGAGAGAGAGAGGGAGGGAGGGAGGGAGGGAGGGAGGGAGGGAGGGAGGGAGGGAGGGAGGGAGGGAGAGAGAGAGAGAGAGAGTGTAGAAATTTACACTTTGCTTTACACTGTAATTAATTCATTGTTTAGGTGTTCCATTCATTCTGAAGTGTGGAAAAGGTAACTAACTCACTCACCCACTCACTCACTCACTCACTCTCTTTCTAGCTTTGAATGAGCGTAAAGCTGAGATTCGTATTCAATTCCGCGACATACCGGGTGATATCTTTCCTGGTAAAGCTCGTCGTAATGAGCTCGTCATCAGGGTCCAGCCCAATGAAGCCATGTATGTCAAGATGATGACCAAACAGCCGGGCATGTCCTTTGAACCAGTTGAGAGTGAACTGGACCTCACCTATAGGACTAGATACAAGGTTAGTGAGAGAGACAGTGATGTGTAATGGATACTGGTCTACTCCACTATAGGGAGTGCACCTACCTGATGCTTATGATAGACTGATACTGGATGTGTTCAGTGGTAGCCAACTACACTTTGTACGCAGGTAAACCACTCACCCACTCTCCCACCCACTCACTGACTCACTCACTCACCCTCCTACCAGCTCACTCACTCACTCATCCACTCACTCATCCACTCACTCACTCACCCACTCACTCACACACTCACCCTCCGTTTCATTCACTCATTCTCTCTCTCTCTCTCTCCCTCTCCCTCTCCCTCTCCCTCTCCCTCTCCCTCTCCCTCTCCCTCTCCCTCTCCCTCTCCCTCTCCCTCTCCCTCTCCCTCTCCCTCTCCCTCTCCCTCTCCCTCTCCCTCTCTCTCTCTCTCTCTCTCTCTCTCTCTCTCTCTCTCTCTCTCTCTCTCTCTCAAGTGATGAGCTAGCTGAAGCATGGCGTATATTCACACCTCTACTCCACCATATTGAGCAGCAGAAGGTTCCGCCCATCTTGTACCGATTTGGAAGGTAAGGCAATACATGTTGCTCAAATTAACCGATTTTAGTCTTTAACTATTTTCAATGAGCATTGCCAAATTATTATAATTTAGCGCCATAATCAGTAGCAATCAAGACTAGTGTCTGCTATAGAGCAGTAACTCAGTGGTTTGTTGTGCACAGTATAAAGCAAGATTCACTCAATCAGGACTAGTGTCTGCTATAGAGCAGTAACTCAGTGGTTTGTTGTGTACAGTATAAAGCAAGATTCACTCAATCAGGACTAGTGTCTGCTATAGAGCAGTAACTCAGTGGTTTGTTGTGTACAGTATAAAGCAAGATTCACTCAATCAGGACTAGTGTCTGCTATAGAGCAGTAACTCAGTGGTTTGTTGTGTACAGTATAAAGCAAGATTCACTCAATCAGGACTAGTGTCTGCTATAGAGCAGTAACTCAGTGGTTTGTTGTGTACAGTATAAAGCAAGATTCACTCAATCAGGACTAGTGTCTGCTATAGAGCAGTAACTCAGTGGTTTGTTGTGTACAGTATAAAGCAAGATTCAGGACTAGTGTCTGCTATAGAGCAGTAGCTCAGTGGTTTGTTGTGTACAGTATAAAGCAAGATTCACTCAATCAGGACTAGTGTCTGCTATAGAGCAGTAACTCAGTGGTTTGTTGTGCACAGTATAAAGCAAGATTCACTCAATCAGGACTAGTGTCTGCTATAGAGCAGTAACTCAGTGGTTTGTTGTGTATAGTATAAAGCAAGATTCACTCAATCAGGACTAGTGTCTGCTATAGAGCAGTAACTCAGTGGTTTGTTGTGTACAGTATAAAGCAAGATTCACTCAATCAGGACTAGTGTCTGCTATAGAGCAGTAACTCAGTGGTTTGTTGTGTATAGTATAAAGCAAGATTCACTCAATCAGGACTAGTGTCTGCTATAGAGCAGTAACTCAGTGGTTTGTTGTGTACAGTATAAAGCAAGATTCACTCAATCAGGACTAGTGTCTGCTATAGAGCAGTAACTCAGTGGTTTGTTGTGTATAGTATAAAGCAAGATTCACTCAATCAGGACTAGTGTCTGCTATAGAGCAGTAACTCAGTGGTTTGTTGTGTATAGTATAAAGCAAGATTCACTCAATCAGGACTAGTGTCTGCTATAGAGCAGTAACTCAGTGGTTTGTTGTGTATAGTATAAAGCAAGATTCACTCAATCAGGACTAGTGTCTGCTATAGAGCAGTAACTCAGTGGTTTGTTGTGTATAGTATAAAGCAAGATTCACTCAATCAGGACTAGTGTCTGCTATAGAGCAGTAACTCAGTGGTTTGTTGTGTACAGTATAAAGCAAGATTTAAGAATAGTGTCTGCTATAGAGCAGTATTCTGGCGTTGTCTCGGTGATATGTATTTCCTTGTGGTTAGTCTGTACGTCCTAAAATGGACTCCATATTGCTGGACATGACTGGTGTTGATAATTGGGTTATGTGGAATGAATGGAATTTGAATGTATTGGTGTTTAAGGGACAAGTGGGATACATTGCCATGACAACATTTAGCTCCTGAGAATGAGTTATAATCAAATCATTTTTACCATTCCCTCTCTCTCTCCATCCCTCCTCTATCTCTCCCTCTTCTCTCTCTCTCTCTCCATCCATCCCTCCCTCCCTCTCCCTCTCTCCTCTCTCTTAGTCGTGGTCCCAAGGAAGCTGATGAATTTGCTACCAAGAATAACTTCCACTATACTGGCACATACAAGTGGGAGCAGCCTCAGTGAACCACGCTATCATTATACACTGGTCCAATAAACTTATAGATCGCGTAGTATATGTATCACCATCACTAGAAGCAGTTTCCTGTACAATTAGAATAAAATTAATTTTTATTATTGTGCATGTGAAGAGGTTTACTGGCGCGCGCCTCGGTTGCTATAGTGATACATTCTTTAGCCGGCGGCTAACCGCGGGATTAATTTGCGGATCAAAGGAGTTCGTCTCTCGCTAGCATTCTCTCTTTCTTTCTGTCCCCGGAAGCGAACCAGTAGCGAGAGTTAGTAAGCAGCCAGTGCGTCTGTGTAGCAATCGTGTACAGTGTTTGAGCTAATCAATACTACAGCCAGCCAGGCGGCGCTGCTTGCGGCTCTACATTGTGCGGTGTCTCATTCGCCATATCTCTTTCTCCCAACACCAGTTGAGCTAGAAGCGGTGAGTCCTCTTATGTGTATTGTGCGTGTGTCTCTGCTTGTAAACACAACCAGCCCTTCCACACACACACTCGTCTAGACTGTTTTCAGTCGATTTTGAGCTTACAGCTGTTAGCTACCCGCTTGAATTTCCCCAGCTAGCTAAAAGTGTAAACCACTATCCAATGATATTTAGCGCGGGCTAACAGTGCTGGTGCTAAACTGAGTCGCTTTGTTGGTAATGTGTTACAAAGGAGCTTGTGTCTGACATGTAATTTTCGCGGTCTCATTGAAAACACAATAGGTGGTTGTTTAGCGCTGGAATCACACCTTTACCAAGAGATGAATGTTGACGAGAGCCTGGTATTTGTATGTGTGTGTGGTTGCATGATAATGCGTGCAGGCATGGTGTTGAGTGAATCCAGCTGGAGACACTCTCAAGAATGTTGATGAGTCATGGACTATGATACTGTGCTATGGCGGGATTGATTGACTTTCTGTGTTCATCTCTCTGTTTGTAATTTGTTACGACTGCCCACACCAGCTAGCTGTGGGAGAGGCACAGTCAGTACATACTCCTTTGAGCTCTTAGCTTGGGTTTTAAAGTTGCATTGTACAGGTGTCCTGGCTCTACCAGTGACCCTCTGTGAGGCAGCTAGATAGTGCTTAGTGCACAGGTGTCCTGGCTCTACCAGTGACCCTCTGTGAGGCAGCTAGACACTGCTTAGTGCACAGGTGTCCTGGCTCTACCAGTGACCCTCTGTGAGGCAGCTAGATACTGCTTAGTGCACAGGTGTCCTGGCTCTACCAGTGACCCTCTGTGAGGCAGCTAGACACTGCTTAGTGCACAGGTGTCCTGGCTCTACCAGTGACCCTCTGTGAGGCAGCTAGACACTGCTTAGTCCTGGTGACCCTCTGTGTGATAGTGTATTTGTGGGATAGCTGTGTTCACAGCATCTTGTCACTACAGAGTGACAATAGTGTTTGTGTGTCTGTACTAGTTCACTCTCTAATGTTCTTAGCCAGGTCGGTCCATGTATGTCATTCCACTGTATACAGTGTACATATTATATCCCTCAGTGAGTGAGTGTGTGTATAGACAGCCAGTATGCAGTAGTACTTGTGATGTGGTCAGACCTCTCCACTGAAGTGGTTGCCTTTGTTTGTGTTCTTGTGTGAAGCTGGATACTGCTTTGAAATAGCTAATTAGCTTTGTGTGTCTGATAATGATGCTGCCCGTCTCTGCTGTATGCTTGTCTAGCTTGCTTATAAAGGTGTCACTTTGTGTTATGGCTGCTCTCTGTGCTGAGGTAATCCCATAGTGCAGTGATGTAGTGAGCTACCACAGGATGTGAGTCATCACTGATGTGTTGAGGAAACTGTGATTGAAACTGTGAAGTATTGTTTGTCTATGCTGTGTACACACTCACTGACCACCATCACACACCTTCAATGGATACTGTTCTGAAAGAGCACTGGCTGTGTCTCACTGACCACTAGAGGTTCAGGTGGGACTGCCCACACCTGCAGTGAGAGGCACAGTCAGTACTCCTGTGAGCTCCTAGCCTGGGAATGGGAATCCAGGAGTTTGGGGTCGCTCAGCTTATAAAACGTGCTTGTTACACATGTATCTTGACTCTGTGGGGCAAGTAGACACTGTTTGGTTCACCGCCTTTGAATCTCAGGATTATCATTTTTCAAACTAGACAAGTGACAGTACATCGTCATGTATCCTTGTGTTTTGTTGTTGACAGCTTGGTCTAAATTTTTTATTCTCAGGCAACTTGTTGTTATTTTGCTACAGTATAGTATAGATCAAGTGTAGTGTTGTTATGATGTGAAGTGTTAGTGATATCATGGTTAGTATACTATATCCTTGTTAGTGTGTGGTATGGCTTCCTCTCTCCAAGGGAGGTGTGTGTAGCTAAACCTTTGACAGTGCACTTCACATTCCGCATCACCACTTGTGTCGAGGACAGTGGTGGGTAAACCCCTCTCTTTGTGTGTGTGTGTGTGTGTGTGCGTGTGTGTGTGTGTGCGTGTGTGTGTGTGTGTGTGTGTGCGTGCGCAGTGGTGTGTTATTGTGGTAATAATGTTAATGGATTATGTGATAAGTGGTGACAGGCACTCAATGACGCCACTCCACTACATTATACTACACTTAGAGAAATCTGAGCTACCTGTGGTTTCTGTGACAGGTACAAATACCACTCTTTAGGATAACTAGTGCACAGGTGTCCTGGCTCTACCAGTGACCCTCTGTGAGGCAGCTAGACACTGCTTAGTGCACAGGTGTCCTGGCTCCTACCAGTGACCCCCTGTGAGGCAGCTAGACACTGGCTGTGGAATGTTGGGAGAGAAAGAGGTGGTTATTGGTGTCCAGGAATGGAGGGAGGGTAGCACCTGGTATGTGTTCATAATGTCCAAACAAGAACTGAGCTCATTACCCAAATCACTATACTATTGTCTGTGATGCTAATGGTCCCACACATTATACCAGCGGGTCATTAGACTGGACATACTCGCTGTGTAAACCAGCTCTACCACATTAGGGATAGTGTAGGAGTCTGAGTTACTGCTCTATAGCAGACACTAGTCCTGATTGAGTGAATCTTGCTTTATACTGTACACAACAAACCACTGAGTTACTGCTCTATAGCAGACACTAGTCCTGATTGAGTGAATCTTGCTTTATACTATACACAACAAACCACTGAGTTACTGCTCTATAGCAGACACTAGTCCTGATTGAGTGAATCTTGCTTTATACTCTACACAACAAACCACTGAGTTACTGCTCTATAGCAGACACTAGTCCTGATTGAGTGAATCTTGCTTTATACTGTACACAACAAACCACTGAGTTACTGCTCTATAGCAGACACTGGTCCAGTGTATAGTACTGGAGGTGTTGTTGATCTGTTCGTTGCTATGTGAGTGGGAGCCATCGTGCATCACCCTAGCCCAAACATGTGATTGAATACCAGATCATTTCTGGCATGTTTGGCATAGCTCGTGATGGTCAGCTTGTCAACACTAGCGTCTCTCATGCTATGGTCATATAGCTAGCTCAGGACTATACAACAATAGATGGTTGTTTGTAAGCTGATATGCTTATTATAATAACTGTCATGGTTTGTAGAAAGATTTCACTCAATCAGGACTACTGGACTAGTGTCTGCTATAGAGCAGTAACTCAGTGGTTTGTTGTGTACAGTATAAAGCAAGATTCACTCAATCAGGACTAGTGTCTGCTATAGAGCAGTAACTCAGTGGTTTGTTGTGTACAGTATAAAGCAAGATTCACTCAATCAGGACTAGTGTCTGCTATAGAGCAGTGACTCAGTGGTTTGTTGTGTAGAGTATAAAGCAAGATTCACTCAATCAGGACTAGTGTCTGCTATAGAGCAGTAACTCAGTGGTTTGTTGTGTACAGTATAAAGCAAGATTCACTCAATCAGGACTAGTGTCTGCTATAGAGCAGTACCTCAGTGGTTTGTTGTGTACAGTATAAAGCAAGATTCACTCAATCAGGACTAGTGTCTGCTATAGAGCAGTAACTCAGTGGTTTGTTGTGTACAGTATAAAGCAAGATTCACTCAATCAGGACTAGTGTCTGCTATAGAGCAGCAACTCGGTGGTTTGTTTTGTACAGTATAAAGCAAGATTCACTCAATCAGGACTAGTGTCTGCTATAGAGCA
>OZ024789.1:900763-904263 GCA_964017065.1 Haliclona indistincta
GGGAGGGAGTGAGTGAGTGAGAGAGAGAAGGAGGGAGGGAGGGAGAGAGAGCTGTCTGCAGCAAGGGTGTGTATTGTTGTGATTGTCCTTTTGTTGTATTTGATTTGCATTTCCCACTCTATCCGAACAGCTAATTCTGAGGGGTTCTCTATACTATGTGAGGGCTCAGTATTGACCACGATGAGAGAAGCTACGCTAGAGGTGAACAATATACTGCAGTCTATTTCTGTTTGATCTCTCCCTTCCTCTCTCTCCCTCCCTCTCTCCCTCCTCCCCCTCCCTCCCTCCCCTCTCCTCTCCCTCCCTTCCTCCCTCCCTTCTCCTCTCTCTAGTTTGGTGAGATAAAATCAACTAAGGCTCATCCTGATCGGCAAGTACCGCTATCTCAACTAGTAGACTACACCTCATTAGCAGGTAACCATCCTGTGATCTCTTTGTCAGCCTTTGATGTGTGTGCATTGTACACAAGTCACTGATATGCTGTTTGCTGACTTTTGCACAGATCAAGGCTCTACTCCAATATTGTTAAAACCAGCTCTATCGTTCAGAATGCAAGGAATTACCACATCAAGAATACTGAGGTAACATGCTCACTCACTCACTCACTCACTAACCTACTCACTCACTCACTAACCATCTCACTCACTCACTAACCATCTCACTCACTCACTCACTCACTCACTCACTCACTCACTAACCTACTCACTCACTCACTAACCATCTCACTCACTCACTCACTCACTTACTTACCAACTCACTAACCTACTAACCTACTCACTTACTCACTCTCTCACTAACCTACTCACTCATTCTCTCACTCACTCACCCACTCACTCACTCACCCACTTACCAACTCACTCACTAACCCACTCTCTCCCTCCCTCCCTCCCTCTCTCTCTCTCATCTCCCTAGACTCGATGACCCTCCTAGTAATCCCTACAATGCTCCTTATGAATCAAATCTTAGTGATCGTTTCCACAGAGTAAGCCCCGCCCACATCACATGACACCTCAACTGTACGCTCGTACACTAGTCTCTTCCAACAGCTTTATTCTACCTACCATAACATGTATAGTAGCAGGTGTAGATGTTGCTGTTTGCCGCCTTTTTACAGAGTCTGACCAATAGCATTGTTCCCCTCTAGATATGTATGATACAGTATAGCACATTGCTCACATGCATGCTCTCTTCGTTTGTTACAGAATTGGATAGGTATTTGTCAAGGTAACCAGCCTTGTTCCCTGGATGACGCTGTCAAGGTAAGGAGGAGGAGATACTGAATGCTTCAATAAAACTCTTCTAGTTAGAGTAAAGAGTTTGTGTACACAAGGAGTTTATTGAAAAAGTGTTTATTATAAAATGAGATTATTTGTTATAATATTATAAGAAGAGTTTATTTGTTTATTGGTTTTTGTAATAACGCCTATTCTTGTTGACTTTATTGCACATAACATTAAAACACAGTTGTGTAAACTGTGCTTTATGTAAATATGATTCTTTTCACACCTTCCCTCTCTCTCTCTCTCTCTCTCCCTCTCTCTCTCCCTCTCTCTCTCTCTTCATCTACCTGTCTAGCTCGCTGCTATGCAGTATCAGGCGTATTTCCTGGAGAGAACAGCTGAACACTCTGTGGTTGGATTCTGTCGGTGAGTTACTTCCTGTACATAGTAATTACAAATCACATCGTTTCTCTCTCTTTCCGGACCTTCCCACTCTCTATCTCTCTCTATCTCCCTTTTCCCTATCTCTCCCTCCCTCTTCTCTCTCTCTCTCTCTCTCTGCCTCTCTCCCTCCCTCACTCTCCCTCTCTCTGTCAGGCCCACTGAGTTCCTCCCGGCTGAGTATGCTGGTCAGCGTGGTATAGAGCAGCGCATGTACAAGGAGCAGGAGAAGCTCAAGTCACGCTCACAGAGAGACATACAGCAGAAATATGTTGATATGTGTTCAGCTCTCAAGACGGGAGAGACAGTATTCTTCCCAGCTAGAGTGAGTTGCTGCTACAAGTAGTATTTGTCACGTGTCCGGTGATCGCCAGCGCTAGACATTGGTGTACAAATCATTCCTATAGTATGAGCGATTGTGGGCACATGAACCACTTTTTCTGACAGCATAAATAGAAAAAGAAAAATCATTTGTCGACATCACACCAGAATTACACCTCTCCCTCCCTCTCTCTCTTTCTCTCCCTCCTCCTCCTCTCTCTCCCTCCCTCCCCTCTCTCTCTCTCCCTCTCCCTTCTCTCTCTCTCTCTCTCTCTCCCTCCTTCTCTCTCTCTCTCCCTCTCACAGGAGCCGAGGAAAAAGTTACTTCAGAACACAAAGCTGAAGCCAGTGTTGATCGGAGTGAGTAGAAAGGGCATCTCTCGAGTGGACATCAAGACCAAGGAACAGCTGGACCTGTGGGACTACCAGGTGCTCAAGAACTGGGCTTACTCCAGGAAGACATTCGTACTGGTGAGCAGTGTTCTCTCTATGCAATTGTAGGGGGTGCCGTACCCCCTTATTGTTATAATGTACCCCTCTATTTAGCTGATGCACCCCTTTTATTTTATTGACAGATGGTATTATTAACTTCCCAAAAGTGAAAGAGAGTGATCAATTTAGAGTAGTAGTAAAGAGTAATCAACTAATTTTATGAAATGCAACAGAATACAGCCCGCCATGCCTAGGATTAGCATAATTAAGCCCCTCATGAATATTAATTAGCAAAACTTTTTGCGTGCTGCTTTGCTCGCCGCTCTGTGTACCCCCTATTGTTAAATTCTGGTGAGAACACTGCTGGTGAGATGATTGTCCCTGGTTCTTAGGCAGTCTCAATACACCTTTAGTCTCGATACATTTTAGTTTGTTTCTACATTGTACGTTAATGAAAACCGTTTTCAGTTGCTTCATCCATTGCTGTTCGCTTGTATTGATGCATATTATTTGTTTGATTTCTGGGTGGTGTACTTTAGTCTCTACCTCCAGTCCCTAACTATGATTATTTAACTCCCTCTCTCTCCCTTCCTCTGAATTTTCTCGCTAAATATTGAGTAGCATGTCTTGTATTAATTTTATTGAAATGTGTCTCTGCTGTTCATTGATTGTTTTTGTTATTAGGCATTCAATAACAGGAACTACCCGGTGGAGACCAACCAGGCACGATGGCTCAGTGAACTAGTAGACTTCTTTGTGGAATCTATCGTCACGGTAAGTATTGGTTTTATAACTATCATAGTTAATTAACCAAACCCCAAAAATTAACCAGACATAAAATCAATAATACTTTACCTTCAAGTACATGTACAGTACTTAAGATAAACTTTTTGAATAAAGCATTTTTGTTGCCAAACTAGTTAGTCTAGTGGTTATTAAGTATCTCTATATATAGACTGATGGTCAGAAGGCTCCCTCACTATCACCACCAGCTGTACCAGGAACAGTGAGCATAGCAACACGCCATGAGTAGAACAGGTGAGTAATAGGCACTCACACACTCACCTACCCACTCACTCACCTACC
>OZ024789.1:904463-1094661 GCA_964017065.1 Haliclona indistincta
TGCACTGACTCACTCAATCACTCACTCACCTACTCACTCACCAACTCATAAACTTACTCGCTAATCTTCTGTAACTGGTATTATAATCCTCTCTCTCTCTCTCTCTCTCTCTCTCTCTCTCTCTCTCTCTCTCTCTCTCTCTCTCTCTCTCTCTCTCTCTCTCTCTCTCTCTCTCTCTCTCTCTCTCTCCCTCCCTCCCTCCCTCCCTCCCTCCCTCCCTCCCTCCCTCCCTCCCTCCCTCCCTCCCTCCCTCCCTCCCTCCCTCCCTCCCTCCCCTCTCTCTCTCTCTCTCTCTCTC
Source organism: Haliclona indistincta (assembly GCA_964017065.1). Lineage (NCBI taxonomy): Eukaryota > Metazoa > Porifera > Demospongiae > Haplosclerida > Chalinidae > Haliclona > Haliclona indistincta. The sequence continues at coordinate 904,762 of OZ024789.1, forward strand.
TCTCTCTCTCTCTCTCTTTCACTCACCTACCTATGCACTGACTCACTCACTCACTCACTCACCCACTCACTCACTCACTCACTCACCTACCCACTCACTCACTCACTCACCTACCCACTCACTCACTCACTCACCTACCCACTCACTCACTCACTCACCTACCTATGCACTGACTCACTCACTCACTCACTCACCTACTCACTCACCAACTCATAAACTTACTCGCTAATCTTCTGTAACTGGTATTATAATCCTCTCTCTCTCTCTCTCTCTCTCTCTCTCTCTCTCTCTCTCTCTCTCTCTCCCTCCCTCCCTCCCTCCCTCCCTCCCTCCCTCCCTCCCTCCCTCCCTCCCTCCCTCCCTCTCTCTCTCTCTCTCTCTCTCTCTCTCTCTCTCTCTCTCTCTCCCTCCCTCTCTCCCTCTCTCTCTCTCTCTCTCTCTCTCTCTCTCTCTCTCCCTCTCTCTCTAGATACAGACCCATACCAAAGCTGATACTCTATTTTAATAACCATTTTGTACCAGTATTTTAATAACCGCTCATTGTTCACACAGCACCTTGTTATAGACTCTCACTCACTCATTGGGATCATGTGTCGTGTATCACTGTGTGTTAGTATCGTGTAATCATTGATCACATCATTCACTCATGATCACTACCTTAAGCACTGTAACATGATTTTTATCACTAACACTAATGAATATTAATGAGAAAATATTTATAGTCAGCTCAGATGCAGCACGTCAGTAGGTGTTGCAAACTAGATCACACTGCACTAAAGGTTAATAAAGAACTTTTCACGCTCGCTAAAACCTAAGCAATGAAACTAGCAACACAGATGCTTACACTTCAGATTCACTTAGAGATAGCTAAAATGCAGTAGAAATGTAAAACAGTAGAGATTATGTGCGAAAACTCATTTTCACACATAAGTAGCCGCCACAGCTTTATTCGAGGTCATCCCTACATATCATTGCCGAGTGGCAATAATAAAATTATCTCTGATTTGAATTATAGAATTCTTTTATGGTTCCTTTCACGAGTTATCATTATTGCGTGATTTGCCCTAACTTGATTGCTGTTGCTGACCATTTGAATTTCTCTGAAACAAACTGTTCACGGTTGGCTGCATCAAGGCCTATACAATTGATATGTACTACAGGACTGATTGCATAACTCAACTGCATACAGTAGATAAGATGTTTCATTTTTACTGTGTGTTGTCAGAACTGATGTATGCATACAGCTATCATTTTAATCCACTGAGGCATCAGCACCTGCATGTGGTGCTATTTTCATTTACTACGTATTATTTCAACAGAGCAGTTATTTAGAAATTTTGCTATGTTGTAAGTTAAAATCTATCGTTAATACCCTAGTTCCTACATGTAGTACTTGAGACACAGCTTGTTAGGTCACCAGCTCTAGCTGGTCTGTGATGGAGGCTATAGTGAGATCACACACAGTGAGATAGTAATGAGGTGTGCAGTCTGGCCTACCTAGTAGCTCCATGATGTCCCTCATGCTGGGTCGATCAGCTGGTCTCTCACTAGTACACCTCCTCACCAGGGGCACCATGGCTGCCCACTGGATTTGCAGGATCTGAGCCTCTCTCTGTGCTGGACTGGACTCGGGAAACCTGCAAACACACATCTCTATCAGTAAGACTCCATAACTGAAGGTGTCCATTTTAGGTGAGTGTTGGTCGGGATAGCGAGCCTCAGGAGCAGCATAAGCTGGGTTGCCTGTATCTTGTGTAGGAGCAGCATTCATGAAATTAGCATAGCCATAATCACATATCTTTGCTCGCCAGCCATTAGAGAGGGGCTCGAGTAGCACATTGGCACTGCTGATGTCACGATGGATGATCGGAGAGGGCCTCCACTGGTGTAAATAGCGCAGAGCACAGGCCACATCTTGGGCAATGAACGAAATCTGCAGTTGGGGTAAAATTCTTCTTTCCAGCTCCCTGCGCAAAAAGGTAGGCATAAGCTCTGTGAGGATGAATGGCTCTCCCTGTCTCGAGGCTCCTATCAACAACAGCAGGTTGGGGTGACGGATCTTGGCAGCTATTGTCATTTCTCGTAAGAACAGTTGACGATTGTGATCAGATAGAATCACATTATGTAGGAATTTTGCAGCAACTCTGAGACCACGAAATTTGGCAACTTTCACTTCTCCCCATCCTCCACTGCCTATCACCTCATCAGTCAGCTCCACCTCCTCTCTACTTATCACCCAGTCTCTGGTCACTTGCTCCTTCTCTCTGGTCACTTGCTCCTTCTCTCTGATCGCTTGCTCCTTCTCTCTGGTTGCTTGCTCCTTCTCTCTGGTTGCTTGCTCCTTCTCTCTGGTTGCTTGCTCCTTCTCTCTGGTTGCTTGCTCCTTCTCTCTGGTTGCTTGCTCCTTCTCTCTGGTTGCTTGCTCCTTCTCTTGTTCCTTTTCTCTAGCCACATGCTCTTTCTCTCTAGTCAGTTGCTCCTTCTCTCTGATCACTTCCTCCTTCTCTCTAGTCAGTTGCTCCTTCTCTCTGATCACTTCCTCCTTCTCTCTAGTCAGTTGCTCCTTCTCTCTGGTTGCTTGTGCCTTCTCTCTGATCGCTTCCTTCTTCTCTCTGTTCAGTCGCTCCTTTTCTCTACTCAACTCTTTATTCTATCATGATAATAATAAAAATCAAACAATAATTTTATTCAACAGGTGTACCTGTTCTATCAGCTGTTGCTCCCTCTCCATGGCCTGATGTGACTGCTGTACCACCTGATTGAGAGTACTCTCAGTATCATGTAATTGACGCTGCACCTGCACACGAGTATGGTTATAATTAGAGTGAAACAGTTATAACTAGCTATACAATATCAAACCTGATCTTTCTCTTCTGTAACCTGCTCCTTCTTCCTTAAAACGTGCTCTATTTCCCTAGTCGCTTGCTCTTTCTCTCTTTTCAGTTGCTCTTTTTCTCTAATAGCTTCTTCCTTGTCTCTGATCGCTTTCTCCTTCTCTCTGGTCAGTCTATTCGTTTCTCTGGTCGCTTGCTGCTTCTCTTCTTTCAGTTGCTCTATCTCTCTGATCGCTATTTTCTTCTCTCTGGTCACTTTCTCCTTCTCGCTGATCACTTTCTCCTTCTCGCTGGTCACTTTCTCCTTTTCTCTGGTCACTTTCTCCTTCTCGCTGGTCGCTTTCTCCTTTTCTCTGGTCAGTTGTTTATTCACTCTGGTCAATTGCTCCTTGTCTCTGGTCAGCTTCGCTTTCTCTTCGGTTAGTTGCTTCTGCACTCCAGAGAGTTGCTCATTCTCTTGGGCCTTGAGTCCTATTGCTTTGATAAGTTGGTCCCTCACATTAGTCAGTTGCTCCTTCTCTCTGGTCAGTTGTCTGGTGACTTGCTCCTTCTCTCTGATCGCTTGTTCCTTCTCTCTGGTCGCTTGTTCCTTCTCTCTGGTCGCTTGTTCCTTCTCTCTGGTCGCTTGTTCCTTCTCTCTAGCCACATGCTCTTTCTCTCTGGTCAGTTGCTCCATCTGTCTGATGGCTTGTTCCATATCTCTAGTAAGTTTCTCCTTCTCTCTGGTCAGTTGCCTGGTGACTAGCTCCTTCTCTCTAGTCAGTTGCTCCTTCTCTCTAGTCAGTTGCTCCTTCTCTCTGTTCAGTTGCTCCTTCTCTTTGTTCAGTTGCTCCTTCTCTTTAATTGCTTGCTCCATCTCTCTAGTCAGTTGCTTCTCTCTAGCTAGTTGCTCTTTCTCTGTGTTCAGTTGTCTGGTGACTTGGTACTTCTCTCTAGTCAGATGCTCCTTCTCTCTGGTCGCTTGCTCCATCTCTCTAGTCAGTTGCTTCTTCTCTCTATCTAGTTGGTCTCTAATCAGTTGCTCCTTCTCTCTGTTCAGTTGCTCAATCTCTCTGGTCAGTTGCTCCTTCCATCTAGTTGCTCGCTCCTCTCCGGTCATTTGTTCTTTCTTTCTCTCTATGTCACTGGTCGCTTGCTTATTAATTGTGCATTCTTCTTTACCAGTTACCCCTTCACTGTGTAGGTTACATGGTCCGTCTCTCCAATCGATTGCTCTTTGTGACTGATCACTTGCTTTTTGTCCTTGGTTACTTGCTCCTTCTTTTCGATCAGTTGTTCCTTCTCTTTGGACAGTTGCTCTTTCTTGGTCAGCTGTTCCTTCTCTTTCATCACATGATTGGTTGTTCTCCCTGGCTGTTTTTTTATCCTTTTCTCTGGTGACTTGATCACTGTCTTCTCTTTTCTGTCTCTGCTCAACTTCCGGCCAGGCTCTTTTCCTTTCGTGTTGCATTTGTTGTACCTGTGTGATGCGATAGACATCCATGCATGATTTAGCATTCATCAATCATGCATCCAGTCACAGAATGAACTATGCAATGTCACACACACCTCCAGCTGATGCATCAAATCTTGATCAAATGCAGTGCTCTTCCATTTAGACAGCATCTCCTGGTACATTTCCTTGTTTTCTGAGGATATTCCCTCTAATATCTTACCCGCCACCCATTGCCCATCATTTTGCTGAAGAACTGCAAGCATGGAGACATGTAGTTTGTAACTAATCTACTCAGCATGGACAATACATTGATATATGGAGCTCACTTAATTCAACAATAACAGTGTGAGATAAAAGTTTAGGAGATTCACATGATCTCCGTCCACCAAACATTATCAGCAACACACTGTGTGGTGATAGTTGTAGAGCAGAAAGTGAGTGAAGGCGTCGTCTAGTCACAGTGTCCGGGAGGGATAGCTGAAGAAGTTACACAGTTGTTATAATGCCTGGAAATTACAAACATCACTGAATATATACCTTCTTCCACTGGACTGCGGTCGGGTATTTAGTCAGGCAAATAATCCAACAGTCACTGATCGTTCCCATGTACCCACTATCACTAGTAGTGTCGCCTCCCACTATCACTAGTAGTGGACCACTCATACATGTGGTAGCATGCGCACGCCTCCTCTCAGGCCATTTATGCTTGATAGGTTTGTTGATCCTGGTCCAGTGCTGATATGAATTAGGAAGAGAGCATGCATATAAACTGTCAAGCATTCTCACGGCAGTATGTCACAGCAATAATACAATTGTCCAATAGCTATTTCGTTTACTGCATGCTTATTACTGCACACAATACTAGCTTGTACACTCACCACATCATTTTTACTCAGCTCAACTATCATCAAGCCATTGCTAATGGCTAATGGTTCACTCCAACCACCAAACAGTGCAGCCCTCCTCTCGCCCACTGAAGTGAGTGTAAAACTGTAACATGGGGGAGGAGGCTGTCCAGTAACCCATGGTGAGCTCCATTCTCCTAAAGTTGATGATATTTTATTAATATTAAGATATTGCATTATGCATAACTACTAGAATTACGCCATGTTCCTGCTCCAAAGGCTCTCTGTTGCACAAAAGCTAGAGAGGCAATTTAGTTGATTGATTAAAATAACCAATCAATAGATATAATAAAACTGAAAAGTGTAGGGATGATGCGTGCAAAAGTAAAAGAACAAGGCTCGAAAAGGAAAGGAACTAGATGGGATGATGCTTGCAAAAGTAAAGGAACAAGATGTAATAATGCTTGCAAAAGTGAAAAGTCCCAAGTATCCCTACATCAGCAGCTTGCTCTGATGACCTGCAACAAATGGAACTCTACTGTCAATTAGTGAGTCATCAGACTGTGTCCTCCTCTTCAAGTCAAGCCACTGATGTAGGGAACTTGGGACTTCTACTTTTGCAAGTATCATCCCATCTTGTTCCTTTCCTTTGTTCCATTATTTTGCAAGCGTCATCCCAGGGTTTTTTACTTTACTTTAGTATACTCACATTGTATAGTATATACTCACATAGACATGTTTTGATCACGTCAAGTTAAACCAAAATTAATATCACATGATCATGATGTGATGATATAACAGTGCCGGCAACCCAGAAAAAATGGCGAATGGCAGGAGGTGTCATACATGCATAGCTATAATGAACAACACGTTACTTACCCACTGATGGTGGTAAAATGCTGTGCATAAGCTATCCTCATGTGTATGAGAAATACACACTAGGCAGACCTATAATAGCCTCATGGCTAAAATAGCCTGGGTACAAAGCTAGCAATTAACTTTTTACTTCCAGCAACAAGCCTATACATAAACTTGTACTTTAAAATATTCTATCTCAGGGACTATAATTATTTGGGTAATTTACGCCACTATACACTGTACTTAATAATGAAGTGCACATGCAGCTGCAGAAAATTGTTACTTACTTGTACTAAGTGAAAACATGTGTTGCTCATTGCATCTGACACGGTCACCGATAGCTTTATACTGTGCTCCAGGCTGATGATATGATGGAGTAGGACCATTCCCTGCTACTATGTACAAGATGTCCTCCTCTCCATCCTTAAATGCTACTGTACTACAGCTACTCTTTCTCATCGGTGCCCCAATCTCTGATTTGGTGGGTGATAACTCTACCCAGTGAAGGGACGATGTGTGCAATGAGTGAATACTGTTATGAAAGCAGACACCATGGTTACAGTAACCACCAAAGAAGTGGAGTGCATCACCCACTGCAGTACAGCCGTATCCACTCACTCCCAGTGGAGGAGCTCCACTTGTTGGCTGACGTGTCCAGTCTCCTCTCTCAGAGTGGAACACCTCCACACAAGATATAAACCGTCTCTTTTCTTGACTGTCATGTACTTGTGGCATACCGTCCACCCCTCCAGCCCACATATACACGTTACTACCAACACGAATGGTTTGGTGTGCTGCACGAGGATCAGGCTCATCATCGTACCTGTATTTGATTACTGTGTGAAGTAAAAAGTTATCTAGCTTATAAAATCATCCATGTACAAAGAAATTAAAAAGATTTCTATCGAAATCAAAAGGATGTAGGGTTGTGAAATCTACCACTGGTCCACAATGCAATCTAACAAGGAACAAGCTTGGAATGGTAACACGATTGACTTGCTAACAGACCATAGATCCCTACATCAGTGGCTGCATATAAGATGTCACAAGCGGAATGCACGTCAGGTGTCAACAGCAACTAGCTGACCTAGCTATAGCCAACCACAGCAGCCACTGATGTAGGGATCTATGGTCTGTTAGCAAGTCAATCGTGTTACCATTCCAAGCTTGTTCCTTGTTAGATTGCATTGTGGACCAGTGGTAGATTTCACAACCCTACATCCTTTTGATTTCGATAGAAATCTTTTTAATTTCTTGTTTGTGTCCTTTTTACTTTTTAGTGAAGTGCAGTTCAATATCATGAACGTACTGAGCCGTTTCTACCATTGATTTAGTTTTCCTGTTGTTGATGGCTTTTCTTTATTATTAACAATTTTAAACTTGTAGCTAAAAATGATTATTATGCTGTACATATCAGCTCGCCTACGCATACATGCATGCATGAAGTGCATACGAGCCCCGCCCACACTAGTTTGTAGATCTGAACGGCGGTTATAATTATCTGGCAAGCGCAGAATGGTGATCCTATACGTTCAGACGATCTTACCGTTCTTCGAAGACTCCAGACAGATATGTGTTCTGCGTGATCCATACGGCGCGGAGATACTCAAGGTAGTGCTTGGTCACGTGCGCAAACCACTGGTTGGTCACGTGCGTATTGCACAATCACAATAATGGCGTCTGTGTTTTAACACTTAGCTGACAATGGATCACAATCGAGAACTCGCGGAATGTATATCGCCGTTTCGCTAAAAACAAAGTTCAAAGGGCACCTTCCAGGAGAATTTCACGACTGTTCGTGGGTGTTTTGGTCTCGGCACTGCTCGCGTAAAGGCGCTAGGCGCGCTGAAGAAGAAAGAAAGAAGAAAACGAAGATGACGAAACTCGATTTTCACCGTTTCTAGGTTCGTCGCTTTAGTAACAGTGTAGAGCACTCTCCTTGCTACTGTAAAATGGGGCAACGCCAGAGAGCAGATCTAAGTGTCCTTGAACGTATAAATTCACCACCTGGCGAAATATCAGCGTTTGAACGCTAATGCATTGTATGTAGCCGCCATCTTGTTTTTCCGTTCAACCCTACATAGGGAGGCACTACCGTGACTCCCTAATAGCTAGCAGTCATAACACTTAATATAATTATCCTACATTATTATTGCCTCATAATATTATACTCTCATTGTATGTACGTAATCTGGAGAAAAAAAGTATTGTTATTCAAAGCCTCCTTTAACCCTTTAATTACTAAATTATCTTGCTGAAATTTTAACCTCGTAAATGCTGACCACTTCTCTCGTGAATATCTCGTGCGTCTTTTGTGCTACTGGTCTCAAATTTGCGTCCTTTTACGTCTTTAAACAACCAGATGAATCGCCAACGTAGCAGTCTTGTTTCCTGACTTGAACACCTTCTCTAGTACTAACCACTTCACCTTCGGTCACACTGTTCACTTTAACAAGCACTGTTACTCTTTGCGTACAAGATATATCATCCACATCACGCAATTCCACCGTCTTGTGTTCAAGATTGTCACTGAAAGTAGACGTCTCCGGTAGGACATATTTCCGAGGCGAAGCCACCACTTTCGAATGCTTATTACCGACTATCTCAAGATCCTTATTCGAATTCTGCTTTACACTGCAATTCACCACAGAAACTGCTTCCTTTTTTTCTCTTGAACTTTCCAGAGCACTACGCAGAGATGGGTCGAAGCATACGATACGAGCACTGCTTCTGCCGTCCGTCAGTCGCCCGTCGAAGTAGTGCAAATTCGAATCCTTCCGACTGACTTTAACAGGCGAAACCGCGGTCACGATGCCATGAATGGTTGCATGAGCACTCTCTTCTACCTCGGAAACATCCCACTCCAACTTTCTCTTCGACATAGTATGACAATCGGAGCTCGTTCACTGACTCTACTGGCTAATAACGATGCTTGAACGCGGTAAACTGGATTCCGTTGGCTACACCCGCGTTTCATACTACACGACCTTGCGTTGCGGCGCTTTGTGGAAACTCAAAAGCCTGAGGCGCTTTGTCGGGCTCAATACTTACCCTTCACTCGGCTGCGGCACAATCAGTGCATCACAGCTTCTCGAAAGCACCTCCTCAGCTAGACACCTACTTATGGCTACCAACACTACTCGCTCAGGCTCGCCCCACAAATGTCCTGCATTTCACTAGTATTTATAATTAATTTTATGGCTTAACTCACCCTTGGAAGCCGCCATAAAGTCACACTGACAGTATTATAAGTATGAAATTTCACGAGCACGATCAATAACAGCTACCCGAGTCAGTCGGCTCTCTACTTGTTGTGTACAGTACTCAGTACTGCACTAGCTTCCTGGAATGCGGATGGGCCTCGAGTAGGTATGACGTCATTAACGTTAGAACTGCACTAACATCTATGTACGCATGATGTTAGTACCTTGTCGAGTAATGTCGACTCCTGTACTTTGATTGTTTTTGTTGTTAGTTTACTTTGTTAGGCATTCTATAAATACCCATACCATTAGAGAATAAACAACTGACTGAACTCCCTTGAACCAGTTCACCGTTATTATAGTAACCATGATCATCATCACGCCATATGAGCAGAGCAGGTGAATATGAACAAATAAACTAGCTCTTGTATCACACCTGTGTGGTTGCTCCATAATTGGTTTATGCTCACCCATAATGCACTGAGAAACTATTCACAGCAAAATCAAGCTAAATGAACCACAATCACTTTCAATTTTTTTTTATAGTTACTTGAATGTTAATATTTTGCGAGTTTTCCTGATTTATTTGAGATACAAGTGATGTAGCAGTGTGGGATGGCTGGGGTCAAAGGTCACATGGTGTGTGTCAGTGTATAGAGTCTGTATAGTGAGTGATCTGGTGGTGGGTGTGGTCGCACTGGACTGGGCGGGTCCTCATAGCTCCAGGCAGCCTCCTCCATTATAAGATCATCAGTGAACCTGACAAACAACTAGATCAGGAAACATATCGAACACACAATAACATGTTCACAAAAATCATAGTTAAAAGTATTTCAGTTGGGTCATCTTCATGCACTAATGTGTTCAGTCTCTGATCATCCTCCATCGTGTGAATAAAGACAACAGTGACTACAGAGACTGAACACATTAGTGTGTAGAGTGTCACTCTACACTTGCAAGAATACACTATTTAGGCAAACTCATGCAGTCATTTCTGCAGTGCAAATCACATTACTTCATGTTTCAGTATATCGACTGTTGTGTAGCATGATGTGTGCTCAGTATTTTAACTATACTAGGATACAGTGATGAGAGACAAGGTCCTTTGTCACTAGTAGCTTGCTGGTGGGTGGAGGAAGGGGCGTGGTGATGAGGAGGACCAGCTGTGAGCTCTTGGAAACTCTCGTCAGAGATATCAACTGCTGTGAGAGCTGAGTAACGCTGGACATGATGAGGTACATTGAGCTCCTGAGGGGGAGAGAGAGAGAGAGGGAGGGAGGGAGGGAGAGGGAGAGGGAAAGGGAGAGGGAGAGGGAGGGAGAGGGAGGAAGGGAGAGGGAGGGAGAGGGAGAGAGAGAGAGAGAGAGAGAGAGAGAGAGAGAGAGAGAGAGAGAGAGAGAGAGAGAGAGAGAGAGAGAGAGAGAGAGAGAGAGAGAGAGAGAGAGAGAAGATAATAGTGAGTGAGAGTGTAGATCTTCTGCACACAACCTCGCGTCTAGATCTATGGTTAGTGAACGAATGACGATGAGTGTCGAGTTACCTTCAGTGCTCTTGCTGTTAGCTGTGGTTGTCTGTATAACAGTTCTTCTTGATCAGCGTTCTCTTTGAGCTGGCTGTGAGCCCCTCTACGTGTTGTCTTCCCGCTCTTAAGAGAGCTTACTGCTTGTTGGATCATAGCGGTCGAGTTGATGGCGGGAGTAGCCAGAGTAGCAGCCGCTGCTACATGGCGTCCCTGCTCGGTCAAGCGTTTGGGAGGTTTGCTGTGTAGCTTCTTCTCTGGTGTGAGGTCGAGTAGTCTGTTGGTGTCATCATCCCGTGTTAGTGAGGGAAGAGGAGAGGGCTGTGGAGCGACCATGCTGGGCTCCATGATGGTGCACTCGGGTGCGCTTCAATCAGAGCTCGTGTGCGATTGTAGTAATGGGCGTGGCTAATTATAAAAGATATAGATACGCGTACATTTAATAACCAATCAGGCACTGGGTGGTGTGCTTCGCTTTCTGGTGAGCCTGAGCAGCTGGTTTACAAATACTTTCCCTCTTCCTAGCTTCCTGCTCTAGCAAGTATTTACGTAAATCTATCTAGCTGCATGGACTTTAGTCTATCAAGCTATAGACCCAGAATATAGCGATGTGCACTGAAAGTTTTAACTGTCTGAATTAATTACTAGTTGTTTTAGGTAGCTTCTGTTAACCTTCAGCAGCACACAAATCTAAATGTCGTTAGAATCGGTGCTAAAATGGCTGAGTTACAACGGTTTTTGTGACGGTTTCTGGCTACAACGGTTTTTGTGACGGTTTCTGGCTTGGCATCAAACTTTTCCCCTCTTCCCCCCAATCTGTCCGCTGCCCTTGCGGTCAAGTGATTGACTGTTATGGTGACCATCTCCTTGGCTGTGGTCAAGGCCCTCTCCGTATCAAACGTCATGACTCTATAAGAGATATCATCTGGCAGTCTCTTATTCTTGACAATCCTCAAACATCTAAGGAACAGAGATATGACAGTTCCAACTCTAGACCAGGTGACATCCTCCACCCAGATTTCATTCTCGGGAAACCAGCTTTCTTCGATGTTTCAGTTCGAAATTCCTTTATACCTCCCTTTATTGCCGCTTCTGCTTCGCAAGCCGGCTCAGCTGGGATTGCCGGGGAATTGGAAAAAGATTCTCACTATCGGGCAACAGTAGAATCACTCGGGGCTCTTTTCTTTCCGCTGGTGGTCGAATCCTTTGGCCTTTGGACGGCTCACAGTATCAAACTTCTGAAATCCATCGCTGGTAGGGTGGCCCTTTCAGCTAACATCTCGAAAAGTCTGGCATACTCCAATCTCATCCAGCAGCTCTCCATCAAGTTATGGTCTTTCAATGCCAAAATGATATTATTCAGACTGCACTCCTTGTCTCCCACTTTAAATTTTGCTTCTTCCTTTTTTGATTCTGTCTACACTAACCATTTATTAACTTAGAACTTTTGTTTGTCGCGGCCCTCTGGCGCTGCCTTTTATGTGTATTATTTTTATTGTACTTTTTCATTAAAATTTTAACAGTTCTTTTACGACGGTTACTGTGTGATTTTGTTCTCCACTAATTTACGTTACAAAGCCGGCTTCCTGGTTCAGCGGCGCTGTTGCGCACTTCGTAGCAAAGGTGCAAAACAGTAATCTTGAGTATGACACGACAGCCTGGGCTACGCTGACCTGTTCAGCATACTTATTGAAGCAAACTACGACCAGTCAGATCTACAGCAATGCCAATGGCTATAACGGACGCTCGACCAGCTATTTACGCTGATCAAGAAGAACTGTTTTACAGACAACCACAGCTAACAGCACGAGGTCTGAAGGTAAATCACTCACCATCATTCATGGCGGGTACGCTAATTAATATGCATAGTATTCATAACCTGTGGTCACCACAAAAATGCGTTAGTGTAAACGCCGGCCTCTGCGTAGAATTGCGTCACTTAGCTATAGCCAGGGCTCAGACATGTATTCGTGATTGCAACGCTGACGTCACATCTTGCGGCGCGCGACCAAAAACCACAGAAATTAACTCAGCTTTACACACGCTACATATTTTACGTTTTACTTTCGTTTGCAACAGTTTTAGCTATCAAAGGTCTGGCTGCAGCATCATAAGTATGTGTACCACAATCGGTTGGATCCGTTTGGCCCAATCTTACAGAGTTTGTATTATATGAATACTAACAGTTGTAAGTAAAACAAAATAATAGCTATTATAGCGACAAAAATACTTCAGCGCAACTGCACGCCAAATCCATCCAACCGTTTTTGGACATAGGCAATCTATTGCTACTGGCGAAATTTCAGCATCTGCAAACATTTCCTGTAGAAAGAAAACGTTAATTCATAATATTCTAAAAATGTATGATAACTACGCACATACAAATCTGTACCTGGACAAAATCGCGCTAAACATGCACTGATGTGTTATATTTCATTAAAACTTTAGTTCTTTAGCAAAGCTTTAGAAATAAGCGTTTTATGCATATTTTAAAAACTGTACAAAACGACAAAAATTCGTGTACCCGCCCCCTTAACTAACATAGCAAACTGTTTGACTATGAAAATATTTTTTGATTACCAAATTGCTGGTTTTTTGATCTAGCTCCGATTGATCATAGCAAAACAGCATTATTTCCAAGAATTATCCGCTTAAATTTCATAATTAGTTGGAATCAGCAGATCTGAAAACCTTTGGGCGGTTTTTAGCCACTGAAACGGCACTCATACTTCGCGCAACGGACAATTTCCACTTTTTAAATTAAAAAAGGTGGAGACATTTCCGGCCGCATGACCATGCCCACGCACATCACTAGTTATGGCTCGAAATGTCAAAAAAAGACAGCAAAATGGCGACTCTTTCAAGACTCTTTTGCGTTTTACTCAGAGTCAGCTACCCAGATGTCCTGGCCAGTATATTCTGAAACTCCGATAAGTGTGTGGCTCTGTAGTTACTCTGTTACAACGCGTCCGAAATTTGGCGCTCCGTTTTTCATTTTAGTGCCCCCGGCTCTAGTCTTGTCTGCTGTCGCTGCCACGGTGTTGCGCTGTGCCTGACATTGGATATAGCGCCCAAAGGAGAGAACAGTGTTTGCGGCGTCTTCGTTGCTGGTCTTCATAGCGTTGTAACATGTTTACTTTTTGCACAGGGAATAAAAACATTTTTGTGAATATTAATTAGCCAAACTGTTACCCGTCACCTTAACTGATAACTTTATCTCGAGTGGTGTTCTATTATGCCCACGACCATTAGTACAGAGTAAACATGCTGCTCTAACTCTGCTGTCAACAACTTGCGAGTACTCCACTAGTGATCTGAGTAGACTAATATTCCTCTATATTGTGGTACGATCAGCTCTACAAAAACATCACTAGCCTGGCAGGAAAGGAACAAGGAATAGATTATTACTGAATGAGGCAATATGCAGTGCATGTGATTGTCAATCAAATAACCTAGCTCAGGTGAATAAATCTATTATGTCAACCACATTAAACTGCATGTATTGTAACAGTCACCTTGACTCTGCTAATGCCTTTGTTGGGTTATTTCAGGATCTCGGACGAAGAATGACACATCAGTCGGGGAACGTTAACGCAACATCATACCTTAAGCAGCGCCTATCAATGGCTATTCAGCAAGGAAATGCTATTTCTGTTTTAGGTACTTGTAATTTTTTACCATTACCTGACTTTCTTTGTTGTTTGTTTTTAGGTTCTTTTGTTTAGTTTATTATTAATTTTTTTGTCTTATTTTTGTCTTTTTGTCTTTTTCCTTCTATTTACATCTCTGTGTGTTTCTCCTCTGCAGTGTACTATTACAAAACTGACATAATTATTAAAAATTAATTTCTATGGTCTTGACTGGCATACAGCTCTATATTTTACTCTATAAATAAAGCCAACCTTTGAAATCAGGACAAAATTCTGTGCGAGTCTTAAGAGTGGGTTCTATTTTATCTGCTCCTGATTATAGCTATGAAATGGCTGTATTCATAAGATTGAGCACTTTCACTGGATGGTACTCATAGTTACTACAAAAGACAGAAATCAATCTATAGTTGTTCATCGGCTTCTACAGTTTTCAATCCACTTGAGTATGCATCACAATCTTTCAGTTCAAATTTCTCATAAGCAGGATTGTCATGAGTAGTTAGTTGTGGTGGTGGAAGTTGAGGAGGACTTGAGGGTTCAACGGTTTCTACAGTTTTCAATCCACTTGTGTATGCCTCACAGTCTTTTAACTCATAAGCAGGATTGTCATGTCGAGTAGCTAGTCGTGGTGAGGGAGGACTTGATAGTTCAATGGTTTCTACAGTATTCAATCCACTTGAGTATGCCTCACAGTCTTTTAATTCAAATCTCTCATAAGCAGGATTGTCATGAGTAGTTAGTCGTGATGGTGGAAGTTGAGGAGGACTTGAGGGTTCAACATAGTCATAAACATGGTCCTCTTGTCTGCTAGTCTTCTTACGATATAATACGACTAGCAGTATAATAGAGAGTAAAGCTGGAATTACAATGAACAAGATAATTCCAATGATTGCTCCTGCTGTAGATAAATAAATTGGCTAGTAGTCTGTACAGTGACAACTTTATACAGAATTTTGCATCATTCAGTGGGCTGACTTTAACTTACCAGTTATAAATCCAATTTTATCATCTGTCAATACTCCTGCACAGTAAGTAAAATGCATATTAAATCAGTAATTTTAGCTTGGATGACAAAAGTATGATATTTGCCAGCAAACTTACATAATGCATTAGATAAAACACATAAGGAGATAGCTACATTATGCACAAGAAGCAAACTACACCACATTTCGATTGATACTTTGATCACTGGGACTGTTTAGAGTTATAAAAATTAATTTTTAGAATTAGAACTATACATGTCCATACAGACAGGCAAGCTAGTGATGAGATCTCGAGTACTTACCATTAACGGTGAAGTTGTATATTAATGAGTCACTCTCCCAGTCACTGTTCATTACAGTCAACTGTAGAGTATACTGTACATTGTATAGAATACCTCCAGAGAGAGTAACATTAGTGCTGTATGAACTGGTGTCACTCAGGACTAATGCAGCATTGTCCAGATCAATGATTGAATAATTGTATGAGAGGTTTTGATAGTAACAGACTATTGGTGGCTGTAAAATAAAGAATGAATAATGGAGACAGTGTTATGTAGATTAAATGCCTGAAAATCAATGCTTATGATGCCTGTTCCATTTTCTATAATATGTGTCTTCATTTGAAGATTCAGTTCATCTTGATTCACTGGAGTGATAGCTGCAAAAGACAAGAGTAGCACCTGTTATCATAATGGTGTTATTAAATTACACCTTTAGGGAATCCACTAGTAGTGTTTGTACTGGGTCCAGTGCTACCCACATTAGTCTCAGCCTCCACTGTCAACACCAGCTCATCACACTGACCTCCTCCTCCTCTCAGTACTAACTGCTCATCACGTGTTGTCCACTGAGTGATCTGGTTTGATGTGAGGTTAAGCATGCTCACAGTGTAGTTGGGCATGGCCATGGAGCAGTCCAGGTGAGAGTAAGGGCAGTTAGGTTAGTCACTGTCACTGAGGGAGCTACAGAAGGGCGTGGTGGACATGGAGTATGTAGTAGAGTAGGTAAAAAATACTAACTCTTGTTATTTTTTACTCTATTCACAACGAGAACAGCCTGTCAAGATTATCGACCATCTATTTGCCTGTTACAGTACATGGCAAACAGGCCAATTAACATGCCACTCAATGCAGCTGTGGAGCACGTTTGCACTTGCCTAATAAACTGTCACTAATCTTTGTAAGTGCTGGGCAGAAGTATTCTCCAAATTTAACTAACATTGCAAACTGTTTGACTATGAAAATAATTTTTTGATTAGCAATTTGCTTTTATTATCTAGCTCTGATTGATCATAGCAAAAAAGCATTGTTTCCAAGAATTATTCGCTTAAAGATGTTTTTGCTATGAATATTGGTTTATTGGTTTTGGCACACATTCCAGTACATTCCTTAGGGTCATATTACCTTAGAACTGTTGCTAGAAAGTAGGTTACTAGAAGATAGAGCAATGATTGTTAGTGACGCTGCCGATAAAACGGGCGTGGTCATTTTTCGGGTATTCCGCAACGGATAAACAATTTGGCACGTAGCACATTGGTCAAATTACCCTAAAACAGTTGAGTTATCCTCTCCTAAATTAAATGTATACAAATCTTAGTCAGGGCCTAGACTAACACTAACACTAAAATTTATGCACAATGCACATTTATATTATACGCGCAGCTAGCAATGGAAGTTAATTTTAAGATTAAGATCTATGGTTTGGCCAATTGATATTTTATTGGCTGGTATTGGCTGATTAGTGAGGTCACAACTGAAGTACATAACAAGCAACCAATAAAAGTATTATTGAGGTCAATACTAAAAAACCGGCAATACATGAGTTATTACTATTTATTATTAGTTATTACTAGTCATTAATAGTTACCTGTCATAGCTGTGATATTATTGGGAGAGAACCCTTCACAGATAGCACAGTTTGGAGCAGTCGTGCACTCGTCAGTAACATTGTGTGTGAGGTTGAGCGGTACTGGGAAACAAGTTTGTCATTATTTTACAAACTTATCAGAATATCTACAAACCTCCAGATCTGGAAAAGTGTTGAAATGCAGTAGTGCCTCTTGGTCCCAGTGCCCAGATAATGTATGTGCTTTGCAGTCTTGACATGTCAAATACATTATCACAATCAGTATCACCTGAAACACAGCAATATAAAATAAATACTAGCACATAATTATCACATAACTACATAATTACAAGTACGTATGAGGAATATGATGTATGTAACGAACAACTTGACCAACAACAGGATGATACTACATGTTTACTTGCACAGAGTAGGCACTTTCAGTTTGCGGTATAAGCTATAGCCTAATACATAAAGGCTATTCATTGCACATTCATATCCGGTATACTACTACTGACATGTATCATATTACTCATGTACCAGTATCAAGGAATCTTGAATAGGTCACACAAGTGACACCATTGTTGACCGAACCAGATACGTCAAAGTTGTCCTCCTTACAAGTGCTACCAGCAGTGCTAACCTTGTCAGAGCACACACCAATACCAGCACGACACTGTGCACAATAAGAGGAATAATAAATCAACGCTAGTTTATGCATGCTCTTTGGGTTAGCACTATATTCGCCAAACCACAAACTCTTGCCTACTGTACAACCTACCTGTTCTCTTCTTTGCAGGAAATAGTCGTCAGCATGTGCTTGAGTATCCATCCATGCTACAGTCACATCTCCATTGACCATGTTGACGGAGTCGGTATTGCCGCTCAGCCCTAATGACATGTACCCATCAGTGAGCAGGCATCCACACAGAGTGAATGTAACCATTGGATTAGCTACTGTGGTCTTTATGGTCCATGACAGCTGTAGCTGATTGCTTAGAGAGACACAGTTCCTATTGTCTTCTCCTCCTCCGGATCCACCACCAGGAATGACGATGTTAGTAGGAAATTCGATCCGTGTGAAAAATGCAGAAAATGTTTCGCTCATGCAGATTGTCGAGTTACCAATATCGTGGATGGTGGTTCCATTCAGCATTGTAAATACTTCTTGCTCGTCATTAAAACGTCTGCCACGTGCGAATCGACCATCAGATTGACCTCCTATACTGGCTGGCACTGGTATAATGTTTCCTCCACCAAATCGATTTACATTAGCACCGTGACCATAATAATACAAGAAAACCGCTGGAGAGAAAGTAGAGAAGAGTTACAACATACTAATGTAATCCACGTACATCAAGTATTCCTAGTCCATCATAATGAAAATTCTCGATTCTAATCGTCACGTCGTCATCAACGTGTACAGTCCCGCTCACACCGTGCTGAAGATTAGGTAGAGAGCCGATTTCCAGTGCAAACGATGCTGTACGTGCAGAGACACGATAATATGTAAAACAAAATTAATACAATAACGAGTACCCGTATGAGTGGTCGCCAATAGCAGCAAGCAAAGACCAAGTTCATAGTTCATCTCTGTTTGATGACCTCAGACCTAGAAATAACGTACGATTCCAGACAAAAAATATTAAAAACCTGTTGTAAGCTTTTTCCAGATCTCCTTTAAATGGCTCTGTCTTCTGCGATCAGAACGGTGCGGGTTGAATTCAGTGCAGGAATTGGTCTAGGGAGAGCACTGAAAGGGGTCCGACACGCATAGAATCTCGTACACTCAGCTCTCATAAGAACTTCCACTTTTTAATCACGAATCTGGGCCATTTCCGAATCCACGAATTACGAATCCAAGAATCAACGACAGAATCCACGAGTCAACGACAAATTCCAAGAATCAACGACATAATCCAATAATCAACTAGCGAATGCAAGATTCTTGCATTAAAAAAAAATCGGACGGCGTTGATTCTTGCCAAGAATCAACGCCGTCCGAATACCGGAATCCATGCCTGGCCGAATCAAACTGGAATCTACGACGAATCCAATTAACCCGCAATTAACCAACTGGAAATGTTTTGTTAACTAGAGTTCAATGGAACACATACCCGTGCGCTGACTCATGAATGTATTGGTTTAGTATACACAATAGTGTCTGAAGAAGTCAGATTTGTAGACTTAATTGTTCACTCACGTTTATTATCCTATTCTGATCATGATGCAACGTTTGTCTCTATACGATCTTCATAATTAAACTCGTGAGCATATTGTCAATTGTGTAAAATTTTCAGTCGCAACTTCCTACACATAATCACTGCCTGAACCTCAACCTTCGAAAATACGTAAGTCAATATCAACAACTAATGAACACATACCCGTGCGCTGAGCTAAGATCTACATAGTTAGTATACGACTATAGGTGAGTACACCTACTCACTCACCTACCCACCCACTCACTCACTCACTCACTCACTCACTCACTCACTCACTCAATCACTCACTCACCTACCCACTCACTCACTCACTCACTCACTCACTCACTCACTCACTCACTCACTCACTCACTCACTCACTCACTCACTCACTCACTCATTCACTCACTCACTCACCAACTTACTCACTAATCTTAGCTTCTGTGACTGGTATTACAATCCTCTCTCTCCCTCTCTCTCTCTAGATACCGAGGGGTCCGACACAAGTGAAATCTCGTACGCTGACTGGTGAAATCACAGTTGAAATCTTGAAATCATGGGTGAAATCACCGTATTTTCCCCGTATACTGACCATTTTCCCGTATACTAACACCCACGCTTAATTAAACCAGTGAAATCACTCTGAAATCAGTGAAATCTCGTACGCGAAATCACGCAGTGTCGGACCCCTCGCTAGATACAGACCCATACCAAAGCTGATACTCTATTTTAATAACCAGTTTGTACCAGTATTTTAATAACCGCTCATCGTTCACACAGCACCTTGTTATAGACTCTCACTCACTCATTGGGATCATGTGTCCAGTGGCGGATCTAGGGGGGGGGGGCCAGGGGGGGCAAGGCCCCCTAAAATCTTGTCCGCCATTTTATTATTTACATCTCACGCGTCACATCTGGCTCGCTATACTATACTAGACAGGCATAACGCCAGAGCATCTTGATCCAAGCGCTTGAAAAGTGCAAGCGATCGACGATCATGCTTAGCACGCGTACATCATCAATGAATAACAATAAAATCGATCGATTTTAATGAATAAATGAATATTAATTAGCAAAACTTTTCGCTGCCCCCCCTATTTGCTAATCCTAGATCCGCCACTGCATGTGTCGTGTATCACTGTGTGTTAGTATCGTGTAATCATTGATCACATCATTGACTCACGATCACTACCTTAAGCACTGTAACATGATTTTTATCACTAAGTTACACCAATGAATATTAATGAGAAAAATAATATAATTGCTGTGCTCAGTTGCATCTTAAAAATAATAGTGTTGGAAACTATCCTAAACTATTCACTAAAAAGGATTAATAAATTAAAGCATTTCTTCATAGCAACATGGGTAGCTAGATAATATCAACCTTATCTCTGATTTGAATTATAGAATTCTCAGTTATTTTTATGGCTCCGTTTGTGTGTTATAGTGTGATTTGCCTACCTTGATTGCTGTTGCTGACGATCTGAACTTCTCTGAAAACAAAATTGATCACAGTTGGCTGCCCCCAGGCCTATAACTACAGGATAGTGTAGTGAGTCCGAATAATTGCTCAAACACAAGCTACAGCTAGCTTTACTCTCAGATGTGGTCAACACTTACAGATTGCATAACCCAACTATACATACGTAGATAAGATGCCTGTCAACTATGGGACCCCCAGACAGCCTCTCAAATACAATCTCTTGAATTGTATCAGTACAGAAATAGGCCTGCGCCTATTATGCTGGAATAATTTTGAGAATAATAGGTAGCGGAAAGAATTTGAGAATATTCTGGAATAATCGGGCAAAAATTTTGAGTCACGTGCGTGAAGTAGTCATGGCAGTAAAAACTACCTTGTCGGTTGAGGCAGCAATAGAGGAGTTGATGATGGATGAAGATAGTGAGCGTGAATTAGTGAGTAGTGACGAAGCAACTGTCGATGAGGAAGAATCCGTGTTTCCTGACAAAACACCGGCGCCGACGAATGTCTGTGACATGCCAGCTAGTTCTTCAAAGTCTACAACTGTACCTAGTGCTTATTCGATGTTGCGTCCTCCAACATCTTCACAGCTGTCAAGGAAACGAGCGATCGATCGCAATCCTCCTCCCAAAGGAAAGAAACGGGCGAAAGGGCCTAATCGTCAGAGCGATCCAAAATCCATCACTCCTGAACAGCGAGTTAAAGATGCACGGTATGCGAATGAATGTTTAACTGTCTCCAATAAGAACCTATTCTGTCGTGCTTGCCGTGAGGAAGTTTCAGTTAAGACCAGTGTGATTAATAATCATATAAAGTCAAACAAGCATAAGTCCAGTAAACTCAGGCTAGATAAGAAACGTATTAGTGATGTGGAGATTGTTGAGGCATTAAAGTCTTACGACAAGGCAGAAAATCCTAAGGGTGAGACGTTGCCTGAGGAACAGCGATTGTATCGTATACGAGTAGTACGCACATTTCTGCTTGCTGGAGTGCCTTTGAATAAATTACATATTCAATTGAATTCAGTTCAGTTCAGTTCAATTGAATTCAAAAGAATAATCGGTGAATTTCATGAGAATAATCGGGCCAAAAATTGAGAAATTCTAAAAAGAATAATGGGTAAAATAAAAAGCATAATAGGCTCAGGCCTATACAGAAATTTGCTTGCATAAGGTATGCCTAAAGAGATGGGATATGAGTTATACAGACATGCTAATTGAACTTGACTTACCTCCATTAAAATTACGTAGACAATATTTAAAATTAACCACTCTACATGGTATCTTGTACAATTACTCTTACTTTCCTGTAAATATATTTAACTTTAATAACTCACCTTATACTAGTAATCGTAATTTAAATCTTATTAAACCTATTGTACGTACAAATTATTTCTTACACTCATTTGTTCCTAATTCTGTTGTTCATTGGAATTCACTCCCTTTTTCTCTCCAATCGACTATTTCTATCTCTTCTTTTAAATATAATTTAGTTAAATTTCTTTCAGAACATGACTTGTATTAGCTTTTGCTATTTTCATGTTGAAAAGTTAAAAAAAACAAAAAAAACTGCCACTTCTGACCATCTGGCTGGAAGCTACCCCATAAACCCGACCTCCTCTGGTTTGCTAACCGAGACCAAACGCATTTCAGCAAAGCTAGTATTATTAAAAGTACTTGTTAAGAGTAGTACTTCCGTTGACTTCACTTTGGAATGGCCAGCAGCCTTGCAGAACTTTGTTTGTCGTGCAAGAGATGCTCTATAATAAGAAGATTGAATGACTATAGTTAATAACTGATTGCGGTCAGAGTTTAAAGCTGTTTTTTTGCAGGATCAAAGAAGTTTTGGATTGCGAAGTTTGCGCATTTGAGCCCGTACCACTTGCAGTGTGTACACCTTGCTTCCAGTCTAGACATTCCAAAATTGCACATTTCATTAACATGAAATGTTTTTACTCATAAAAACTAAACGATAGGTTTTATAGCAGTCACACTTGGTGAGAAGGCTGATACATCCTTGTAGAGTAAGTGTACTTAGTCTAAACAGCAAGCCTTACTTGATCTCAAAGATACAAATGGCTAAGTGGCAGTTGTCGGACACACCCAATTAGCTTTTATTTTTAGACCATAAAATCTGTAAGAAGCTTAGTTCATGTAGGGCCGATCAGCTGAACTCTCACTAGTACACCTCCTCACCAGGGACACCACTGGATTTGCAGGATCGAGCCTCTTTCTGTGCTGGACTGGATCCAGGGAGCTCACGAACGCACATCTCTATCAGCAATACTCCATAACTGAATGTGTCTATTTTTAGGAGAGTGTTGGTCAGAATACGCGAGCAGTGCCGAGACCACGAACAGTCGTGAAATTCTCCTGGCAGGTGCCTATTGAACTTTGTGAGTATCGCCGAGCCATATGGATCACTGAAAACACATTTGAAGAACGGTAAGCTCGTGTAAGCATTCTGCACTTGCAAGATAACGCTACAAACAAGTGTGGGCGGGGCTCGTATGCATTGCATTCATGCGTAGGCGAGCTGACAATGTACAGCAAAACAATAAAGAAAAGCCATCAGCAACAGGAAAAACTAAACTAATGGTGGAAACCAAGACGGCTCAGTGTACATGCATGATATTGAACTGCAGTTCACTGAAAAAGAAAAAAGGACACAAACAAGAAATTAAAAAAGATTTCTATCAAATTCAAAAGGATGTAGTGATGAAGAAATCTACCACTGGTCCACAATGTAAACCAACAAGGAACAAGCATGGAATGGTAACACGATTGACTTGCTAACAGACCATATCCCTACATCAGCGGCTGTACATAAGATCAAAATTTTGTCACATGCAAGCTGAATTCAATGCACGTCTGGTGTCAGTCAACAGCAACTAGCTGAACTAGCTATAGTCGGCCACAGCAGCCACTGATGTAGGGATCTATGGTCTGTTAAAAAGTCAATCGTGTTACCATTCCATGCTTGTTCCTTGTTGCTTTACATTGTGGACCAGTGGTAGATTTCTTCATCACTACCGGCATCCTTTTGATTTCGATAGAAATCTTTTTTGATTTCTTTAGCTATGAAATGACTGTATTCATAAGTTTGAGCACTTTCACTGGATGGTACTCATAACTACTACAATTAAGTCTTTAACTAATTAAGCTTAAACAAAAGACAGAAATCAAATGTATAGTTCCTCATCAAATGTATAGTTCCTCTACAGTATTCAATCCACTTGAGTATGCTTCACATCTTTCAGTTCAAACCTATCATAAGCAGGATTGTCATGAGTAGGTGGTGGAAGTTGAGGACTTGAGGGTTCATCGGTTTCTACAGTATTCAATCCACTTGAGTATGCCTCACAGTCTTTCAGTTCAAACCTCTCATATGCAGGATTGTCTTGAGTAGTTAGTCGTGCATGGTGGTGGAAGTTGAGGACTTGAAGGTTCAACTGCTTCTACAGTATTCAATCCACTTGAGTATGCTTCACAGTCTTTCAGTTCAAACCTCTCATAAGCAGGATTGTCTTGAGTAGTTAGTCGTGGTGGTGGAAGTTGAGGACTTGAAGGTTCAACTGTTTCTACAGTATTCAATCCACTTGAGTATGCCTCACAGTCTTTCAGTTCAAACCTCTCATATGCAGGATTGTCATGAGTAGTTAGTCGTGGTGGTGGAAGTTGAGGACTTGAAGGTTCAACTGTTTCTACAGTATTCAATCCACTTGAGTATGCCTCACAGTCTTTCAGTTCAAACCTCTCATATGCAGGATTGTCTTGAGTAGTTAGTCGTGGTGGTGGAAGTTGAGGAGGACTGGCGTAGTCATAAACATGTTCCTCTTTTATGCTAGTCTTCTTACGATATAATACGACTGACAGTATAATAGTGAGTACAGCTGGAATTACAATGAACAAGACAATTCCAATGATTGCTCCTTCTGTAGATAAATAAATATTAGCTAGTACATTGACAACTTTAGACATGAATTTTGCATCCTTCTAACTGACTTTAACTTACCAGTTATAAATCCAATGTTATCAGCTGTCAATACTCCTGTAGAGTAAGTAAAATGCATTATTAAATCAGTAATTTTATAGCTTGGATGACAAAAGCAAGATAATTACTGGCAAACTTACATAGTGTATTAGAAAAACACAGAAGGAGAGAGCTACATTATGAACAAGAAGCAAACCACACCACATTTCGATTAACCCTTTACGCCCCAATGACGCCATTTGGTGTCAAACATACTTCAGACAGCATAGCTTTATGAAAAAATTGCCAAAATTAAGCCAAATTGAAGAATACAAATAACCACCCCAAATTGACTGGTTTTCGGCGTGCCCCCTGCGCTAAACGTATTGGCTTCACATTTCTCTATGGCTTCGGTGCAAATTTCACATTTTAGGAAAAACAAAATGGCTGTCAAGAAAATTTGGACATTATATGGCTTCGGGTGCTCGGAAAACACATTTTTGCGCATTCTCCATGATCTGAGCTACACTTTACACTCAACAAAACCACTGCTATTTGTATGTACTTTTCTGTAGCCAGCCCCAAAGTACTAACTTTGAGCAAAATTTGACGAGGTCGCTGCACTTTATCGGCTTCACTTTCGAAGTGGAAGGGACACGACCGACTTGAGTGTGGGCAATTGCGGCTATATACTCACTGGCATAAAAGGACGCAAATTTGAGACCAGTTGCACAAAGGAAAAAAAATATTCACGATAGAAGTGGTCAGCATTTACGAGGTTAAAATTTCAGCAAGATAATTTAGTAATTAAAGGGTTAATATTTTGATTACTGGGACTGTTCAGAGTTACAAAAATTAGAACTATGCATGTCCATACAGACAGGCAAGTTAGTGATGAGATCTCGAGTACTTACCATTAATAGTGAAGTTGTATATTAACGAGTCACTCTCCCAGTCACTGTTCATTACAGTCAACTGTAGAGCATACTGTACATTGTATAGAATACCTCCAGAGAGAGTAACATTAGTGCTGTATGAACTGGTGTCACTCAGGACTAATGCAGCATTGTCCAGATCAATGATTGAGTAGTTGTATGAGAGGTTTTGATAGTAACAGACTATTGGTGGTTGTAAAATAAAGAATGAATAATGGAGACAGTGTTATGTAGATTAAATGCCTGAAATTCAATGTTTATGATGCCTGTTCCATTTTCTATAATATGTGTCTTCATTTGAAGATTCAGTTCATCTTGATTCACTGGAGTGATAGCTGCAAAAGACAAGAGTAGCACCTGTTATCATAATGGTGTTATTAAATTACACCTTTAGGGAATCCACTAGTAGAGTTTGTACTGGGTCCAGTGCTACCCACATTAGTCTCAGCCTCCACTGTGAACACCAGCTCATCACACTGACCTCCTCCTCCTCTCAGCACTAACTGCTCATCACGTGTTGTCCACTGAGTGATCTGGTTTGATGTGAGGTTGAGCATGGTCACAGTGTAGTTGATGACAGGGCATGGCCATGGAGCAGTCCAGGTGAGAGTGAGGGCAGTCAGGTTAGTCACTGTCACTGAGGGAGCTACAGGAGGGCCTGGTGGACCTGGAGTAGTAGAGTAGATAAAAATACTAACTCTTGTTTATTTTTTACTCTAATCACCATTCATGATAACGAGAACAGCCTGTCAAGATTATCGACCATCTATATTAGGGAGGCACGGTAGTGCCTCCGCATGTAGGGTTGAACGAGAAAACAAGATGGCGGCTACATACAATGTATTTATAGCGTTCAAACGCTGATATTTCGCCTGGTGATGAATTTTATACGTCCAAAGACACTTAGATCTGCTCTCTGGCGTTGCCCCATCTTACAATAGCAAGGAGATCGCTCGAAATTGTTGCTAAAGTGACGAACCTGGAAACGGTGAAAATCGAGTTTCGTCATCTTCGTCTTCTTCTTTCTTCTTTCTTCAGCGCGCCTAGCGCCTTTACGCGAGCAGTGCCGAGACCAAAACCCACGAACAGTCGTGAAATTCTTCTTGCAGGTGCCTTTTGAACTTTGTTTTTAGCATAACGGCGATATAAATTCCGCGATTTCTCGATCGTGATCCATTGTCAGCTAAGTGTTAGACGCCATTATTGTGATTGCGCAATACGCACGTGACCAAGCAGTGGTTAGCGCACGTGACCAAGCACTAGCTTTAGTATCGCCGCGGGGGCCCGCGCCGTATGGTTCACGGAGAACACATAATTTGTCTGGAGTCTTCGAAGAACGGTAAGCTCGTATAGGATCACCATTCTCCTCTTGCCAGATAATTATAACCGCCGTACAGGTCTACAAACAAGCGTGGGCGGGGCTCGTATGCACTGCATGCATGCATGCGTAGGCGACCTGATATGTACAGTGCTTCTCATCTAAAGAGTCCATTTTTTAATTTTCAATAATTTGAAACATATTAACTCATAAAAACATTTTGCTTAACACTACAGTACTAAAACTTAATATTTACATTAATTCACCTTTCTTGAGTATGTTTGTAAAGTATTTAGCTTATCTTTTATTTTAGTCTGAAAATATCAGCAGCGAAATGGACGCCATTAAATTCATTAGTTTTAACCAAATAAAAATTGTAATCCTGCTAGTTAAGAAAAAACATAAGACGTGCAGTTGAGTATGTAGGTCAGCTATTATGTGGGTTAAAATGGAAGTCTAACTCTCACATAATATGCTACTGTTAGCTTGCAAAATCTCTCAGCAGTCAAAGTACGAAACAGTTAACCAACTAACTCCATTAATTTTGTTAGTTAAGAAAAAGCGCTCTGCAGGCAAGTAGCCTTATGCCTTAGCTAATCACAGCTATTCGCTCGTGGCTGTAACTTACACCGTCGGCGAATACGAGGTGCTGGTAGCAGCAGCACTCGCCCGCTCTGTTCGTCTTCGTCTTAGTTTATGACGTATCAATGACGTTTTCCAAGTTGATGACCGTACATTCCCGCATATTCTATCGGATATGTAGATAAATTGACGTCATCAATCTGGCAACAGTCATTGGCACGTCATAACTAAGACGAAGACGAACAGAGCTCAGCGGGCGAGTGCTGCTGCTACCAGCACCTCGTATTCGCCGACGGTGTAAGTTACAGCCACGAGCGAATAGCTGTGATTAGCTAAGGCATAAGGCTACTTGCCTGCAGAGCGCTTTTTCTTAACTAACAAAATTAATGGAGTTAGTTGGTTAACTGTTTCGTACTTTGACTGCTGAGAGATTTTGCAAGCTAACAGTAGCATATGTGAGAGTTAGACTTCCATTTTAACCCACATAATAGCTGACCTACATACTCAACTGCACGTCTTATGTTTTTTCGTAACTAGCAGGATTACAATTTTTATTTGGTTAAAACTAATGAATTTAATGGCGTCCATTTCGCTGCTGATATTTTCAGACTGAAATAAAAGATAAGCTAAATACTTTACAAACATACTCAAGAAAGGTGAATTAATGTAAATATTAAGTTTTAGTACTGTAGTGTTAAGCAAAATGTTTTTATGAGTTAATATGTTTCCAATTATTGAAAATTAAAAAATGGACTCTTTAGCACTGTACAACATAATTATTTTTAGTTACAAGCTTAAAATAGAGAAAAGCCATCAACAACAGGAAAACTAAACCAATGGTGGAAACAAAGACGGCTCGGTACTTGCATGATATTGAACTGCACATTACTGAAAAAGAAATGAAGCACCTAAGGTGCAGATGCCTCGGTGGAATGACACATTATCCACAAACACAACTATCCACCATTCCACAAACACAGCAACTGCAGATGCATTTATACAGGATTTCTGTACAGCAATCACTATGCAGTGCTTTAGTAATGCAATCAGAAGCCAATCAGTGCTAACCACAATTCAACTGGGCGTGTCTACAGTGTTTAGCATAGCACTCGGCACACGCATACCACGAGCGAGATAGCTTCCATAGCTTGCTTACACAATTTCTCTGGACCTGCGCTGCTATCCTGTAGTAATAATTATAACCTATTAGCTTCTAGGCAGTCAACTGTGGACAGCTTTTGCCTTTGGAGAAGTCCAGATCGCCACACGGCAATGGTAAACAAAGTAAATAGCGCCATAACCTCGGCCATAACTCACAAACTAAGCTTCATATAACGTTTTCACATGTTCAAAAGCGAGATAATACCGTGTTCTACTTGCATTGCTAGTTTCAGAGCTTAACTTTCAACGTGCGCTACAAAACCGAACCAACCGAGAGCAATTCACACGGTAACTTACGCACTAAGCTTTAAAATCAAACTTCTGAAAATACAAATCCGAGCAAGTATCGATTTCTACCCGTGTTGCTTGTTTCAGCGATTAGTTTTCAGCGAGCGACGAGAAATCGTTGCGACAGACTGACAGAATGACAACACGACTACTGTATGCCTCGTGGCTCCGCCCACCGAGGCATAATGAAAACCCCAAATAGTCAACATTAACATAATTCATTACTTTCACTCTTGCTTTCACTCATTAGGCATCCTTGAATAGTGAGCTCCCAGCATATTTCACTGTTCTGATCAAACTGTTGTGTCAAGTTGAGGATTTTAAAGTGCATCTCATTGGCTATGACAGCAGCCGGCTCCACACTGGTTGAACTCTGCATTGCGGCATTATCGATGATCTACGGCAGATAATACATTAGCAGCTATTTGATGCAGTAGAATAAAGAATTGTTGCTTACTCCGTAAAACATAGACTTGTCATTGTTTGAGTAGAATACAGAGTATCTCATCACTGCCGAATCGGCATCGTTTTCAATCCGAGATAAAACTACGGGAACGGCGAACGTGACGTTTACGTAACTAGGTACAGAATGTGGATCGTTGGAGTCCCAGCACCATTCCAGCTCACTCTGCTCGTGATGATCATCAACGTCAGTCACAATAGTAACAGTAGAAATGTTTTTATTCAGTGATCTCGTGTGTCTACAAACTAGGCAAAGGATTAGTACGGCGCTATCATCAGATAGTGCCGCTACAAATACTCACCAAGTATCGACGAGTTCGCCGCCACAGAATAAGATAGCAGCGCAACAAGTAGTACAGTCAAACGCTTCATCACAACTATTGAGCTGTATTAAAGGCGGGATGTGTGTTCGGACATGTTTACGGCTCGTTTACTCTACCACTTGTTATGGTGACACTGTGGTTTAATTACAACACTACACATCATGATCACTTATATTACTAGCATTCCCATACTGTTGTCACTTGATACTGGAACATTAGATTGTTCAAACACCAGTTTGTGGTCAGCACTGATGCTGACTTGATGATCAGTGGGACCATGTTCCGTGTCGTGTGCATCATCAGCTACTACACTCTCAGTGATAGTAGCAACTCCACTGGTGGGACCGACTCCACTGGTAGGATCGACTCCACTGGTAGGATCGACTCCACTGGTAGGACCGACTCCACTGGTGGGACCGACTCCACTGGTGGGACCGACTCCACTGGTGGGACCGACTCCACTGGTGGGACCGACTCCACTGGTGGGATCGACTCCACTGGTGGGACCGACTCCACTGGTGGGACCGACTCCACTGGTGGGACTGACTCCACTGGTAGGATCGACTCCACTGGTGGGACCGACTCCACTGGTGGGACCGACTCCACTGGTGGGACCGACTCCACTGGTGGGACCGACTCCACTGGTGGGATCGACTCCACTGGTGGGATCGACTCCACTGGTAGGATCGACTCCACTGGTAGGATCGACTCCACTGGTCGGACCGACTCCGACTCCACTGGTGGGACCGACTCCACTGGTGGGACCAACTCCACTGGTGGGACCGACTCCACTGGTGGGACCGACTCCACTGGTGGGACCGACTCCACTGGTAGGATCAGCTTTGATTTCAGTATATGATCTACATTCATTGAAAAGGATGGTCAAGATCATGCATTCATGTTGTGCACAATCTTGTTTCCTCCATGCGCATACTCATAGAGTGGTGAGGTATGATGCTGTCCATCATTGACTTGTACAGCTGACTGTTGACTGATCATGCTGCCCTCACGCTACCTATCCAATATGATCTATAAAGGGATATTGAACATACCGCCGCTAACCTCTCGTAAAGTACACGATTCTCTAGTTGTAGTAGAGTTTGTCTTCATTCTTCCAAATTGACTGATCTGTGTACAAAAACAACACAAAATCTCTTTCATGATGAATTTATACCATTAAACTTAAGTAAAGTTTTATAAACTCACCTTCTGTTAACCAATGGGTCGATACACAGTATCATAGCTAGCACTATCATGACCACACCCACCAGTAATACTAGTCCAGCCACACCTCCAATGCACTAATTAATGTGGTGCTGGTCAATTGAGCTAGCTCGCAAGATGACTGCACTATACAGTGACAGTACTGGCGATTGTCACTAGAGATGTCATATTGATAATATTAGCAGGACAGCCAGTAGTGATGTAAGCTATGGAGCTGGATACTGCAGCAATGATGTTTAGACAAGCCGGCACTGGATCAACTGGAGTGTAGTGTTTGGAATGAGTGTGCTGATTGCATGCATTAGCAGTTTAACAAGCACTAGTTTGGATAACATCATGCTGTAGAAAACAAAACAACCATAGCCATTCTGTTTTAGGTTATCAGTCTGTAAACTGTTCTCCCAAATATGCACTTACTGTTATCAAGAGTACAACCCAGTATAAATAGCCCCAGCAAAACAATGTATCAACACGACCATACTCATAGATTCTAAATTGCAGCCATCTTATTGTGATGGGTTCCGTTTCTGATGTATTCCAAAACGGAGACGTTGCTGCGAAATACTTTCACTATACATGCTGTAATACATACCCATTATGCACCTTACCCTATTGTACAACTGCACTCGATTCTGGCAACTGAGTGTACAAGATTGAGAAGTTCGACACAAAATGATCTGTAACATCTTTGATAACACGACCGAAAGAACGGATTCCTTCCAACAGAGCTGGCTCAGTAAACGTCACGTTGACATAATTGTCGTCTTCACTGATATTAGCACATCATCCGGTCTGACAATGTTTCAAGCTGCACTGGAAAATTTGGATTCTGTCAAACTGAAAGAGCTTGCTATCATTGTGCCGCAATGCATAGCACTATAAGAGAGACTGCAGTAGTGCCGTGCCAAGCTAGCTAGCTTTAATTAGCCACACCCAAATTTAACAGCATGTATAGTTAATGCTACTAACATAACTGCATGATATTATAATCTGATTATTTAGTGTCAGTTGTAGTATTGTTGGAGTGATCCGTAGCTCTGTAGCAGTGGTTTGGTGTGGTAATCACATTGGCTAATGTCAACAGTAGCATACTCTGGTGTGTCTACATCACCATAGAGTGTGTTGGTTAGAGTGCCGCCTTCTTCATAAGTAGCTGATGATGAACTAATACAGTATAGAGCATATTGAAGAGCAGCTGAGCTAATGATGACTATGCATACTTTATTGTGCTGGTATAAAGAGTATTATTCTCTAGTTTCAGAACGGTCGATGATCTGGTGTTCTTTACTTCCACTGACCTGTTAAGAAAACATCACATGCAATATTTAGAAGCAAGAATGATGTGTAGCTCACTGCGTCTTCCTTCCAGTGACTAGTGTGACGATACACAGTATGATAGCTGATATTATCATGACCACACCCACCAATAACACTGCTATTCCACCACCAATAGCTCCGGCAGCTTGTGATGATTGCTGCTGCTGTCCTACACTATCGCACGATGGCTGTACAGTGACAGTGACCACATGTATTGTTGAAGAAGGATTATTTTGTGTGTCTGTCCGCTGTACAATAATACTACTAGTTGCAGTAATCTGTTGCGGCACAGTGATGCTGGTGGAATGAAGCACCATGGTGCAGATGCCTCGGTGGAATTGCATGCATACTGCACACTGGACATGAGGCTTTGACCGTCAACACACAGCAACTACATACAGCTAATCCATCAGCAGATGATGATTATAACAGATTTATAAACTACATGTACAATGGTCATACAAGCTGGCAAAAATAACAGAAGCCAATAGTATGCTACCTCAGTGTAATAGTTAGCTGGGCGTGCACAAAGCAGCCATGCTTGTAGCAGCTAGCTTTTTCGGTTTTGCTGAATGTTATTCGGACCCGCCACGCTATCCTGTAGTCCAGATCAAACCTACAATATACTAGCCAGTTAACCATGGACACATTCGACTTCGGAGAAGTTCAGATCGCCAGCAACGGTAAACAAAGTAAGCAAATCACGCCATAACTCACGAACAAAGCTTTAATTCAAAAATCTAAGACCATTAAGTTCGAGCTCTTAACGTGTTATGTCGATATTGCAATTACCACCAGCTGATTCTTCGCCGTCTTTCAGAACTAGAGCGGACAGACATACAGACAGACAGACAGACAGACAGACAGACAGACACGCACGATTACTGTATGCCTCGTGGCTCCGCCCACCGAGGCATAAAAAGGACACAAACAAGAAAATTAAAAAGACTTCTATCGAAATCAATAGGATGTAGGGTTGTGAAATCTACCACTGGTCCACAATGTAAACTAACAAGGAACAAACATGGAATGGTAACACGATTGACTTGCTAACAGACCATAGATCCCTACATCAGTGGCTGTACATAAGCTGTCACAAGCTGAATGCACGTCAAGTGTCAGTCAACTGCAACTAGCTGAACTAGCTATAGCCAACCACAGCAGCCTAATTTTCATGAGTAGTTAGTTGTGGTGGTGGAAGTTGAGGAGGACTGGCGTAGTCATAAACATGTTCCTCTTTTATGCTAGTCTTCTTACGATATAATACGACTGACAGTATAATAGTGAGTAAAGCTAGAATTACAATGAACAAGACAATTCCAATGATTGCTCCTTCTGTAGATAAATAAATTAGCTAGTACATTGACAACTTTAGACATGAATTTTGCATCCCTCTAACTGACTTTAACTTACTAGATATAAATCTAATTTTATCACTAGTCAATACTCTTGTAGAGTAAGTAAAATGCATATTAAATCAGTAATTGTAGCTTGGATGACAAAAGCAAGATAATTGCTGGCAAACTTAGTGTATTATATAAAACACATAAGGAGAGTACTATATTATGCACAAGAAGCCAACTATACACCACATTTCGATTAATATTTTGATTACTGGGACTGTTCAGAGTTATGAAAATTAAATTTGAATTAGAACTATGCATGTCCATACAGACAGGCAAGTTAGTGATGAGATCTCGAGTACTTACCATTAATAGTGAAGTTGTATATTAATGAGTCACTCTCTCAGTCACTGTTCATTACTGTCAACTGTAGAGTATACTGTACATTGTATAGAATACCTCCAGAGAGAGAGTAACATTAGTAACGGTTCGGGTTAGGTCAGGAGCACATGAACAGAAGGAGCGTGCAACTGTAAACCGCGCGTTAGTGCCAACAGTGTATAATTAGATTCACAGATGTGTGCTCAGAACTTCCATATTTGGAAGTTTTTGTGCTTAATTCATTAATATGCCTGACGTACGTTCTGTGAACGTGATACATAATAGATCTAAGTGCGGCAAGAGAGGATGGCGCGAACCCCTCGACGTCTTAGTCAGGCCAGCTCTAAGAGAAAGCTGATCATGCTGTCTCCCCGGCGGATTCGTTTACAACAAGTGAAGAACTCGCCCGTGAGGAGCGCAATGAAAGCTGGGATGACCGTATTCAAGCTGGGGATTGTCTTTGTTCACTCAATCTCAGGTCCGGATCACCGGCAGGAAGCACGTGACATGCCCGCGCACGTGTACTATAAAAGAATATTACTATAAAGCCTCGTTCCAAGGCAAAGCAAGCATCAGGTCTCGGTGGCTCAGTGGGTAGGTGGTGTGCATGGCAGTGTGGTGTGCTGGGTTTAATCCCTTAGTAAGTGCTACTTTTGGTTCTTTTTTTTTCACTAATAAAAACTGTTATTCAGAGGCTAGCACTTTTATCCATGTTTTGCAAAGGCCATTAGCGCTGTTAGATCCATGGTTTGCGCTGTTAGCCACGGGTTGTTAGCCTCCCGACGATCCTTAGTTAGGAAGACACTCCCGATGATCCTTAGTTAGGAAGA
Organism: Haliclona indistincta; assembly: GCA_964017065.1. NCBI lineage: Eukaryota > Metazoa > Porifera > Demospongiae > Haplosclerida > Chalinidae > Haliclona > Haliclona indistincta. The sequence goes on from OZ024789.1 coordinate 939,754, forward strand.
CCCTCCCAACGATCCTTAATTAGGAAGACCCTCCCGACGATCCTTAGTTAGTTAGGAAGACCCTCTCGACTTTGCGCAGTTAGGCGAAGTTTTTTAAGGTCTTGGGTTTAGTATTTAGTTTTGTTTAGCACGTGAATACCATAGCAACGAATGTGACGTAATTATACATCCGGACCTGGGATTGAGTGAACAAAGCCAATCCCATTCAAGCTGAGCAACACCAGGCGTGCTCGCGAACACGCCGCGAAGTAATGCGCGTTAACCCTTTAAGCCCCAATGACGCCATTTGGCGTCATACATACTTCAGACAGCATAACTTTATGAAAAAGTGCTAAAATATCCCAAAATTAAGCCAAATTGAAGAATACAAATAACCGCCAAAAATTGACTGGTTTTCGACCGGTGGCTGCCATTGCAGTATAACAGATGTCATACTGGTCATGACTTGGACATTCTGAGGAGGACCACTTGGGACTACAAGATAAACAACAATAGACCATTATGACCATAGATGGCACCAGAGATAATAATTACAGTAGCTACTTAGTATTATCATTATAAATATAATGTTATCTCTGATGGTACTATACTATTATATCGTGCATTTACTCACTGTCCTGTGGGGTTTCAAATGTGCAGTTTGTGAGAGGTATCATGATACCTCTCACAAACTGCACATTTGAAACCTTCACTAACTACACCTGAACCTTGCTACTTTAAGAGTGGACTCTTGAAGTAGATAGTGCAGTCAAGGTGCAGGTGTAGTTAGTGAAGGGACCAATACCAGCTGCAGTGATATTGACAGTAGTGGCTGTGGTATTGATGTTGCTACTAATACTTGAACAGTTTAAATTGTATCTTGTAATGGCAGCTGCATTCTGCAACAACAACTGATCCAGTGTCCATACCAGTGTAACTTGACGTGGCATAACATTTGGACTTGAACAGTCGGCATCAGGTGCTTTATGAAATATTATGCATACATGACATGCACAAGCATGTTATGTAATAGCGATAATGGAATGAAGTATGGATCTATAACAGCACTCACCATAGACATGAACTGTATATCTCAGGACACTGCTGCCAATTTCATTGGTCACATTCAGCTTATATATCCCTCATCATCGAGAATCAGGTCAGTAATGGTGAGATTAATGGAGTGCTGACCATCTAGAATCACTCTCCCACGTTCAACTATAGTTTCACTAACTCCATTGGTAGTGTTTCTGCTCCATTGAGCAGTCAGTGGAGTGTGTCCACCATTGAAGACTAGTAGCAGTGTGAGGTTGTGTCCTACCAGACCACTAGTTTCTTGTGGAGTGATGCTTGTGAGAGATGGTGGAGCTGAGGATGAAAAGAAAGCACATTCACACACTGCGATTATCAAGCTATAACAGGAAATTGGTGTCAAGGTGCATATTAATGCAATGCACTTACTCAGCACTGATACAGTGATTGTTCTGGACCCAGTGCCCTCACTATTGGTTGCTGTGCACTTGAGTGTGAAGCTGCCTCCTTGCACATTGTACAGAGCTAGTTGAGATTGGTTGTTACCAATGGTCTGGACAGATGTTGATAGATCAGTGTTGCTTATCTCAGCTCCATTACTGAACCACTGAAAGGATGGAGGAGGGAAGGCATGGCGGTCAATACAGGACAGAGTCAGGTTAGCGCCATGGAGCACTTCTATCGGTCCACTAGTTATGAGACTTGAGTTATACTCCACACTCAGTGATAGATCTGGTCGTGCTATATTATAGGAATCACAAAGACATCAGTTAGACTAGTGTGTTAAAATACTTTCATACCTCTTATCTGCACTCTTAAGTTGTCCATACCTAGACCAGCTGAAGTGTTCACAATGCAAGTGTACACACCATCATGGATGAGAACAAACGCATTGAATCGAAGAATTCTATCATCTAGTACTACTCCAGGAGGGCCCAACATTGCACCATTAAATAACCAAGTCACATTAACAGGTGCAGGAGTAGGCATGCCGGACAAGAAGATACCCACTGTGGTACCAGTTGCGTAATTGCCAGATGAAATAATGACGTCTTTCTCAAAAACAACACTTGGATTACCTGCAACAGGAGAATGTCCACACGTGCTATACAGCAGCAGTGTGTGCCATACCTTCACTGATGATCAGAGATTTGTTGTAGTCTGAAGATGGTCGGCAAGTGTACGATCCCGCTAGAGTGGTGTCGAAATTACAAAACCTCAAAACCCAGTGATTGCTGTTGTCGACATCATCATTGTAGAACACCTCAGTTAGCGAGCTACTGCAAATAGCGCTTTCTCCTCTCTTCTCAACTGCATTGCCGTCTCTGTGCCAGCGCTGATCAACAAGCCCAGGAACGTCGCCTGCTCTGCAAGTGATCTCGTAGGTCAGCCCAGTAGTCAGGTGAATGTCGCGCTGAGCTCCTGTCACATCAAAGCTACCCGACACTGCTCCCTCCTTGACGGTAAAGGAGCCACTTGGCACAGTGGATGCAGATATATCGAAAAGAGCACTCAAAATAGTAATGGCGACTGCAGCAATCATCCTCATTGCACACACTGCAACAGATTTGCACGAAGCCTTACATATGCAGAAGACCACGTGGACGTGGTGCATTAAAGAAGGCGTGGTTTGGGTCATATTTTTCTTGGCTATACTTTTCAGGTTCTCTGAATGGACAAGTCCGGAAGGCAAACTCAACTTCCCCAGTGCTCTCGGGAGCAAGCTGCTTATAGCCGGAACAAGATTCTGCTACTAGTAAGACGCCGAGTGAAAGCGACGGAATCTAGAGAAAAGCCGGCACGTGAGCACAGTCAGTTGACTTGAATTCACTTTTGTATATTACACACTGCCCTTTCCCTCTGTTGTAGACCGCTTTCTAATACTCGGGTGATCAATCATATTCTGACAATGGCTCCAGTTCTGTCTATAGCTGGAGTGGGCGGGGTCTGCCTGTATCTACTGGCTCGTGGCAGCTATGCTCACAGGTAGAAAACATGAATACAACTCACATTGTGCTCACTCACTCCATTCCCACAGGAGTGATCAAGATGTGGTATTATCATCAAAGGTACCATACTAGCTAGTGGTATAGGTATGAACCAGTGTATGGTGGTGTGTTCCATGATGTATAGGACCACAAAGGGAAGAGATCCAAGGCTGCTGTAGACTTGACTTTCTTCAGGTAAGAAAAAACTGATGATTTTGGAGGGTTAAAATGTAGTGAATTATTTTGTGTCTTGGCGAACATGCACAGTACGCTCGGTGTATCCCATCACTGCAGTAACTGATTTGGTGAAATTTATTTTAGCGAAAGCAGCTGAATTATCTACTATAGCTGTATAGTGCTACAAGTTCTATACATGGGTGGTACATGTAGATTTGCTGTATAATCCAATAAAAACCATGGATTACCGTATAGCCGGGTTTTATTCGTTGGTCAAATATAATTTTCGTTAACAAAAATTAAGTTTGGCTGGGTCTAATTTTCGTCACTGAGCCACGTCACAGAACTTTTTCAAAAAGAATTTTTCGAAATCTAATTTTCGACCCTCACCAGCCGTTCAAAATTAAATCCACATGAAAATAACCGGCTATACGGTATACATGTATTGAAAACTTGAGTGTGTTGGTTGCTCTGACTAGCTTTAGTTTCATGGTTGTGTTCCTGATGATAGTTGCGATGATCTCTCTTCAGACGATTAGGTACACTGTTAAAGATAGTGATACCTGGACCATTCTCAATGGAGGTCGTCTACATCATGTTAGTGGCTGGTCTACTGCTGCTACGAACCTACTATGATATATGGGTCATCAAGAACACAACGTCCATTGAAAGGTAACAAGAGAACAAGATGGCGTCGAATATACTGTTTAGTAGACAATACTGATAGCTAGCATTTAAGTGTTGCTGAAATCTATGTGTAGCCTTACTTTAATCACAATGTTATGCATAACAGACAATAAGCATTAAAATAATGCCTGTACTGTGTTCAGCTTTGACTGCTCTTTTTTCTAACTTGGATTTTTTTGTTTTCATAGTTCAGTCATTGGTCGTGACATGAGTCTCTTCAAGAAGCACTTGTTGGACTACATTGTCACAATACCTCTTCTATCAACCATCAGTAATCTACTCAAGGTGTGTGTGCGTGCGTGCGTGCGTGCGTGCGTGCGTGCGTGCGTGCGTGCGTGCGTGTTATTGTGGTGATAATGTTAATGGATTGTGTGATAAGTGGTGACAGGCACTCACTGACCCACTCAACTACATTATACTATGTGTAAAGAAATCTGAGCTACCTGTGGTTTCTCTGACAGGTACAAATACCACTCTGTAGGATAGCTAGTGCACAGGTGTCCTGGCTCTACCAGTGACCCTCAGTGAGGCAGCTAGACACTGCTTAGTGCACAGGTGTCCTGGCTCTAGCAGTGACCCCCTGCGAGGCAGCTAGACACTGCTTAGTGCACAGGTGTCCTGGCTCTAGCAGTGACCCCCTGCGAGGCAGCTAGACACTGCTTAGTGCACAGGTGTCCTGGCTCTACCAGTGACCCTCTGTGAGGCAGCTAGACACTGCTTAGTGCACAGGTGTCCTGGCTCTACCAGTGACCCCCCTGCGAGGCAGCTAGACACTGCTTAGTGCACAGGTGTCCTGGCTCTACCAGTGACCCTCTGTGAGACAGCTAGACACTGGCTGTGGAATGTTGGGAGAGAAATAGGTGGTTATTGGTGTCCAGGAATGGAGGGAGGGTAACACCTGGTATGTGTCCATCATGTCCAAACAAGAGCTGAGCTCATTACCCAAATCACTATACTATTGTCTGTGATGCTAATGGTCCCACACATTATACCAGCGGGTCATTAGACTGGGCATACTCGCTGTGTAAACCAGCTCTACCACATTAGGGATAGTGTAGGAGTCAGGACATTACTGCTCTATAGCAGAGCACTAGTCCTAATTGAATGAATCTTGCTTTATACTGTACACAACAAACCACTGAGTTACTGCTCTATAGCAGACATTAGTCCTGATTGAGTGAATCTTGCTTTATACTGTAGCTGGCCCACCTCGCTTTGCTACAAGTGCACGACAGCCGTGCACTCGTGAAGTAATGCGCCTATACCCCACCACCCCAACACGGGGCGAGGTGGGGCAATGTGGGGATTTGCGCTTGTGGTTTTTACAATGCCCCAGGGGTGGGAGAGCGACTGGCATGCAAATCCCCTACATATCCCCCACTTGGCCCCTACTGGTGACCATACTGCTCTATAGCAGACACTAGTCCTGATTGAGTGAATCTTGCTTTATACTGTACACAACAAACCACTGAGTCACTGCTCTATAGCAGACACTAGTCCTGATTGAGTGAATCTTGCTTTATACTGTACACAACAAACCACTGAGTTACTGCTCTATAGCAGACACTAGTCCTGATTGAGTGAATCTTGCTTTATACTGTACACAACAAACCACTGAGTTACTGCTCTATAGCAGACACTGGTCCAGTGTATAGTACTGGAGGTGTTGTTGATCTGTTCGTTGCTATGTGAGTGGGAGCCATCGTGCATCACCCTAGCCCAAACATGTGATTGAATACCAGATCATTTCTGGCATGTTTGGCATAGCTCGTGCTGGTCAGCTTGTCAACACTAGCGTCTCTCATGCTATGGTCATATAGCTAGCTCAGGACTATACAACAATAGATGGTTGTTTGTAAGCTGATATGCTTATTATAATAACTGTCATGGTTTGTAGAAAGATTTCACTCAATCAGGACTACTGGACTAGTGTCTGCTATAGAGCAGTAACTCAGTGGTTTGTTGTGTACAGTATAAAGCAAGATTCACTCAATCAGGACTAGTGTCTGCTATAGAGCAGTAACTCAGTGGTTTGTTGTGTAGAGTATAAAGCAAGATTCACTCAATCAGGACTAGTGTCTGCTATAGAGCAGTAACTCAGTGGTTTGTTGTGTAGAGTATAAAGCAAGATTCACTCAATCAGGACTAGTGTCTGCTATAGAGCAGTACCTCAGTGGTTTGCTGTGTACAGTATAAAGCAATATTCACTCAATCAGGACTAGTGTCTGCTATAGAGCAGCAACTCGGTGGTTTGTTTTGTACAGTATAAAGCAAGATTCACTCAATCAGGACTAGTGTCTGCTATAGAGCAGTAACTCAGTGGTTTGTTGTGTACAGTATAAAGCAAGATTCACTCAATCAGGACTAGTGTCTGCTATAGAGCAGCAACTCAGTGGTTTGTTGTGTACAGTATAAAGCAAGATTCACTCAATCAGGACTAGTGTCTGCTATAGAGCAGTAACTCAGTGGTTTGTTGTGCACAGTATTAAGCAAGATTCACTCAATCAGGACTAGTGTCTGCTATAGAGCAGTACCTCAGTGGTTTGTTGTGTACAGTATAAAGCAAGATTCACTCAATCAGGACCAGTGTCTGCTATAGAGCAGTAACTCAGTGGTTTGCTGTGTATAGCCTAGTTTTCCCTGATCCCATCTTGGGACAGCATCAAAGCTATTCTCTTGATCACAATACAAACAAACAGGTCTTCTACTCACTAATAATCACTATCATCATAGAGCTGTACATGATGATGGTAGCTCAGGAATCAACACAGCTCTGGATGAGCTTGGTTTACATGTAGTGACCATATCACTGTACTCTGCACTCAACAACATTTAAAAACAACAATATTGTTTATTTGACATGTTGCTATGTGCAATCTTTATGAGTTTTTCGCTTCCCTCCTTCCTCTCTCTCCCTCTCTCTCTCTCCCTCTTTCTCTCTCCCCCTCTCTCTCTCTCCCTCTCTCTCTCCCTCCCTCTCTCTCTCTCTCTTTCCCTCCCTCTCTCTCTCTTTCTCTCTCTCTCTCTCTCTCTCTCTCTCTCTCTCTCTCTCTCTCTCTCTCTCTCTCTCTCTCTCTCTCTCTCTCTCTCTCTCTCTCTCTCTCTCTCTCTCTCTCTCTCCCTCCCCCCTCCCTCCCTCTCTCCTTCCCTCATAGCTATGGTTGATATCAGCACTAGTCAGGATAGAGGCAGTAGCTCAGCGGATGATGTGATACAGAAAATGGTTCTCTTTCCTTGCAAGGTACTACACGATTACTTTAGAATACATATCCACTTACAATTGACCAGCCATTGACTTTAACTTAGCTTTGAACTAGCTATGGTCTGTACTTGTGTGAAAGAAGTGCAAAAAGCAAAAACATGAACTTTGAACTTGATGAGTAAAAAGTGTAGAGTGTCACCTTCATGCACTAATGTGTTCAGTCTCTGTAGTCACTGTTGTCTTTATTCACACGATGGAGGATGATCAGAGACTGAACACATTAGTGCATGAAGGAGACACTCTACACTTCTCTTCCTCAAAACAGGAAGCGTCTACAACTGTAGCCAGAATTCCCCTACTCTACATATCATTAACTCATTCCTAGTTATCAAGAATTAGTACTGGTTACTGTTACTATGTATATTGTGACCAGCTGGTATTGTACCATCATTCCCGCCATTTCCCAGGAGCTATGTCTGAGTGAGTCAGCGTTTGGTACCACTCGCCGGCAACCACAGAAGCAGATCAGGATCGGAGTCTGCCAGTACGGACTGTACAAGGTCAACAACATAGAAGATAAGGTGAGAAAAGAAAAAGCAAAACCGTTGAGAATCACTGTGTACAAAGTACAAAGTGATGTGTACGAATTGATGTGATCATTTCTGTTCATTTTTGTCACTTTACTGTGTATTAGAGATTTGTTGTTGTCTTGCAAAGTGGAAAGTGTAGAGTGTCACCTTCATGCACTAATGTGTTCAGTCTCTGATCATCCTCCATCGTGTGAATAAAGACAACAGTGACTACAGAGACTGAACACATTAGTGCATGAAGTTGACACTCTACACTTTTCACTTCAGCACTGCAAGAATACTGTAAATCACAGAACAAAGTTTTTACAGCTGCAGCTTTGTAATTATATTCATTGCAGTATGATTAGTTTGTTTAATGATATTCATAGCTATCAGCTGTGTAGTACATGAATAATTACAACAGTATCTTCCTTGTTCTCAGGTACTGCACCATTGGAAATTTGGTGAGATCATGGACTACAGCTTCTCAGGATATTCCTTCACTTGGGTGAGTTCAGGCGTGTCCTCAGATAACATCGTGGATTTACATGTATTTGTCTATTTATGCTATCTCTCCCTCTCCCTACCTCTCCCTCCCTCTCTCCCTCCCTCCCTCTCTCTCCCTCCATCTCTCCCCCTCTCTCTCTCTCTCTCTCCCTCCCTCTCTCTCTCCCTCTCTCTCTCTCTCTCTCTCTTCCTCCCTCCCTCCCTCTCTCCCTCTCCCCTCCCCCTCCTCTCTCTCTCTCTGTCTCTCTCCCTCAGAAACTGTATCGTGGTGATGTCTTCTTTGTCCGTAGTGACGATGGCTCAGCTATCTGTCACTGGGTTGACTCATTCAGCAAGGATCCTGAGAAGGCAGCCGTGAGTTGATTGGTCACTTCTGTTGGTTGCTATGCTGAGCTCTAATCGTCCAATCAGGTCGCAGCCAAGCAGTACAAGAGCCTGGGACAGACCAACACTATGAGGAAATTCACGGCAGGTGATTGCTACAATCTGATTGGCTGTTGTTTCCCGTCTGTTACAACCATTGCATTGTGTGGCACCGTTATTGTGTGTGTGACTAAACATTGCAAGTTACAACAATGTGCTGTCTTCTTGCAGTGCTGATGTGAAAAGTGTAGAGTGTCACCTTCATGCACTAATGTGTTCAGTCTCTGATCATCCTCCATCGTGTGAATAAAGACAACAGTGACTACAGAGACTGAACACATTAGTGCATGAAGGTGACACTCTACACTTTTCACTTCAGCATTGCAAGAAGACAGTAAATCACTGAAACACTAATATACATGTATCAAATGTACTATAATGAGCATTATGAGTAATAGTAATTTCGCAATTTTCACTCTTATTAAAAATTATTGTCAGCTATTTATTGTGATCATTGCTAAGCAGTTCTCTTTACAATGATGATGATGTCTTTGTTTCAATCACTATGTCATTATCACAGCATCACCTCACAGCCTCAGGCTAACAGCACACTCTCTACACAACTCTACATTTGTATTTCTTTATAGTATAGTGTTGTTACATTGTCGTCTACAGATGCTACATTGTGTGACCATGTTCCAGTGTATACACTAACTTGAGTTGACAATATGCCTACAATCTGTGCCTTATAGCCATACTCACACGTATATGCCCGCACTATTTTAACGATGATTATTATTTACAAAATATACACTTAAATTTTGTAATTTTGGTTATTTTTATTCTCCCTCCCTTCCTTCCTTCCTTCCTCTCTCTCCATCTCTCAGAGCTCAAGCCCATCTCTTACAATAACACGCCTAAGTTCTACACGCTCAACACTCGTCGCTCTCACAAGATACAGCGTGCTATGCAGTCTAACAGCTTTGACAAGAACAACTCACTACCACTTCAAGCGAAGGATACAATGCTGCTAAAGGATCCTCTTCGTTGGAGTACAGGTGACTCTCCAATCCCTCCTCACGGACAGAAGAAGCGACGAGACCCAGGAGTAAACACCAACCATAAGTACGGCGAGAGCTTGAGTACGTCTCCACAACCTAAAGCGAAGTCGCTGGAGTCTCTTCTTGATAAGGACCGAGCAGCAAGCCAAGAGATGATGCTTCATCCCTCTTCAATTCGTAGCAATGGCGTCGTGAATCGTGCTAACTCGGTCCCGCCTTCCGAACAGGAGTTGACTTCTTCTACAGAGGCAAGCAGAGAGACGGACAACACCGGCAGCTTGGAAGCTCTCATGAGAGCAGACGGGACCAATTCTCCTGCTGGTACCCGGAAGAGCGCTCTCTCTGAGCCCCGCCCTCAATCTAGCCCAGTTCTATCGATCACGATTCATTCGCAGGATGAAGACGAGAATGAACAGCCTTTAGCCCCGCCTAGAACAGCTAGTCTCCCTGGTAACAGACAGGTCAAGGAGCGAGGCTACGGGAACAGCGGTTTAATCCATGTCTCGGAATACAACCCAGGGTCCCTATCCCCTCCCAAGCGACGCATCCATGCTTACGAAGAAGTAAATTTTGTTGAACCTCCGCCTGGTGAGGGACTATACGATCACTTACCGGGAGCTGGTGAAGAATCTGAGTACGACCATCTATTCCCGACTAAGAAGGGACACAAGAATGCAGTGAGGAGCAAGGACGGTCGATTGAAGGCAAAGAAATGTAACTCCACGGGAGACCATCTTGAGGTTCATGCCCATCACTCGCCCGTGCGTAGGAACGAGTCTATGCCGAAACTATCGTCCAATGGCAAACCTCGTATCGAGATATCGCCCACGCCTAGGGCTGACCTCTCCGACAGTGACCCTGAGCGCGAGCTTAGCCCCTCCCCTTTAGCGAGCCCCAGTAGCACCACCGTAGTCTTCAGGCAACGCAGTCCAAACAGACAGTCCGATCCTTTTGAAGAACTCTTGAAAGCTCCTTCATCGAAATCCAACCTCCGCTGGTCCCAAGAGTTGAATCCACTGTATGACTATGTCCGTGGAGGCAAGGTCTCCCCGCTGTGTGGCTACGAGGTGCCTTCTCCTCTATCAAAAGCTATCAAAAAGACTCACTCACCAATCGAGGAGGAAGGCCCACTAGAGGAGGGAGCTGATGGGACCAAGGAGCGCCTTTCATCTCAGTCTGAACCGCAGGATTACGAAGAAGCAGTCACGTCACCTGTTGAAAGATCAGGATCAATTGGGAGCCGGCCTAGGAGTCAAGTGTACCAGGAGATTGACGATGCAGGAGGACACCGTGAAGTGCAGTCAGCTACTATTTCTACTCCGTTTAGAAGAGTAAAGACAGAACTGTCTCCACGATTTGCTAGCCCTAGGCTCGGCAAGAGAGCGCTACCGAACCAGCGCCACAAGACTCAGTGTGTTGATGATTCGAACGCTCCCCAACACAGACAAAGACCACACTTTGCTGGAGACACTATGAAGGTATGGTCCTTGTAGTAATAACTATTCTAAGAAAAAATACTTATTCATGTAAGTAAATGATATTTTTACTATGAAGGAATTTATTCAAAGCATATTTAGTCTGTATAATCCCGTATCTTCTGTTATTGAGTGTGTCCCTGTTATTATGCTTCTTTATTGCTTGCTCAGGATTTCTCGTACATCACTCGTGAGTACCGGTTGTTCTATATCAAGATGCCCAATGCACAACTCCTGTCTGAAGTGGTTAGTAACATTGGTCTCACTATCTTTGGTTCTCTCTGTGTCTGCTGTCATTAAACACTCCCTCCCTCTCTTTTTTCAGGTCAATATCAACAAGCCAGTGTCATTACTGCTCAATAGACTATGCTATCTTATTGGAGCACGTGAGTTAGAGAGAGAGAGAGAGAGAGAGAGCAGTCTGCAGCAAAGGGTGTGTACTGTTGTGATTGTGTTTTTCTCCATTTGTTGTATTTGATGTCATTTTCCTACTCTATCCTAACAGCTAATTCTGAGGGCTTCTCTATACTCTGTGAGGGATCAGTGTTGACCACGATGAGAGAAGCCACACTAGAGGTGAGCAATACACTGCAGTCTATCTCTGTTTGATCTCTCCCTCTCTTTCCCTCTCCTCCCTCCCTCCCTCTCTCCCTTTCCCCCTCCCTTCCCTCCTCCCTCCCTCCCTCCCTCCCTCCCTTCCCCTCTCTCTAGTTTGGTGAGATAAAGTCAACTAAGGCTCATCCTGATCGACAAGTACCACTATCTCAACTAGTGGACTACACCTCTTTAGCAGGTAACCAACCTTTGATCTCTTTGTCAGCCTTTGATGTGTGTGCATTGTACACAAGTTACTGATGCTGTTTGTTGACTTTTGCACAGATCAAGGCTCTACTCCAATACTGCTAAAACCAGCTCTATCCTTCAGAATGCAAGGAATTACCACATCAAGAATACTGAGGTACCATGCTCACTCACTCACTCACTCACTCACTCACTCACTCACTCACTCACTCACTCACTCACTCACTCACTCACTAACCAAACTCACTCACTGACACTCTCTCTCTCTCTCTCTCTCTCTCTCTCTCTCATCTCCCTAGACTCGATGACCCTCCTAGTAATCCTTACAATGCTCCTTATGAATCAAATCTTAGTGACCGTTTCCACAGAGTAAGCCCCACTCACATAACATGACACCTTGACTGTACGCTCGTACACTAGTCTCTTCCAACAGCTTTAATCCACCTATCATAATGTATAGTAGCAGGTGTAGATGGTGGTGTTTGCCACCTTTTTGCACAGTCTGACCAATAGCGTAGTTTCCCACTAGTTATGTATGATACAGTATAGCATATTGCTCGCATGATCTTTGTTTTTTTACAGAATTGGATAGGTATTTGTCAAGGTAACCAGCCATGCTCACTGGATGACGCTGTCAAGGTAAGGAGGAGGAGATACCGAATGCTTCACTAAACACTTCTAGTTAGAGTCAGATTGTGTAAAGAGTGTTTGTATACAAAGAGTTTATTGAAAAGAGTTTATTATAAAATGAGTTTATTGGTTATATACGAAGAGTTTATTTGTTTATTGGTTTTTGTAATAACACTTATTCTTGTAAACTTTATTGCACATAACATTAATACACAGTTGTGTAAACTGTGCTTTATGCAAATATGATTCTTTTCGCACCTTCTCTTTCTCTCTCTCCCTTCCTCCCTCTCTCTCTCTCTCTCTCTCTCTCTCTCTCTCTCTCTCTCTCTCTCTCTTCATCTACCTGTCTATAGCTCGCTGCTATGCAGTATCAGGCGTATTTCCTGGAGAGAACAGCTGAACACTCAGTGGTTGGATTCTGTCGGTGAGTTACTCACTGTACATAATATTTACATTTCATTAATCACATCGTTTCTATCTCCCTTCCCCCCTCTCTCTCTCCATTCCTCTCTCTCTCCCTCCCTCTCTCTCTCTCTCTCCCTCCCTCTCTCTCTCTCTCTCTCTCTCCTCTCTCTCTCTCTCTCTCTCTCTCTCTCTCTCTCTCTCTCTCTCTCTCTCTCTCTCTCCCTTCCTCTCTCCCTCCCTCTCTCTCTCTCTCTCTCCCTCCCTCTCTCTCTCTCTCTCTCTCTCTCTCTCTCTCTCTCTCTCTCTTTCTCTCTCTCCCCCTCTCTCTCTCTTCCCCTCTCCCTCCCCCCTCTCTCTCTCTCTTTCTCTCCCGCTCTCTCTTTCCCTCTCTCCCTCTCTCTCTCTCTCCCCCACTCTCTCTCTGTCAGGCCCACTGAGTTCCTCCCAGCTGAGTATGCCGGTCAGCGTGGTATAGAGCAGCGTATGTACAAGGAACAGGAGAAGCTCAAGTCACGCTCACAGAGAGACATCCAGCAGAAATATGTTGATATGTGCTCAGCTCTGAAGACGGGAGATACAGTATTCTTCCCAGCTAGAGTGAGTTGCTGCTCCTACACGCAGTATTTGTCACGTGTCCGGTGATCACCAGCGCTAGACCATTGTGTACAAATCATTGCCATAGTATGAGTAATTGGGGAGATTGGAACCATTTTTTTCTGACAGCATAAACAAGTATTAATTTGGTCTGCATGTGCTTTGCATTTTTCACAAAAAGTTCATGTGTCAACATCACATCAGAATTACACCTCTCTCTCCCTCCCTCTCTCCCTCCCTCTCTCCCTCCCTCTCTCTCTCTCTCTCTCCCTCTCCCCCTCCCTCCCTCCCTCCCTCCCTCCCTCCCTCCCTCTCTCTCTCTCTCTCTCTCCCTCTCTCTCTCTCTTTCTCTCTCCATCTCAGGAGCCGAGGAAGAAAATACTTCAGAACACAAAGCTCAAGCCAGTTTTGATCGGAGTGAGTAGAAAGGGCATCTCTAGAGTGGACATCAAGACCAAGGAACAGCTAGACCTGTGGGACTACCAAGTGCTCAAGAACTGGGCTTACACCAGGAAGACATTTGTACTGGTGAGATGATTATAGCTCTTGTCCCTGGTTCATAGGCAGTCTCAATACCTCTGTACCGGTAGTCCAATACACCTGTACCTATAGTCCAATACACCTGTACCAGTAGTCCAGTCCAATACACCTGTACCAGTAGTCCAATATACCTGTACCTGTAGTCCAATACACCTATACCAGTAGTCCAATACACCTATACCTGTAGTCTCAATACATTTTAGTTTGTTTTTACATGAATGAAAATGAATACACCTACTCGTTCTCAGATGCTAAATTTATTAATATTTGCTTGTATTGATGCATATTAGATTTTTTCTGGGTAGTGTGCTTTAAATTTTCCCTATTTTTTTTAACTCCCTCTCTCCCCCTTCCTCTACTAAAAATGGAGTAGCATTTCTTACATTATTTTATTGAAACAGCATCACTGTGTCTCTGTCATTGTTCGTGTCTTTGCTGTTCATTGTTTTGTTTTGTTGTTAGGCATTCAATAACAGGAACTACCCGGTGGAGACCAACCAGGCACGATGGCTCAGTGAACTAATAGACTTCTTCGTGGAATCTATCGTCACGGTAAGTATTGGTTTTATAACTATCTACCTTCAAGTACTAAGATAAATTTTTTTGAATAAAGCATTTTTGTTGCCAACTAGTTAATCTAGTGGTTATTAAGTATCTCTATTTATAGACTGATGGTCAGAAAGCTCCCTCACTATCACCACCAGCTGTACCAGGAACAGTGAGCATAGCAACACGCCATGAGTAGAACAAGTGAGTGATAGGCACTCACACACCCACTCGCTCACCTACCCACTCACTCACTCACCTACCCACTCACTCATCCATTCACCTACCCACCCACTCACTCACCCACTCACTCACCTACCCACTCACTCACTCACCTACCCACTCACTCATCCATTCACCTACCCACTCACTCACTCACCCACTCACTCACCTACCCACTCACTCATCCATTCACCTACCCACTCACTCACTCACCCACTCACTCACCTACCCACTCACTCACTCATTCACTCACCCACTCACTCACCTACCCACTCACTCATCCATTCACCTACCCACCCACTCACTCATCCACTCACTCACCCACTCACTCACTCACCTACCCACTCACTCACCCATCCACTCACCCACCCACTCACTCACCCATCCACTCACTCATCCACCCACTCACTCACCTACCCACTCACTCACTCACCCATCCACTCACCCACCCACACACTCACCTACCCACTCACTCACCCACTCACACACTCACACACTCACTCACACACTCACTCACTCACTCATCCACTCACTCACCAACTCATAAGCTTACTCGCTAATCTGGTATTATAATCCTCTCCCTCTCTCTCTCTCTCTAGATACAGACCCATACCAAAGCTGATACTCTATTTTAATAACCAGTTTGTACCAGTATTTTAATAACCGCTCATCGTTCACACAGCACCTTGTTATAGACTCTCACTCACTCATTGGGATCATGTGTCGTGTATCACTGTGTGTTAGTATCGTGTAATCATTGATCACATCATTCACTCATGATCACTACCTTAAGCACTGTAACATGATTTTTATCACTAACACTAATGAATATTAATGAGAAAATAATTATAGTCAGCTCAGTTGTAGCACGTCAGTAGGTGTTGCAAACTAGATCACTTCACTAGATGTTAATAAAGCATTTTTTTCACGCTAGCTAAAACCTAAGCATTGAAACTAGCAACACAGATGCTTACACTTCAGATTCCCTCAGAGATAGTTAATGTAAATGCAGTAGAAACGTATAACAGTAGAGATATGTGCGAAAAATCATTTTCACACATCAGTAGCCGCCACAGCTTTATTCGAGGTCATCCCTACATTATCATTGCCGAGTGGCAATGATAAAATTATCTCTGATTTGAATTATAGAATTCTTTTATTGCTCCTTTCACGAGTTATCATTATGGCGCGATTTGCCCTACCTTGATTGCTGTTGCTGACTATTTGAATTTTCTCTGAAACAAAAATGTTCACGGTTGGCTGAATCAAGGCCTATACAATCAATTTGTACTACAGGATAGCACAGTGAGTCAGAATACCTTGCGCAACAAGCTATAGCTACCTTCAGATGTGGTCAACACTTGGCTACTGATTGCATAACTCAACTGCATACAGTAGATAAGATGATTCATTTTTACTGTGCATGTGTTGTCAGAACTGATGTATGCATGCATTCACTGAAGTGCACAGTTATTTTAAAGTTTTCACTATATTCCCTACAAAATCAGGTTTTACGTACATGTGTATAATTTAGCGTTAATACCCTAGTTCCTGTGGTAGTAGTTGAGACACAGCTTGTTAGGTCACCAGCTGCTCACTGGTCTGTGATGGAGCTGCTATAGTGAGAGCACACACAGTGAGATAGTAAAGAGGTGTGCAGTCTGACCTACCTAGTAGCTCCATGATGTCCCTCATGCTGGGTCGATCAGCTGGTCTCTCACTAGTACACCTCCTCACCAGGGGCACCATGGCTGCCCACTGGATTTTCAAAATCTGAGTCTCTTTCTGTGCTTGGCTGGATCCAGGGAGCTCACGAACACACATCTCTATCAGCAAGACTCCATAACTGAAGATGTCCATTTTAGGAGAGTGTTGGTCGGGATAGCAAGCCTCAGGAGCAGCATAAATTGGGCTGCCTGGAGCTGCTGTGGTAACAGCATTCATGAAATTAGCAGAGCCATAATCAGAGATCTTTGCCCGCCAGCCATTAGGGATGGGCTCGAGTAGCACATTGGCACTGCTGATATCACGATGGATGATCGGGGAGGGCCTCCACTGGTGTAAATAGCACAGAGCACAGGCCACATCTTGGGCAATAGAGGTTATCTGTACAGGTGTTAAAACTCTCTTTTCCAGTTCCCTGCGCAGGCTGGTAGGCATAAGCTCTGTGAGGATGAATGACTCTCCCTCTCTCGTAGCTCCTATGAACAACAGCAGGTTGGGATGACGGATCTTGGCTGCCATTGTCATTTCTCGTGAGAACAGTTGACGATTGTAATCCGAGAGAATCACATTGTATAGGAATTTTGCAGCGACTCTGAGACCACAAAATTTGGCAACTTTCACTTCTCCCCACCCCCCTATGCCCAATACTTCCTCAGTCAGACCAATCTCCTTTCTCCTCACTACCCAGTGGGGCTGCTCTTCTCTCCTCTCATCGATCCTCATGACTGATAGCTATAAAGATGAGAAAATGACATGCACGAGCAATGATAAAAAATAAAATCACTGACCTCCTGTCTGAGCTGATAGATCTGTTGATGTAACTGAGTGTTGGCTGTCTGTAGCTGCTGATTTTCATTCATAATCTGCTGCGACTCCTCTGTCCTCAACTGCAACTCAAGCTCTATCCAATTTTTGTCTCTGGACAGTTGCTCCATCTCTTTGATTGCTTGCTCCTTCTCTCTGGTCACTTGCTCCTTCTCTCTGGTCACTTGCTCCATCTCTCTGGTCAGTTGTTCCTTCTCTCTGGTCATTTGCTTCTTCTCTCTGATCGCTTGCTCCTTCTCTCTGATCACTTGCTCCATCTCTCTGGTTGCTTGCTCTTTTTCACTGATCGCTTGCTCCTTCTCTCTGGTTGCTTGCTCCTTCTCACTGATCGCTTGCTCCTTCTCTCTGATCACTTGCTCCATCTCTCTGGTCAGTTGTTCCTTCTCTCTGGTCATTTGCTTCTTCTCTCTGATCACTTGCTCCATCTCTCTGGTTGCTTGCTCCTTTTCACTGATCGCTTGCTCCTTCTCTCTGGTCAGTTGTTCCTTCTCTTTGGTCATTTGCTTCTTCTCTCTGATCACTTCTTCCTTCTCTCTGTTCAGTTGCTCCTTTTCTCTACCCAAATATTTATTCTATCATGATAATAATAAAATCAACAACGTACAATGATAATAAATTATTCTACAGATGCACCTGTTCTATCAGCTGTTTCTCCCTCTCCATGGCCTGCTGTGACACCTGATTGAGAGTACTCTCAGTATCATGTAAGTGGCGCTGCACCTGCACACATGTATGGTTATAATTAGAGCCGAAAACGTGCTAGCTATATCAAATATCAAACCTGCTCTTTCTCTCTTTTCAATCGCTCCTTTTCTCTGATCGCTTCTTCCTTGTCTCTGGTCGCTTTCTCCTTATCTCTGGTCAATTTTTTCTTCTCTCTGGTTAGCTGCGCCTTCTCTTTGGTTAGTTGCATCTTCACTCTAGGTAGTTGCTCATTATCTCTGCTCATGTGTTCTATTGCTTTGATCAGTTGCTCCTTCACAATTATTCTCGGTTGCTCCTTCTCTCTGGCCGCTTGCTTCATCTCTCTGATCACTTGCTCCATCTCTCCGGTCACTTGCTCCATCTCTCTGATCACTTGCTCTTTCTCTCTGATCACTTGCTCCATCTCTCTGGTTGGTTGCTCCATCTCTCCAGTCGCTTTCTCCTTCTCTCTAGTCTGTTGCTCCTTCTCTCTGGTGACTTTCTCCTTCTCTCTGGTGAATTGCTCTTTGTCTCTGGTCAGTTGGTCCATCTCTATGGTCAGTTGCTCCTTCTCTGCGGTCATTCGTTTTTTCTTTCTGGTCTCTTGCTCTATGTCACTGGTCACTTGCTCCTTAGTTGCACATTTTTCTCTATCAGTTCCCCCTTCTCTGTGTAGGTTACTTAGTCCACTTTGTGACTGGTCGCTTGCTTTTTGTCCTTGGTTACTTGCTCGTTCTCTCCGATCAGTTGTTCCTTGTCTTTGGACAGTTGCTCTTTCTTGGTCAGCTGTTCCTTCTCTTTCATCACATGATTGGTTGTTCTCCCTGGCTGTTTGTCCATCCTTCTCTCTGGTAACTTGATCACTGTTCTCTATTTTCTGTCTCTGCTCAACTTCCGGACAGGCTCTTTTCCTTTCATGTTGCATTTTTTGTACCTATATGTGCGATGCATGTGATAGACATCCATACATGATTTACCATTCATCAATCATACATCCAGTCACAGAATGAACTATGCAATGTTACACACACCTCCAGCTGATGCATCGCGACATCTTGATCAAATGCAGTGCTCTTCCATTTTGACAGCATCTCCTGGTACATTTCCTTGTTTTCTGAAGATATTCCCTCTAATATCTTACCCACCACCCATTGCCCATCATCTTGCTGCAGAACTGCATTCATGGAGACATGCAGTTTGTAACTATAGTACTCATCATCGACAATAATAATTTTATTAATATACGGAGCTCACTCAATTCAACAAGAACTGTGTGGGATAGTTTAGGAGATTCACGTGATCTCCGTCCACCAAACATTATCAGCAACACACTGTGTGGTGATAGTTGTAGAGCAGAAAGTGAGTGAAGGCGTCGTCTAGTCATAGTGTCCGGGAGGGATAGCTGAAGAATTTACGCAGTTCTTATAATGCCTGGAAATTACAAACATCACTGAATACCTTCTTCCACTGGTACGTAGTGAGGCAAATAATCCAACAGTCACTGATCGTTCCCATGTACCAACAGTCGCCTCCCACTATCACTAGTAGTGAACCACTCATACATGTGGTAGCATGAGCACGCCTCCTCTCAGGCCATTTTATTGAATGATTAGTGATAGGTTTGTAGATCCTGATCCAGTGCTGATATGAATTTTTAGGAAGAGAGCATGCATATAAACTGCCATGCATTCTCACGGTAGTATGTCACATGAGTAATAATTATACTCACCACATTATTTTTACTCAGCTCAACTATCATCAAGTCATTGCTAATGGCTAATGGTTCACTCCAACCACCAAACAGTGCAGCCCTCCTCTCACCCACATGAAGTGAGTGTAAAACTGTAACACGGAGGAAGAGGCTGTCCAGTAACCCTTGGTGAGCTCCACTCTCCTGAAGTTGATAATATTAATTTTTACTAATAATTATAATTATTTAGATATTGCATTATGCATAACTACTTTCCGAATTAGAATTACAGAACTATTATATGTACATAATAAACGTAAACGTAATTAACATCGATGCATTAGTCTTGACATGGGACCGGGAAACAAGAGCCACCATGTTCCTGCTCCAAAGGCTCTCTGGAGCTGTTGCACAAAAGCTAGAGAGGCAATTTAATTGTATAATGGAATCAATTGATTTAATAATAAAACTGAAAAACGTAGAGATGATGCTTGCAAAAGTAAAAGAACAAAGCTTGAAAAAGGAAAGGAACAAGATGGGATGATGCTTTGCAAAAGTAAAAGTCCCACTGAAGTATCCCTACATCTGCAGCTTGCTATGATGACCTCAGGCAGCAACAATAAATTATTGGAGTCATCAATGAATCATCATCATTAGTAATTCATCAGACTGTGTCCTCCTCTTCACTTCAAGCCGCTGATAAAAATTATAGGGATACTTGGAACTTTCACTTTTGCAAGCATCTTCCCATCTGGTTCCTTTCCTTTTTCAAGCCTTGTTCCCTTATTTTTGCAAGCGTCATATCCCTATACTTCTTTTTACTTTACTTTAGTATACTCACATGGTATAGTATAATGCTCACATAGATATGTTTTGATCACAAGTTAAACCAAAACTTTTATCACACGATGCGATGATAACAGACAGCGGTGCTGGCTACCCAGAAAAAACAGTGAATGGCAGGAGGCTGATGATGGTACCACTGATGATGGTAAGATGCTGTGCATTGCATGACTGGAAAATAAGCATACTATCCTCGCGTGCATGAGAAATACAGCTATAGGCAGACATATAAAAAGCTAAAATAGCCTCATGGGTAAAAAGTTAGCAATTAAATTCGCTTCCAGCTGCAAGCCTACTTCTACATAAACTTGTACTAAACAGACTTTTTTTAAATATTTTGTCTGAGGGACTATTAGGGTAATTTACACCATTATACACTGTACATAATAATGAAGTGCAGCTGCAGAAGATTGTTACTCACTTGTACTGAGTGAAAACATGTGTTGCTCATTGCACAAGACACAATCACTACGAACAGCTTTATACCGAGCTCCAGGCTGATGATATGATGGAGTACGGCCCCACCCTGCTAACATATACAAGATGTCCTCCTCTCCATCCTTAAATGCTACCATTCTACTACCAGTTTTCTTCATCGGTGCTCCATCCTCTGATGTGGAGGGTGATAACTCCACCCAGTGAAGGGACGATGTGCTCAAAGAGTGAATACTGTTATGATAGCAGTCACCATGGTTACAGTAACCACCAAAGAAGTGGAGTGCATGATCACCCACTGCAGTACAGCCATATCCAACCACTCCCAGTGGAGGAGCTCCACTTGTTGGCTGACGTGTCCAGTCTCCTATATCAGAGTGGAACACCTCCACACGGGATGTAAACTGTCCCCTTTCTTGACTGTCGTGTACTCGTGGCATACCATTCACCCTTCCAGCCCACATGTATACGTTACTACCAACACGAATGGTTTGGTGTGCCTCACGAGGATCAGGCTCGTACCAGCTGTGTTTGATTACTGTGTGGAGTAAAAGTTATCTAATAGTATGCTTATAAGATCATGTAGTGACCGTGTACAGCTAGCAGTCATAACACTTAATATATCCTACATTACTATTGTCTCATAATTATACTCTCATTGTATGTATGCAACCTTATTGGCTGTGCACTTGAGAAAGCATTAACATTCAAAGCCTCCTTTAATCATCAATAACACACACTGTTATACTAATACATGTAGCTAATTACACACTGTAGCTAATTTCATCAGAGTGAAGTAGTATAATTTATATACCATGTACTGAAAATAAACCATTGTTGCTGACTGATTGATAAAAATTCAAGGTGAAAATCATAGACTTATTATACGTACAGGAAATTTCAGCTATGTTGAAATTTTTCTCTAAACGGTAATGTTTAATGTTCAATATCCTGCATTTGATCTATTTGACACGTTAACTAGCAAGTGAGCCTATATAAGGAAGGATAAGGTAGATTGTTCCTTTTAATGATTGCAAAAAGGGAACAAATCTCCTGTCTAGTGTTGTGGAATTAACAAGAATTCACTTGTTCATGAAGATAATGTATCCTGTGCAACTGTCAGATATATCAACTGTTGGAAGTTTATGCTATTTCACAAGATAAAAGCAAAATGACTTAATTTTTAGGAAAATGAAGG
This sequence comes from Haliclona indistincta, assembly GCA_964017065.1. Classification (NCBI taxonomy): domain Eukaryota; kingdom Metazoa; phylum Porifera; class Demospongiae; order Haplosclerida; family Chalinidae; genus Haliclona; species Haliclona indistincta. Next base: position 961,932 of record OZ024789.1, read on the forward strand.
AACAAAGCACCAACTTAATTAAAGGTACAGATGCCTCGGTGCAGTAGCATGTATATATGCTAGCATGCAATTAGTAGATGCATATGACAGCACATATGCATGCAGTAGATCCATGGAAGCATCAAAATAGTATCATGGAAGCATGCAAGCAGCAGAACCATGGATTGTAGCAGCATAGAGTACATGTAGCTAAAATGCATTGTACAAGCTGTTATAAAAAATACAAGCTGGATGGTATACTCATAATTACTATACAAGTCTTTAACACAAGACAGAAATCAAATCTATAGTTTTTCATCGGTTTCTACAGTTTTCAATCCACTTGAGTATGCATCACAGTCTTTCAGTTCAAATTTCTCATAAGCAGGATTGTCATGAGTAGTTAGTCGTGATGGTGGATGTTGAGGAGGACTTGAGGGTTCATCGGTTTCTACAGTTTTCAATCCACTTGAGTATGCATCACAGTCTTTCAGTTCAAATTTCTCATAAGCAGGATTGTCATGAGTAGTTAGTCGTGATGGTGGATGTTGAGGAGGACTTGAGGGTTCATCGGTTTCTACAGTTTTCAATCCACTTGAGTATGCATCACATTCTTTCAGTTCAAATTTCTCATAAGCAGGATTGTCATGAGTAGTTAGTTGTAGCGGTGGAAGTTGAGGAGGACTTGAGGGTTCAACGGTTTCTACAGTTTTCAATCCACTTGAGTATGCATCACATTCTTTCAGTTCAAATTTCTCATAAGCAGGATTGTCTTGAGTAGTTAGTTGTAGTGGTGGAAGTTGAGGAGGACTTGAGGGTTCAACGGTTTCTACAGTTTTCAATCCACTTGAGTATGCATCACATTCTTTCAGTTCAAATTTCTCATAAGCAGGATTGTCTTGAGTAGTTAGTTGTAGTGGTGGAAGTTGAGGAGGACTTGAGGGTTCAACGGTTTCTACAGTTTTCAATCCACTTGAGTATGCATCACATTCTTTCAGTTCAAATTTCTCATAAGCAGGATTTTCTTGAGTAGTTAGTTGTAGCGGTGGAAGTTGAGGAGGACTTGAGGGTTCAACGTAGTCATAAACATGTCTGCTAGTCTTCTTACGATATAATACGGCTGGCAGTAAAATAGTGAGTAAAGCTGGAATTACAATGAATAAGATAATTCCAATGATTGCTCCAGCTGCATGTAGATAAATAAATTGGCTAGTACAATGACAACTTTATACATGAATTTTGCATCCCTCACTTTAACTTACCAGTTATAAATCCAATTTTATCAGCTGTCAATACTCCTGTACAGTAAGTAAAATGCATATTAAATCAGTAATTATATTTTAGCTTGGATGACAAAACTATGATAATTGCCGGCAAACTTATATAGTGCATTAGAAAAAAAGAAAGTTACATGGTAGGTCAGCTAACTCAAGAAGGTCATAATAGTCAGTTAGTGCATGTATGGTAGCTATGCTATCATCAATTTATCTGGAGCAGCTGTCTATGGACTAGCTGTAATTATTTATAACGCAGTGAGTGTTGCACACGGTAATGCTGGAGTGGTCGTGTTTAGCTCTTAGCTCAGAACAAGGTTAGTGCATTATGGTAGCTATGCTATCATCAATATTTATCTGGAGCTGTCTATGGACTAGCTGTAACGTGAGTGTTGCAGTAATGCTGGAGTACACACAATGTAGTCGTGTTTAGCTCTTAGCTCAGCGCACGGGTATGTGTTCATTAGAACTCTAGTTTTCTTTAGAGATACTGACCTGATTCGTGTGTTGTGAGTGTGATTGAACTAGTGAATGGATGTACTGTAGTGCCAGAGACAGCCGCCACTCTCAAGCTATAGGTGTAGTATGGATGCAGGAAGAGAATGACAGTTTGTTTGTCAACAGAACAGAATGTCCAGTTCCTTGAGGTCTGCATCTCCTCTACATTCACAAGATAATGGTCAATGATTTCCTCCATCACAGAACCAGGCAATTCCCAGTTTATATCAACCGAAGTAGAATTTAGCACTTGACCAGTAAGATTTCTTACATTAACTGTGTAAGCAAAGAATGAAGTTGACAAATCAATATCAAAAAATAATACACAGCTTACTTTCCATGACAGTCACAATAGAGGAATCTGACTGAGTGACAGTGTTACTATTAGGTAAGGTATTGGTGCCAGTACATGTATACAAGCCCGAGTCAGCACTAGTTGCTTCAAGTACAGTCACTGTGCTTCTCTTAGTGTAGTTATTATTGTCTAGCCCTTCAGTTGATATAGATACTCTGGAAGATGGTGATAGCACTGCACCATCTTTTGACCAAGATATTTGAGGAGAAGGCTTTCCTGTTATATTGCACACCAGCACAAGATTATATCTAAACATTATAGTTACCGATGGCGATAGATCGACCATGACTGGTTCTGAAATAAGAATGTAAAAATATCACATGGACCTATGGTTATAAATGTACCTGTTGAAGTGTCTCCCTCTTCTGCACTGACTTCAACAGAGCTGTTTCCTCTGATGCTTTCGATGCACAGGAACATTCTGTCCTGGCGTCCCAGTGAGCTTAGTAGACTGATATTCAGGAATCCGTCTTCCCACGACGTGGTCGTCAATTTAAGATCATGGACAGCCTCGTTCGGTGTTGGTATCACGTTTGATGAGAACATTACTGATGTACCGTTGTTGGTCACACTAAGACGAATAGTAATGCCAACCACTCCAGCAGGTACACTGTACTGAATGTACTTCTTCTCTCCTTCGTTTATTATGCTTGAAATGACATCTGTGATCTCAAATTCTGGTGAAGCTGCAGAAATAGAAGCATGCAATGTTTAAATTAAAGTCCACTAGACTAGTATGCATGCATTACCTGTACATGCTTCATTGCTGATAGTCTGCTGCAGATTTGCAAGTTGGTCACTATCAAAAGTTGATATGAAAGATGCATATGATGGTTGTGTCGCTATAGCGTTGAGTTCTGACTCCAATGCACCAGAGACACCTACTGCAAATGCAATTATACCAGCAGCTTGGAGATTCATGGCGGCAGTCACTGTTGCGGTCATATCATTAGACATGCCATCAGTGACGACAATTGCCACTCTTGGAATTCCTTGATTCATTGGTCTAGCTCCTGATGATACTGTAAAGGCTTCTGTACGTATTGCATCTAATGCTCCAGCTGTGTTAGTACCACCTGTAGCATATGGAATGTCTCTGATAGCTTGAAGAAGTGGTTCTTTAGTGGAATAATTGTTTAGACGGAATCGAAAAACATGACTTAGAGAGAAAGAGAGCAAACCAATCTGGACATCATCAGGTCCGATAGTAAAGCTGTCTGCGATATTCTCTGCAAAGTCCTTCATAAGTTGGTAGTTTGCCAAAGTAACACTGCCTGACTCATCCAGAACAAAATAAAGATCAAGTCCACTAACATTACAATCTGTAGGTATAAAAAGGTCGCCGTGGCTAGAGGTCCGGTACCGGCTCCCTAAAATATCGCTTAAAGAGCCGGCAATGGTTACGTAATGGGCGCGGCTACATGCATTTTGTTTTACCTAGCGAAAGTAAGCTACCCTAAACCCTGAACCCTAAAAAACCTCCTAACTGCGCAAAGTCGGGAGGGTCGTCCTGAACCGGGCCTTCAGCCCTTGCTATTAAAGCCTAAGGATCGTAGGGAGGGTCGTCCTAAACAGCGCCTTCGGCCCTAGCTAAGAAACCTCGGGAAGGCTCTGATCACTGAAGATTGTCGACTAAAAAATCTTTTTTTTTTCTGGTAAAAACCTATAAAATGCAAGCACACAGGGAGATCGAACCCAGGAAATCTGCATTATAAAACTATCGTACTAAATCGCCGAGCCACCGGAACCAGCTGACAGATATATAGGCGCTACAAACAAGCCTTTATAATGCAGCAGTACCAGCTCTTTAAGCATCATTTCACACGGTGCCGGTACCGGCTCTCTAATATAATACGAAGAGCCGGTACCGGCGATATTTTAGAGAGCCGGTTCCGGCTCTCTAGCCACAGTGTAAAACGGTGGGTTGCACATCAAAATTTGCAGACACTTCACATCACCTTCCAGTGCTTGCAGTTCAAGAACACCAGTAGTGAAATCCGATGTAGTACCACCATTTGATGCAGGCGCGTATGCACGATAGGTTTCCAGGGTTTCCGGAAACCCCCCTTGTAGCCCCACTTAATTAGTATTCATGAGTATTCATAGTAAATTAGCTAGCTAAACCACGTGCCCTTATCTGAAGCAGCTGGTTTATATGAGCTATTAGGCTAAGCCATGAAGCGATCACAGCCAGAACAGCTAGCCAAGTGCGCAGCAAGTATAATTTTATACGCGTACATATCATACGAACACGTGTAATCTATGAAGCTCATGAATATTAATTAGCAAAATTTTTGGCGCGCTTCGCGCACGATTTGGAAACCCCCCTTTATATTTCCTGGCTACGCCACTGTGATGTGTACTGGTTTACCCAGTATGATGCCTGTCCGCTGAGGTCTACAGATAGTGGAATGCTTGTTGATACGAGGATCATATAGAGTCTTGCAGCAATAGCTGAGTAGAGAGGTCTGCGGAGATCTATCCATTGGACTGTAGACCAGGTGATGTCAAACTCGTTTGCAATGCTGTTTATTGGCGTCTGCAAACGCGAGTCAGAGCTGTTGGTTTGCTGAAATCTTGATTCGCTAAGCTGCCAGATTCCGCCGTGAAAGTTCTCTCGGTACGTGTTAAGATTCGTACCGTCTCGTGTTTCGACGAATGCAATGCGACGAAGCATTAGGTTATCGCTAGAGAAAATTTTTGCCGTGGTGAGCTTCGAGATGCATGCCTGCACGACTGCAGTGCCGTTAGCCTCGGGAACAAGAGTGAGATCGACACTTTGCAAGAAGACTGCATCAATGAGTGCTGCTATGAGCAGCAAAACCTTCGCCATCATAACTACGAGTGTCATGATGACACAGCTGTGTAGAGAGCTGCATGTGTATGCTAAAAGATCACCGAGAGCTTTTATAAATCCAGCAGATGTATAAGGGACTGCTCGACAGGTCCAAACCAAGAAGCCCCACCCACTTCCACGGGAACTCAGAGACATATCCTCCTTATGTCAATACCAATTACCAACATTAGAACAACTTAAAAATCCGTTTCTTTTGGTAAACATGTTTGCAGAAGAACCAACTAAAAATAATGTAAACCAATTCGGAAACATACCGAACAAATGACGGGATGTGTATACTTACATACCATCAAAGGCTTATAGAGATGATACCATGCATTTGATCATTCACAAGCTGCGCCTATACAGTCCATGTGGAAAGATGCTGTCTAATAAATTATTTATTCATCTGACATTGTCTCTCAATTGTCTAACAAAACACTCTTGATAAAAACATAGACATAAAAATTATTTTCAGACAAACATTTTCTAAACCTAACATCCTCTAGATACATTAAGGTGGAACCGGTGTGAATGTGTGAATTTTTGGTATACCAAACAAACAATTATTGTGGTAGAACCGAGCGTTCTCTAGCTGTCACCTCTGAGTTGTTAAGTTCTGTATCAGTGTTAAATTGTTGTGGATAGCTTTCATTGCTGCATGCTTCGTAGAAATCTTACTAGTTGTATCACATCCAGTCAGAGCACGGAGTGCAGGGAGACACCTTCCAAGCTTGTCTCCAGTGCTGTAGTAAGGTCCATCGGCTCTCTACTTGTAGAAATTATTCAGAGCAAAATCATGCTAAATGAAGCACAATCACTTTTAGTTACTTGAGAGTTTAAGAGTTACTTGGTACTAGCCTCGCTTGGTACATGCAATGTTATTCAAGCTAATTATTTTGCGAGTTTTCATGATTTATTTGAGATACAAGTGATGTAGCAGTGTGGGATGGCTGGGGTCAAAGGTCACATGGTGTGTGTGTCAGTGTATAGAGTCTGTATAGTGAGTGATCTGGTGGTGGGTGTGGTCGCACTAGACTGGGCGGGTCCTCATAGCTCCAGGCAGCCTCCTCCATTACCAGATCATCAGTGAATCTGACAAACAGCTAGATCAGGAAACATATCGAACACAAAATAACAACATGCTCACAAAAATTACAGTTAAAAGTATTTAAGTGTGTGTCATCTTCGTTCGATCTCTGTTCATCGATCGTGTGAATAAAGACAACAGAGACTGAACACATGGAGGTGATACTCTATACTTGTAAGAATACACTATTTAGGCACACTCATTCAGTCATTTCTGCAGTGCAACTCACATAACTTTATGTTTCAGTATATCGACTGTTGTGCAGTATGATGTGTGCTCCGAGACATCTAGTAATCTAACTATACTAGGATACAGTGATGAGAGACAAGGTCCTTTGTCACTAGTAGCATGCTGGTGGGTGGAGGAAGGGGCGTGGTGATGAGGAGGACCAGCTGTGAGCTCTTGGAAACTCTCGTCAGAGATATCAACTGCAGTGAGAGATGAGTAACGCTGGACATGGTGAGGCACATTGAGCTCCTGATGAGAGAGAGAGAGAGAGAGAGAGAGAGAGAGAGAGAGAGAGAGAGAGAGAGAGAGAGAGAGAGAGAGAGAGAGAGAGAGAGAGAGAGTAGATAATAGTGAGTGAGTGCGTCGATCTTCTGCACACAACCTCGTGTGTAGATCTATGGTTAGTGAATGAATGACGGTGAGTGATTTACCTTCAGTGCTCGTGCTGTTAGCTGTGGTTGTTGTCTGTAAAACAGTTCTTCTTGATCAGCGTTCTCTTTGAGCTGGCTGTGAGCCCCTCTACGTGTTGTCTTCCCGCTCTTAAGAGAGCTTACTGCTTGTTGGATCATAGCGGTCGAGTTGATGGCGGGAGTAGCCAGAGTAACAGCGGCTGCTACATGGCGTCCCTGCTCGGTCAAGCGTTTGGGAGGTCTGCTGTGTAGCTTCTTCTCTGGTGTGAGGTCAAGTAGTCTGCTGGTGTCGTCATCCCGTGTTAGTGAGGGGAGAGGAGAGGGCTGTGGAGCGACCATGCTGGGCTCCATGATGGTGCGCTTCAATCAGAACTTGCGCGATTGTAGTAATAGGCGTGGCTAATTATAAAACATCTACGCATAGATATATCTACGCAATAACCAATCAGGCACAAAGCTACGTGTAGCTAGGTAGCTAGTGCAGCAAAAATGTGTGCTTCGCTTTCTGGTGAGCCTGAGTAGCTGGTTTACAAACACTTTCCCTCTTCCTAGCTTCCTGCTTTAGCAAGTATTTACGTGAATCTATCTATAGCTGCATGATCTTTAGTCTATCAAGCTAGACCCGTAACTCTCCCTGCATGGTTCTGAAACAAAATCATTGTTTTTCTATCAAGTAGAGGAGTCATTGTCATTGTCTGCTTGTTTGTTCATTCTGAGTATAGCTCCTGGACTAGGGTAGGGTCTCTGCTGGAACAGAGGACCTGATGCTGTCACATCAACACCTGTCTTGGCTTCCCCTCGTCCCTCCAGACCCGTAGACCAGTTACCTCTAGAGAAGAGAAAAATATTATTTTAACATACTCATTATTATAGAGAGAATACCCTGTACAATACCTAGTTCACTCTTCATCTATTTATTTATTTTTTATTTATGTTTATTATGGAGAGAACGAATACCTAATTTTCGTGATGTTAATAATTATTATTTTGCGAAGTTGCTCTTAGTCTGCTTTATCCAGGAAAATTAATTTTAAATTTAGCCCATTAGTTATTGGTTAAATCGGTAAATTTCATGATCGAACACCACTTTCGAAATTCACGAAAATTAAGCTGCCACAAATTTGTAAGTTTGTGGTATTTTTCCTTTCGAGACTTGAGTCCGGGTTCAGTTCCACTAATGTGCATCTGTACAACAGGTACTATTATCGGAATAATGTACACTGCTGTGTTTCAATAGAAAAATATCTGAAACAAAACACCCATGCTCACAGGTATTAGGAGGCTGGATATAGCACACCCATGCTCACAGGTATTAGGAGGCTGGATATAGCACCACCACATCTTAGGCGGCGTTTACACAACAACGATCAGTCCAAAAACGGGGAAATGTATCCGTATTCATCAGCAGTGTTTTGGCTGTTTACACGACACTGTTTTGCATGGAATGTGGGTGTGGCGTTTAAGGCGAGCACGCTGTTATTCGCTTGTATGCACGAACCAAAGCAAAAGAAGAAACTCTTTGTTGATAGATGTTGTTTGATGACTCTCCCAGCATTCTTTGCAAGTATAAAGGCTGAGGTACGCTCATACAAAAAGTTTGAAATCGTTTTTGCTGTTTACACGAGCGTTCTCAAGTCTCCGTTTTCGAGGTCTCCACTTTGGTCTCCGTTTTCATAAGTATCCGTTTTGCCTATGCATTTTCATCGTTTGGGTGAAAACGCCGCCTTAGTGGTCTCATGAGAGCACTGCCTCATGAGGCGGTATTCATGGTGTGAATGATAAGAGTGCATCACTGACCTGGGTGTGTCAGAGTATGCAGCTGGGTCCATGGGATCTAACTCATCAACATCAGCTGATGGTGGCTTGTACTCTGTGAATAATGTATAGACACAAATTAATCATACATGTACCATATAGTGGGGAAAAATTTGGCGAATTGTCAACTTTTCACCAAAATCTGCCTTTTCTATCACAGTGCCAGGCACTGGGCGCCAAAATTAAATTCACCAAAGTCAAAATCTGGGACATTTGCCAAAATTTGACCCTTCAAACACACCCACTGTACAGTATTGAGATCATTGACATAATAATGCTGATAAGTTTCACGCTATCGAGCTCACATAAAAACTATCCATAAGCTGTAGGACAAATTTTTTAAATAAAAATTCGATGATTCAAAATTTTGCTGTATACATGTAAACTTTATAGAAAAGTGAAATTTTTACATGTAGAGCTAGACAGATTTGTATGTGATTGTGTACTTTTTGGTTTCTTTTGAGAGGGAGCAGCAGTGATAGTGGCAGGTGAGTCGCTATCATGGCTCCTTCGCCTTCTTTCCAGTACAGGAGCGGACTATACAAGAGATAATACCATGAAGAGTGAGTGAGTGAGTGATTAAGTTGGTCTGTTAGTGAGTGAATGAGTGAGTGAATGAGTGAGTGAGTGGGTGAGAGAGTGGGTAAGTGAGTGAGTGAGTGGGTGAATGAGTGGGTGGGTGAGTGAGTAAATGGGTGAGTGAGTGAGTGAGTGAGTAATACACATTACCTGTTGAACATGTTCTGAACCTTTTCTATAGACAGCTAGAGACAATAGAAACAGTTCAAACCACCTGACACACTGTACCAACTGACATAAATACACACGAGGAGAGTATGTCTGTAATCTCTATACTAGTAATGAGGAACACACTTTCTCATTTGCTTGTCACTTTGTACACAGTATACCGCTACACTGGTGTATTACGTGGTTCAATACCCCTGTTACCATACAGTATGAGTGATCATAGCCATAGTAACCTCATACCGTATACCGGAGAATGTTAGCGATCGAAAATGGACGAGATAGAGCATTATCACAAATAAGATTTTTGCGAATCAGTGTTATCTTTAACTACCCCCTATCAATGCACCTATTCTTATCAAATAAAACAAGACATACGTAGATAATATTATCGTGAACAGCCTGTAATTCATAAAATTCGCGAAAATTTCTCCCGTAACAATTTCCCATTAGTCAGTTCAATACATGACAGTAGTCTCCATAGACTCACCTCCAGGTGGAGGATACCATGAGACTTCATTGGTACGTATGTTCCAGAAGTACGGATGAGTGCTGTAGTGAGGTGCCATAGCAACCAGATGCACAGTGATATGGGGATATCACTTACGATTTTTTGTCGTTAGTCACATGCCTCCAATCAGGAGGAAGAGATAGAGAGGAGGACTGTAGATAACAAGACAGTGATCACTCACTCACTCACTCACTCACTCACTCACTCGCTCAATCGTTTGTTCGCTCACTCACACTCAAATACACAAGTACCTTCTCGGCTTGTTGCTTCTTCTGCTGGCTCATGGCTGCTGCCGCTATACCTTCTTTGCTCCATCTTGCTTTACAGTAGGCTGTACACTTGTGGTGTGGATTCGATCGATTGGGACAGTTCACTGGCTCCTCCTCCTTCTTCTCTCCGTCCTTCTTTTCCCTAGGGGAGTCTGCAATCATGTGTAAAGAAAGATCATGGCGGGGAAATTCATCATGTTCATTAATTTGTGCGTAACCGGGTTCCCTTGCCAAGCCTAACTTGCATACTTAGTTCATGTGCATACCTTTTATGAGTCCACGCTTTAACAGCCTCGCCTGCAGTGCTGGAGGCAGAGTAGACATCGGTGCCTTTCCACCACGTTTTGGTTCGATTCAAATTTCTAATTGATGCGCACTTGTCAAATTATCGAGCGTGGGCGGTACTCAAGGGTGGAGCTGAGCTGCAGGCAGCGCAGCATGGCGACAGCCGGTGAGAGTGAGCTGTTCCTGACCCGTAGAAACCACCTGGGGTAAGCATTAGAGTAAAGCCATGTAGAATAGTGAAAGTAACTTCCCGTATCTATCTCTTTCCCTCTCTCTCTCCCTCTCCCTCTCTCTCTCTCTCTCCCTCCCTCCCCCCCCTCTCTCTCTCTCTCTCTCTCTCTCTCTCTCTCTCTCAGTGAGTTTGAATGGATACCATTCAAAAGAGAGCCTAAATGTCCACTTCTTGCTGAAAGGTACGTCAAGCTCCTTGTACTGTATCTATACTTACTGCTCTACCTGTTTCTTGTCTCTGTAGATATTCTCAGCTCAGAGCCAATGCCCAGTGTCTGCAACCCCAGTCCTGTTCCCTAGCAACCAGACGAAAACAAGATTACCTCCTCTCTCTCAGAGAGGAACTAGAAGAGGAGGAAGATGATCCATACAGCTATCTGTATCAGCTACCAACACCTAGTTGTAGCAACCATCATGAGACTAGTCTCACAGATGGTAGTGTGGGAAGCTTTAACTATGGTATGATAAACGTAGTAATACTAGACAATGCATGTGCTTATGTTTGTAGCTTAGTAGAAGATTTGTAGTATTTTACGCACACAATTATTATAATTATATGTTCACATGATTACCATTGAGCACAGAATTTTATGTGCATAATTATTATTGGAAATTTAGACAAACACAAAAAAATTATGCAGTTTTGTCAATGGTTGATAAACCTGTTACTTGTGCCTGAGTGAGTTAGTGCTGTTGACAAGACTTGTACCTTTATTAGAGGTTAGCATTTAGAGGTCACATATGTGTTGCAGAGATAGTAAGGTGATCATTTTGAAATCACAAAGAATGTTCTTTAAATGGCAGGCGCATTTGACGGTATTTACATGTAGCTCAATATTATGTGTTTGATGACTGGCGCCTATTCATTCATGTTCAGATGAGTTCCTAGTGCTGTGCTGTGCTGTAGTATAGAGAATACTAGTCTCATTATCATACAGTGTGTAGCTACAGACACACCCTGTGTGTGTTAACAAGTGCACACACCAGCAATCACACCACACGTGCCTCTAAACAATCACCGATAGCAACAATCCTTATGTAGATTACACAAGAATAGCATCGTACATTGTCAAAGATTGCTAAATCACAAACTCTCTCAAGTGGAGAGATAATAATGTCCCATGACTGTTCACAATAAAATTATCTTTTTTACTTGTTGTTAATAAAAAAATACTTCTTGCTTATGCAGAGATTTCTTTTTTCTTCTGAATATTGCAGTGTTGTTTTCTTTTCGCAGACTCTGTTAGTTTTCCTGACGATCTCGACTACTCATTCCAACACGGTCTATTGAGCACCAGCCTCCTCGATAACACCACCGCCTCCATCACCCTCCCACCATCACAGACACCACGCCCCTCTAGCACAGCAACCGTCCAGACGACTGACACCAGCTCTCGAGTACCTGACAAAGACGACCTCCCTCATCACTGCTCAACAGAAGACATACCTCACAGAGACAATGACAACATAGCAGCGCTTTATGAAGAAAACACACAAAGTCAAAAAGGATCAATGTCTAAAATAGTGCAAACATCTAGTGATACTGACAGCTCACACAATACGTCTAATAATGAACTACAAGTACTTCAACACAGTTCAAGGAATAGAGACTTTACCGAGAACCAGGTCTCGTCACCACAAGCTGTCCCGGTGAAGAAAGTGCGATTCCTTCTCGGTGAAGGCGTACCTGACTCCTCAAGAGTATCCACTGACTCGGAGCAACAGCTCCCAGCCATGCCCCCATTCAACATCCCTCTCTTGTTCCTTCCACGAACAAAACCACAGAAGTCCCCAAAAAGGCAGAAAAGACGCCGAATTCACTAAATACATTCCAACAACCCATCGTAGTTAAATATTCACAACTTAGTCTGTCTTGTAATGTAACTCAAATTGTAGTACAGCTATAATACAGGGTGGTATGATGATATGTCTGTGTTCAATGGTGCTATATATCTTTGTGGTGTATAAAATATCTGATCTGTCATTCTATGTTGGTTGTATGTATAAATTCACTCTATTGCTGCGATGAGGCGTGCTATGGCGGTGTGTCCAGAGAGTAGAGGACTATGGTAGAGAAAGCGAGATAGGACGGTGATGAGAAATTAAGCTTTGACCTGCAGTGCAAGATAACACAATATATGGAGACCACAGAATGATACGGATGATTAATTTACAGTGGAACCCCTCTACTTCACACACACACACACACACACACACACACACACACACACACACACACACACACACACACACACACACACACACACACACACACACACACACACACACACACACACACACACACACACACACACACAGTCCTGATTTGAGAGAGGGGAGTTCCAACACACACTACATCCACCAGAATGCCTGAGTTCAACTCCTGCCTTCAGTGGCTGCGTAAGCACAAAAATATTGAGGCAGCTTAATTTTGGTGAACTCTATGGGTTTTGAGCAGTAACCAGATGATGCATCTGGCTACTGGGTTCAACCCCTCCCTTCAGAACCTGCCTAAACGCAAAATATCGAGGCAGCTTAACTTTGATCTTGGTGAACTTTACGAGAGTGGTGTACAGAGTTCAACTACATCTTTTGCTATCAAGTATGATGGTAAATTCTTTCCTCAGATGACACAAAGCAGTACAAGCAAAGGAGGTTGAGAGCTACAAGTATTTCATTCAACAGTTGGTATTATAATGCATTCCTTATTAGGCTAACAAGATAGGTTGTTCCACGTGGTACCACGAGACATGTATGCAGTCATTGCAGTGTAAGCAGTCCACTTTACATAGACACACTCACTCATGTCTAGCTACTCTTTCATCTCAATAGCTCACTTTTTATTAATCCACTGTGAACTGGTGCCTGTGTTGTAGACAATAGCACATGAATGAACACTTGATAGAATAGCTGCTCAATAGCTTACATGTAAAAGTGAGCCGTGCGTAGCCATACTGGTTAGGAAGAGGCGTACTAGGTAATGAGACTTCTGAGAATTCTCCTGGAGACAATAGATCGAGCTGTGAAAAGAAGCGAGAAGTGTTAGTTGTAGAGAAAGTGATTGCTCACATGACACTTCTTTAAGGCACCATAGCTGTGTAGAGACGGTTTGGTGGTTCGATATGAGGGTGCATGTAAGCGGTGTAAGTGTCTATGGTGATTGTGGGCGTGGTTATTGTGACGCATGTGAGGGTGAGTCACATCGCTCGAGCACAAGTAGGTGACAGTCCAGTTTGTCTCACCGGCGGCACCTAGGAACCCGATTCTCAGGGCCCCACCGTATGGCGATAGATCCAATGCACGTCCCATATCGTAGGAAATAGTGAAGAAATATTTCTCGGGCACTGGCTGAGGCAAGGTACTCATGATCCAATTAGAGTTGATTGGGTAGGCCGTGGTTAGTTGGTAGACACGAGTCAGCTGTACTGGGAATGGATTGAAGGAGCCCAGAGCTTGTGAGGAGAAAGGAGCTTTGTGTGTGCGCTGAGACAAGTTGGAGCCTTTGCTCTTCGAGTGTGAAGTTCTTTTAGAAAATACTTGAGCCGTGTGGTTTCGAGATTGTGACCGCTTCCGGCGTAGTCCTGAGCTAAACACTCGATGACTGGTTCCTCTTGGGTTGACTGTTGGTTGACTAGCATTGCCGTATCGACTCACAATACGGTACGTGGTGATGTACAAGCCTTGAGGAGGTAATGTGACCTGTTGGTAGGACTGGGTGAGTAGGAGAGGTTCAGTAGGGTACAGAGATTGCTGGTCTAGCATGGCGGCCCAGGAGGAGATCACATCAATGGATTGGAGACCATTGAAGCTACATGTGAGAGGAAAAGGAAGGCAGAGGGTCGGTAGGATGGAGGGAGGGTGGAGGAGAGAGGGAGAGGGTGGAAATGGAGGAGATGGAGAAAGGAGGTGAGAAAGAAAGAAAAGGACAGAGGGTGGAAGGGAGAGAGAGAGAGAGAGAGAGAGAGAGAGAGAGAGGGAGAGAGGGAGGGAGGGATAGGAGGGAGGGAGAGGGTGGAGGAAGAGAGTGAGAGAGAGATAGGTGAGAGAGGGTGGATCGTGGAGGGAAGAGAGAGAGGGAGGATAAACAAGAGGATTTAGGGAGTATTTGCATGCTACAAGGATATCTTCTTACCTGACTACAGTAACCATCTCACAGTCACACAGGTTCAGTATCGCTATCGTCAAGTTCTTGTCAACCAGGACACCCTCTCCCATCACAGCTGAGCTACCAGTCACATGCTCATTCTCACAATTACAGGAACCAGTCCCTGACTGCCCCTTTACCGTGACACGTATTCGAGTGCCATTTGAAAACATCCCGAGAAGATAATAGACGTTAGCTTCAGGAGAGTGCTGACCACCGTCAGGACTAATAACAGGTTGACAATTACCAGTGATCTATGCAAAGGGAACAGCAGTGAAGAAAGAATTTTTTAACTTTTTAAAGCATTTGATATTTTTTGGGGAATAAAACAACTAAGTTATACTGTTAGTATTAAATTTTTGTCAATAAATAATTTTAGGAATTTACAGACCAATTTTTACTCGTTTATAAACAATTTTTCAGTCAAGATACTTGCAAAAATTTAGAAAAGCAAAAATTTTATCTTTACTAACACAAACAGGTACTATCTAGCTAAATGCAACACAGAATCATGATACTAAATGGACAGATACTATAGAGATAGACTACTCACCTTTTTATTAGCTAGCATTCGTCCAATCATCTTGTCGGGATATTTGAAGAGTGCGAATGTGTTGACCATGAGAGGGAAGGTACAGCTGGTGTGGTACAGCAATGAGGGGGGCGTGGCTGAACTACTGTTGGCAACTCTGAACTTGATACCAGTCACAGCGATCGGTAGGAATATCCCATACTTCACTAGGGCATATGACACGGTAGTCTCAACTGAGTTCAATAATCCCTGGATAAAGTAAAAAAATTATCTTTTAATTCGCTCCTTACAGCAATATTTTGTCTTCTTGCAAAACTGATGTGGAAAGTGTAGAGTGTCACCTTCATGCACTAATGTGTTCAGTCTCTGTAGTCACTGTTGTCTTTATTCACACGATGGAGGATGATCAGAGACTGAACACATTTGTGCATGAAGGTGACACTCTACACATCAGCATTGCAAGAAGACAGCAAATCCAGTGCAATCATAATAATTATTTTGGTACTTCACATAAAATTATATTTCACATACAGCTAGAGTTCCTGTTGAGCTGTCACTGTGAAAATCTATGAAGTCAAGCAGGTTCTGTGTGGCTGTCCTGTCAATCAATGGTTGGACATACTCAGCCCACGTGTTCTGACTCCCTCTAAGAGGAAAGAGGAGAAGAGAGAGATAGATAGAGAGAGGGAGGGAGGGAGGGAGGGAGGGAGGGAGGGAGGGAGGGAGGGAGGGAGGGAGAGAGAGAGACAGAGAGAGAGACAGAGAGAGAGACAGAGAGAGGAGAGAGGACCAGGAGGAAGGGAAAGAGAGGAAGGACCAAAGGAGAAGGCGCCAGCGATGAAAGGTGGAAGAGGAAAAGAAGGAGGGATAGAGAGGGAGACAAGAACAAGGAGACAGAAAAGAAAAGAGAGGGAAAGGAGATGGGGAGAGTTACTATAGTTCGTGTGAATGAGAAGCACTATCACTGCACAATGATGGTCATTATGTTAATAGTCTACATGCATTCAATGGAGAGCACATTTCATGTTACACACCTTTCGTTCAATAGTCCAGTCGGTAGGTTGGATGAAACCTGTGAGTGAGTGTATGAATAAGATGGTGTGAAGATGCTGTGTATTACCGGGCCTCCTAGCATGATCTCAGGCCAGCTGTTCTTGATCCTAGCGGCTACGGCAGCAAAGAAGTTGGAATAGTAGCTGCCGTTCTTATTATCCATTGGGAAATGCTGGAGGGAGGGAGGGAGGATGAGAGAGGGAGGGAGAAAGGGTGAGGGAGGGAGGGAGAGAGGGGTGTGAGAGAGAGAGGGAAAGAGGGAGTGAGAGAGAGAAGGAGTGAGAGAGAGAGAGAGAGAGAGGGGGGGAGGGAGAAAGAGAGAGGGGGAGAGCAGAAAGAAGTGTAAATTAAAACAACAAAACATCTACAAATCATACTAACTATTATGCTAAGTGCTTTTCCTACAGTTTATTTAAGATGCTACATTCCTGATGTAATGCTGAAATACAAAAATAGTCTTCACTCACAATATCTGGTTCGTTCCATATATGTACCATCCTCAGTGATGGATCAGCTTTCAGTGCCAGGTCCATGTTACCAGCAAACAGCAGAGCCCACCAATCAAACACACGATTACGATAACTGCTCTGCCATTGGCTGTGCACCCTGGGAGTCCCTCCCCTCTTCCAACAGTAAGCTTGCTGACACGTCGGCTCACACCACCCATCTGGATTACGCAAAAACAGCATCGGCCTGGCTCCTGCTATCCGAGGCTGTCTACTCCTCAGAGCAGAGTACTCGCTGGTCTCAGTGTATTGCTGATGGGCACTGCCGGACATGAGCCAGTACTGTAGTCCTGAGACTGTTAGATCGGGTAGAGATGAGGGCAGGATTCGACCCAGGGTCTGGCTAAGGCCTACTGTATCCACATGAAGATGAGCCCACCGACTAGCACTGTTAGGATCGCTCTCGGAGAATCTGGGGAGAAAGAGATGATCTGAGCCTGCAGGGTACAAGGTGTAGCAGCCTACATTATTCCAAACAGCGGTGGGATAGTTGAGTGACCGTTCACCTCCAGCAAAGTGTCGGCATGCACCACAACTCGTACACTCGCTTCTTGTCTCCCACTCGAAGTCACTGTTGCTTCTATCAAGCACATTAACAATGCCGTTATGGTGAATGCTATCCCTAGTAGTTGCGACATCTTTACATCTTTCTCTATAGCGCTAGCGCGATGACTTTCGCAGAAAATACTGCACGAGGTGGTGGGCTGGGCTCATAAAGGAGGTGTGGTTTAGTTTGTTTTGGGCGGGAACACAAAACAGTGAAGATCATGTCGAGAAGAGGACAGCCGAAGATAGACGTGAGTTTGTGCGTGTAGAGCTGTGATATTTGACTATACAGTGCGCTCTACAGCCGCTGAATAAGCGGATACCAGAGAACCCGCGCTACCAACATGTTAAATCAAGATTAGACACAGGTGAGAGAGGGATGCTTGGAGTTGTTTTGTGATGTCGTTTTTTCTACAGGGGCAAGTGCAACCAAGTATTTTGCTAAGCTAGAGGAGACAAAGAAGAGTGAGTACAGCTGCATGTAGATGTGTGTGACTCCGCCCCCTTTCTCCCCCAATCTCCCTCAGATTATCGGTATCGTAAAGACGAGCTATTCAAGAGAATGAAACCTACCACATTTGCTCAACTGGTAAGGAATGGATTATATGTTTCTTAGGCTAAACACACTTTTGTGTGGTTACTGAGTGTGTGATAAAATATGTACAGTTTATTTATTTGGACATGCTTCACTTACTACTCTGATCTTTCCTTCATATTCCTTCTCTCCTCCCCTTCTCTCTCTCCCCTTCTCTCTCACACCCCTTCTCTCTCTCCTCTTCTCTCCTCTTCACTCCCTCTCTCTTCTCCTCTCTCTCCTCCTCCCTCTCCCTCCTCTCTCTCCTCCTTACTCCTTCTCTCTCCTCCTCTGCTCTCCTCCTGACCTCTTCTCTCTAGATACTTCAGGTGCATGAGCAAGCTATGATGGAGAACAGCTTTGGTAGACAAGGTATGAACGAGGAGGATGAAGAATATGACGATGATGGAGCTGCTACTCCACTACAACAATTAGGTATGGAGGAAGACCATTGACCAATGAAACCTCAGTTGATCTTCTCCCTCCCTGTCTTCCTCTATCTCCCTCCCTCCCCTCTCTCTCTCTCTCTCTCTCTCTCTTTGTTAGATTCCTCTCTCCCTGCTCATTATGGTGATACTCCTCCTGCTGGTGGTGACTACTCCTTCTCTTCCTCTAATCCCTATCCCTCTCCTCCATCCACTGCTCGCTCCACACTGTGCGAGTGAGTCACAGCACACACACTCACACTTACACAGTCACACACACACTAGCACACACACACTAGCACACACACTAGCACACACACACACACACACACACACACACACACACACACACACTAGCACACACACACTAGCACACACACACACACACACACACACACACACACACACACACACACACACTAGCACACACACACACACTCAGTAGCGGGTACATATCTATCTATCTAGCACAATCTACTGTAAGATAAATTTGCTCAAAGCTCGTATGTTCAGTGTGAAGTGAATATGTCTGTTCTATTGATTGTGACATTAGTGTTTCTCCTTTCTCTAGTCTTGTGTCTGGTGTTGGTGAGCTAGACCAACACAAGCACCTCTCACCTCAACACACTCCCTCACCTGGTGCTGCATCATCTCCTGCATCACCACTCACTGTCACTAACAGCCCATACCTACTGCTGGATGTGAGAGAGAAGGAGAGCTACGAGAGATGTCATATAGTAACAGGTTGGACCATCACTCACTCACTTCCTCACTCACTCACTCACTCACTCACTCACTCCTTTGCTCACTTGACCATCCATCTCACTCACTTGCCCATCCATCTCACTCACTTGCTCACTTGCCCATCCATCCCATCTTCCTCACTCACTGCTTGTTTTAATATTTTATCCAGCTCAGAGTTATCCATCGACAATATTGTGCAAATCCTGTAACTACTTCACACGAGAAATGTACGAATATGTATCCTTGAAATACCCACCCACTAACTCACTCGCTCGCTCATTCGCCCACCCACCCTCTCTTACTCACCCTCTCATTAACTCACCCACTCGCTCACCCACTCACTCGCTTACTCACCCACTCACTCACTAACTCATTCCCTTGATCTCATGTATCTTGGTTGTTTCCTGAGCTGTGTCATCATAGCGTAACAAACCAGGTCGTATCATAGTGGTATATGATGAAGATGAGTTGATAGCATCTAGTGTAGCTACCAAGTTTGTTCAGAGAGATATAGAGAATGTCTTTATGTTATCAGGAGGTGAGTGAGAAAACAGAATTATGTAGACTGCACCATAATTATTAAAAGACAAAACATACTTACATTAGCTGTTGTAATACAAATAAGATAGTACAACGTTGCACAGTCACGTAGTATTGGCTCTTATACCGTACTGTAGTGCATCAATTACGTGACTATCCAGTGCTAAACATGCTTATGCTTAGCCTCGTTCCCTGCCAAATTTTCGCAACGCAGAACAGCACAAATGCCGAGCTGTACGATACTTTTAGTCTTGGAAGAACACGGAAAGTGCTTCGGGAACGGGCTAGTATACGGTGTAATGTAGCAAGAATGTCCAGAAAGATTACGAATACCCCATATTATTATACCGGGGTATGGTCTGAGCATGCGCACTAGTACCCTTGCAGTGTGTACCAGGCCCAATTTTCGCCGTTTTGTTCCTTTGCGTTTCAGCGTTGCGAAAATTTGGCTGGGAACGAATGCTATGCTTGACTGTTAAACATTTATGTTTCAAGTGTTTGTATACATTTGCAGCTTGTTGTCTGTACTTAGTCTTTAACTCTTTAGTGACTGAATTATTTTGACGAAAATTCGGCTTGCTCTAAACTGACAGTTTGTCTTGCGATTTCTACAACATGCAGTACGCTAGCTGTTCCAAACTAGCACTGTTTTTTCCTGGCATGTCAAAGTTTACGACCATGTACTAAACTCTGAGTTGGCCACTCCCAATTCGGAACAGAAGCCGCTTAAGTGCTGCGACCTCGTCATTTTTCAGCCAATTTTGGTCTTCGTTTAGCCCTGGTGACTGATACAAAAACCTGGTGGTGTCCAGGTGAGCAAACAGCATAGTTTAGACCATATTATATGCCCAAGTATGCATTTACGGGCATCCTGAAGCCCCAAAAATGCCGAAAGCAGCGAGGGGCTCCGCCCCTTCAAACCCCGGGTTAAAGGGGGGACACCCCCCTTTAAAAATCCCCCCATTCTATATATTTTAGTGTGGTGGGCGCGGCGAAAAACAGTGGTTTTTTTCAGGTAAAGTTAGCTTTATCAATTAAACTTTATTTGACCTTTCTAGAGCACTTTTCACACTATTTATGACGTCTACAGTAGGTGGAGTCAATTATGACGGCTAAATCCGCTTTAGGCCCTAAAGGGTTAATGAGTTTTCATCAAAAATTATAAATCTTGCTGGAATTGCTCCAAAGTTGTTGAAAATCAACTCTAAGTGTTTTAAATGTCATTTAAAATCAGTTTTGGATGAAATGTGTGTTGAAGGATTATAAGGTGATTAACTCTTTAGTGACTGAATTATTTTGACGAAAATTCGGCTTGCTCTAAACTGACAGTTTGTCTTGCGATTTCTACAACATGCAGTACGCTAGCTGTTCCAAACTAGCACTGTTTTTTCCTGGCATGTCAAAGTTTACGACCATGTACTAAACTCTGAGTTGGCCACTCCCAATTCGAAGTTTGTGTTTATAAAAGTTTGTGTTGTATTATCCTGTTTCTCAGGTCTGAAGGTGCTGTTCAAGATGTTCCCTGAAGGATTGATCACAGGAGTGGTACCCCACTCATGTCGTCCCTCTCCCCCTCCCTCCTCCTCCTCTCGTAGACGCACCGCCCCAACTAGCTCACAGGGCAGACCACACCCACCTCACCACGCCCATCATTTTTCACACTGCAGAGATTACTTCACACCTGAAGGTCAGTGAGCCTTCAACGATGCTTCAAAGTCCATTACATAGGTTTACTAGTTTGCCAAGTGCCTTTTGTCAACTCGTGAGTCGTGACAGCGTGCACCCACACGCTAAAGTCTCAATTCGCTTCCAATCCGCTTGCAATCTACATCGGCCTGGCAATGCGCATTTCATTCGCAGTGAACGCTGACGAACTGGATTGAATTCGCATTCGATCCACTTTGCATAGTCCATGTGGACGCGCCTTTAAGGTGGCGGTATACCCGTTTTTATGAATATTAATGAGTGACTTTCTTTTATCTGCAGCTCGTGACAGAGCAACGCTAGCAGCGTGAAACTCGCTCTGATGCATCAATGAGTGTGTCTCAATGTATAATCCAGCTTGAAACGTTGCACAATATTCTACACCTAGGAATAATGTAGGAACAATCGACATCGTACGGATACGCATTTTTCTAGCCAAAAATCTCTCCTGACTAACCGTGCAGCAAAGATTACCAGCTGAAATTCGACTCTTATAAACCATTTCTAGGTGCTGACGAAGAGTTTTCTGCATTTACTTTTTCTGATTTTAAGAAAAACACTTTTACATTCTAAATCATGGCTGATTTTGCAGCCTCGTCCATGTTTGTCGATGCATAGAACAGCTACGTTCAGCGTGGGTCAACAAAACTCTTCGTCAGCACCTAGAAATGGTTTATAAGAGTCGAATTACAGCTGGTAACCTTTGCTGCACGGTTAGTCAGGAGAGATTTTTGGCTAGAAAAATGCGTATCCGTGCGATGTCGATTGTTCCTAAATCTTTCCTTGGTGTAGAATATCGTGCAACGTTTCAAGCTGCATTATACATTGAGACACACTCATTGATGCATCAGAGCGAGTTTCACGCTGCTAGCGTTGCTCTGTCACGAGCTGCAGATAAAAGAAAGTCGCTCATTAATATTCATAAAAACGGGTATACCGCCACCTTAATTATTTCATAATTATAACACCTCTACTACAAAAGCAATTGAACATTTAGAGGAGAGCTTCAACAAAAAGTGACCTCTTGATGAAAGTTTCCTCTAATTCTACAGACTTACTAACAGTGCAGAGACAACTGGATGAGGTCCTACTGAGCAGTGAGTTACTTTGTGTTTCATTACTACTAACTCTCTTCTTGTCTTGGTACAGGTGTGGCTAGCAGTAGTCGTGCCAGCAGCAGATCTAGTGTGACCTCAACCTCGTCTAGAGCTACTAACATATCCATCAGCAGTAGAGCAGTGTCCACACCAGCTTGGAGATAGCTACTGCATAGCACATTCATGCATAATGCATTACATTATCAAAAATGTTGTTTATGACAAAGTGTTGTTTATGACAGAAAGTGGTCTGCCCCTTTTGTAACCGCACGTTGTTTGTCGCAGATCGGAGGAAGAGATTGTATTCCTCGTGTTCCTGTAGCAGCTGGCTGGTCTTTAGGTAAATCGCAGGGCTAGCATACATTGGATTGCAGCTACATAGGCTCAAACTGAGCCGCCCGGTTTTAGGGGCTATGCCGCGCCCGTTAGCAACTGATTCTCAGGGCTCTCTCGCGTGATCTTGACAATGGCTGCGTCGTCTACAAGTAAGTTGATCTCTACAATGTATGGTGCGACAATTAGACACTTAGATAATAGTGAACTGAATGCAGAATTAATAGTACATGTACACACAAAGATTAATAACGCCTCCTCTAACAACTTGTAAGTTGTAGCACGTTAGCTTATGCGCCTATCAATGTCATGCCCCACCCCCCCCCCAGTACGGGGCAAGTAGGGGATTATAGGGGATTTGCACAAACAGGAAGTCAAAAGCCCCAGGGTGGGGCAAAGTTGGCGATGCAATTCCCCTACTAATCCCGTCTATATCCCCAACCTGAACCTACGGGATTTGACCTTACATATAGAAGAATGACTCAGCTACACGTATATCATGAAATCTAAGCGCAACCGAAGTTGGTCAAATGCCCGACCCTCGGGCAAAATTTCATTGTATAATCCCGTACAACCCCCACCCCTGTCCCGTACTGGGGGGGTGGGGCGTGACATTGATAGGCGCATTACTCCAGATGACGCCACTGCCGGTGCGCCGGGTTCGCACCGAAATCATGACTATAATACATTATGACTCGTACATTCTCTACAAAAATCTTAACGGTCCTATAGCTACTTTTTACATCTAACTGCATTGTGATGGTATTGCAGGTACTTTTAACACCAAATCTTTGGCACGAAGACTCAGCAGTGTGAACAACAAATGGTTTGAGCTGGGGATACATCTTGGTGTTCAGCATAGCGAATTGCAAGAAATACAGCAAACAAACTCCACTGCCAATGCTGGATTGCTGATGATCCATATGTTAGATAGCTGGTTGAAATCTGACACCTCTTATTCATGGAGTGATGTTATCACTGCTCTGAGAGATATTCATGAGAATACACTTGCTGATGAGCTGGAGTCATCAACCATTGAAAGTATTGCAGAATTACCTGGTATGCATGTACAGTAGGGTAAGGAAAAACTGCACAATGTTATTAATAATCAATTTTTATTCATGACAAATAAACTTACTTAGCTACTGCGCCAAATTTTGGAAATTTGTTGACAAATTTTTCTTACCCTTTTGAGTGCATAAAACAAAAAATCATTATCCATTATTAACAAAAAAGCATGGTGGCTATCACTGTTTGCTCCCATAATAGTGTGTACAGTACTTAGGTTGTGGTGCAGCTTGTGGTTTGAACAATAATAACACTACATTAACTATAGCTCAATGACCATTGTAATAGTAAACCACAAGCTTCGCCCCTTTCTTGTCTGCAAAGTGCTGTACATGTACTTGTATTATACATGCAGGTGATGTGAAATCTCCAAATACCATTAAATCTAAAAAACAAAGTGCACTGCTGAAGCAACTACCACCACCAGGTATAACTATACATTATAGAATAGTTTATGTGTTATGTTCATGCAGATTCTGAGTTTGGCACGGTTATAAAAGGTTTTGATTTGATTAAGTATGACGATCTCAAGAGTGCTTATGCATATTTGTTGACAAAACTTGGACAGTATCTTGGAACCATTGACTTTGAGGAAGTAACATTTTTCATTGGTCATCTCGGACATGATTTGGACATGAAAAACTGTGGCTCACCTGACAAACTGATCGAACGATTGAAAAAGCATGTCCATGTGTTCAAAATCTCGCTGATACAGCAAATAGTGGATAAGTTTCCCAATGAAGAAGTTAGCTCGTGTCTTGTGACATACCAGAGCATGAAACAACGTTTTCTCAGTGGTACACGCATTATTGACTTTCGTTCTCAATTACTGGGTCTGTCACAAGATATGTGTGAAGTTCATTTTAAGATCGCCAAAGCAACTGCTTATGAAAAGGCTCTCCAAGACATAGATACTTTGGCTAGAGATGCATTTGGACCATGCTATAATTATCTTTCTCCCATGAGCAGGTACCCTATGTCCAAAAAAATTACATGGACAATTTCAAAAATTCGTGTGGCAGATTGCATTTTATGGGGTCAAGAACACTTGCCTGTTCTGAATGAGCATGGAGTGGAAGAGGTCACTGTGGGAAATATCAAACTTTGCTCCTGCTTTCATGAGGTTAACTCTTACTATAGGCCGAGATTTGAGGAAGTGACTGCATGCATGCATGCATCTTCACAGCCTGTTTTTGATACTTCATCCGTGCAGCTTTTCAAAACTGCTACTATTAGCTATGTAGACATTTAGCCAATTTGCAATGCTTCGTGCAGTACAGTTATTTGTAACTTATTTCATTTAAAGATTGACTAAGAGTGCAAATATCCGTTATGCATGTTAAGTTGTTTATCATGTATCTCATTAGGCAATTTTGTGTGCATGCATTATTATTGCTCCTATTTTCAGTTTTATGTGTCTCCTTTTACATTCTGAAATTGCGTCTGAACTGTTTGTAAGATTTTATTTCCACCATCCAGGAAGAGTTTACAACCACTTTGTCAGACAGAAAATGTGAGTAATGCCGGATTAAGTGAGATCCATGCTCTGCTTGTGTCCTGTGTATGCATCACTGAGAGCTAGCACTGCATAGTTCGAATGCATTTTCTTGCATATGCCAGATCATGTACTTTGATGTTTTTATTGTAGTGAGAAATGGTCAAATACAAGATCTTGAAGCAAGTAGGGAACGACTGCAGCAGCTTAACGCCAAGCTTCAGCAGAAAGATCATGAGCACATGCTGCAGGTATCAAGCATATAGTGTAGTTTTATGAATGCTATTTGAAAAAAATGTTTAGATCCAGATACTACAGTTAGAGAAAGAAGCTCTACAGAAAAAAGTTGATGAGGGAAATGTACGGTTTCAAAAATTGCAAGATGACAAGCAAATAACTGAGAAGCAGCTAGTGGGGACAGCAGAACATACTAAGAAACTAGAGCTAGAAGGAGAAACACAGCAGAAGCAACTGTTTCAGCAATTTCAAAAGTTGCAAGAAGATTTTCAAGCAACCAAGAAGCAGCTATTAGAGCAGAATCACAGGCTAAAGTTAGACAAAGAAGCACTACAGGAACAACTTGACCAGTCTCATGCTCAATGTCAAAAGTTTCAAAGAACTGAGAAGCAGCTAAGGGAAAAGGCAGAACAAGATTCGCAAAAGTATGGTAAATTATTGTGCGAAAAAGAGAATCTGCAGCTGCAGCTATCCAAACAAAGCAGTAATGCTGAAGAAGTTATCGATCAGGTCACAAAAAAGTACCAGGAACTGAAGGAAGAGAATGACAGACTCCGGTTGCAGTTAGCAGTAGAAGATTCACAAAGTGGTGATGATGATAGTACGCTTCAAGAACAGGTAAATGACTTAGCTATAATCATTGCTACAGTATAAATTTTCTTGCAAGCAGTTGTCACTATTGAAGCAAGAGAAAAAGCGTCTTGAAAAGGATCTCGAATCGGTCAATTTAACCAAGGATTGGTCACGAGAGGAGGCAACCAATCTCAGACAACAGGTACTAAACATAATCTAATAGGATTTTTATATTTTTGTTATAGCTCTCTGCTGTGAAATTAGCTAATGTTCGGGAGGACCAGCCCCACTGGTTAGTGAGAAGAGAGGAGGTGGAGCTAACCGAAGTGGTGATAGGCAAAGGAGGCTGGGGAGAAGTGAGAGTTGCCAAGTTTCGTGGGCTTCATGTCGCTGCCAAGTGTCTTTATCAAGATATTCGTTCTGACTACAACCTCAATCAATTCACTCACGAACTGGTGATGACTGCTAGACTGCGACATCCGAATTTGCTTATGTTGATTGGTGCCACAAGAGAAGATGAGCCTTTAATCCTGACTGAACTAATGCCAACCAGTCTTCGCAAGGAACTGGATAAGAAAAAGTTGCCAAACAAGCAGATCGTTTCCATTGCCCAAGATGTGGCCAGTGCTCTGCGCTATTTACACCAGTGGAGGCCCTCTCCAATCATCCATCGTGACATCAGCAGTGCAAATGTGCTTCTTGAGCTACTCACTTCTAATGGCTGGAGAGCAAAAGTTTCAGACCTTGGATCAGCTAACTTTATGAATTGCACCCTTAAAACAGTTGGGCCTGGTAATCCAGCTTATTCTGCTCCTGAGGCGTGGTTCCCCGAACAACACTCTCCTAAAATGGACATCTTTAGTTACGGTATGTTACTAGCCGAAATGTGTCTACGAGTGATTCCGGATGAGTGCAGTATAGAGAAGAGAGAAGCTCACATAAGACACATCAAGTGGGTAGCTATGGCCTCCCTTATAAGGTCCTGTACTAGTGAGTGTCCGGATGATCGCCCGAGCATGAGCGACAGGATTTTGGAACGACTTGGCAAGATGTACTGAAGTGATTCTTATAATGCTATAGCATGTGTTTTACTAATGTATCACTTGAGTGTACGCAAGTATAATAATATACACAAATTAAAATTTTAGTTATGTGCGGTGCTTGCAAAGTAAGCAAGAAAACCTGATGCAAAGTATTTTCTGTAGTTATAAGCTCTATACACATGTAGTATATTCCTACCCGGCTGAGAGAGGAACAGTGTCACTGCTGGGAACACATTGATCCAACCAGCTCAAGACACCTTCTCTGCCATCTATAGTGAAACACTTAAGATATGCTGGCAATGCTTATAGAAAGCAATCATATAATCTAAACTTCCTGTGTATAATTTTTATGTAAAACTACACACTAGCTACACAATCTAGCATATAGTGACAACAACAACATGCACAAACATAATCAATGAATCTATGTGAATATGTGAGTTTGTGGTGTATTGCAATTTTATACAAATCACAGATTCATTGTACATGATCGACCATTGACGTACAAGATACAGTACATCAATACTTCTATGAAATGGTTAGTATAGTGTGTGCGGCCTCAGCAATCCGAAGCACAGTTTTGAGTTGTTGACGGGTTATTAATTATGCTAGAGCACTTGTGGGAGTTATAATTGTAAAGTTGATATTGACTGTGCTTATTTTGTCATAGTACATGCTGTTTCAAAACAGGTAACACAATGATTAAAATCATTCTTTTTGGAACAAAAACATTGTGATTATTGAACATAACTACATTCCTTATTAGGAACTCAACAGCATTTTAATGAATCACTATAGCAACAGCAGCAAAGGTGGTACCCAAATGCACTAATCTGATTGGTTACTTTACCAGATGTGCATATTATTGCATATTATATAGCCTAAGCCTCATTCTAGTTAGCTGTATAAAGTTGAAGTTGTATATAAGTCGGTATAATTGTTATCCTGATCACTTTATGTGTCTTCATGCAAAATGGCTGAGAGTAAGTATATCATCATAATATTATTGTTTTTCTTTATTTTCCAACTGATACAAATAGGCCTAGGTACATATCCTCAATTGACACCTTCAGTAAATCTGTTGGCACGGGAACTCAACAGTGTGCACAACAGATGGTTTGAGCTTGGAACACACCTTGATGTATCATACAGTGATCTGCAGGAAATAAAACAGAACATTTCTACTGCTGGTACAGGAGAACTGATGATCCACATGTTAGACAAATTACATAGATACAACCGTCACTCT
Organism: Haliclona indistincta; assembly: GCA_964017065.1. Taxonomy (NCBI): domain Eukaryota; kingdom Metazoa; phylum Porifera; class Demospongiae; order Haplosclerida; family Chalinidae; genus Haliclona; species Haliclona indistincta. Next base: position 990,320 of record OZ024789.1, read on the forward strand.
CTTTGGATTAGTATCATCGCAGCACTTAGAATAATCAAGGAGACTAAATTAGCTGATGATCTGGAAGCAAAGTACATTATCACTGATCATCAGCTACACCCAGATTCTTCTGGTAAATTTAGTGTACTGTATAATTAACAATGAAAGGTGTGTAAATAAGTATGGCATAAAGATAATAAATTATACTCTGCTACGTAGCTTGCTAGTGATAATTATTAGGAGTGAACCCTGCAGCAAAAAAGGAGTAAATGTCACAGAATTTTTTGCTGCGGGGTTCTAACGCTTTATTTTTTCAACAGCAGCGTTCAACAGTGTAGTAACGCCAGCTAACGCAGCAGATGACAGAGAGATTGTAACAGAGAATCAACCTCTGTGCAGCAAATGATTATTGACAGGCAGACTGAACATAGCATAGCATGGCATTAGCATGATGAGAGATGGGCCACCAGGGCTTATATAGTGACTGACATGATACAATAGAAACAGTATAGTACAAGTACAAGTGATTGTTAAGAGTTGTTCAGTAGGGTGCCCAGTAGTCTGCGTTTACTACATATTCCTCCCTTCTTTGCTTGGAGAATATCTGTCAGGAGGACGACGGTTCCTATTAGAACGTCGAAGAGGTAATCTCTGAACTGGTTGAGGAGGAGATGAAACAGGTGGTACATGTACAACAGTGGGTTGCGATGGAATCAGATCAAATTGATTGTCAACACCTGCAGGTTCTCTGGTAGCAGTTCTGTGGCGAATATGGTCCACATGACGTCTAATGATGCGTCCATCGTCCAGAGAAACCTTGTACGAGAGAGGACCAGTTTTTTCTTTGATATGTCCACTCAACCATAGAGGGGTCTTGTTGTTGAAATTGCGGACAAACACAGGATCAGAGATGGAGAATGTTCTCAGCTTGGTATGATGGTCATGGGTCTTTCTCTGAGCTTCCTGTGCTTTGTGTACCTTTGATGCTGCATTGGGCAACAACAAGGATAACCGAGACCTAAGCCTCCTCCCCATTAGTAGCTCTGCTGGAGTTCTCCCCGTGGTTGTGTGAGGTGTAATACGATATCTGAAGAGAAACTCATTCAGCTGGACAGCGAGAGAACCAGTGGATTTTTTCATGGAGCGCTTGAATGATTGGACAGCTCGTTCAGCCAGACCATTAGATGCAGGGTGATATGGCGCTGACTGAATATGTCGAATTCCATTGGAAGACAAATAGTCCTTGAACTCCTCACTACGGAATGCTGGACCATTATCAGAGACAATAATCTCAGGTAGACCATGAGTTGAGAACAGCGTCTGCAAGTGGCGGATGGTAGATTCAGCTGTTTGTCTTGACTCGATGATCTCTAACCACTTGGAGTGAGCATCCACAATGACTAAGAAGGTTTTGTCTCCAAAACACGGTCCGGCAAAGTCAATATGTAATCGAGCCCATGGTCTCTCAGGCCATTCCCATGGATGGAGGGGAGCTTTTGCAGGAGCATTTTGATGGAGTTGACATTCTGAACATGACTTGACTTTGTTTTCGAGATCAGTGTCAACACCAGGCCACCAAAGGTAGCTACGTGCCAATCCTTTCATCCGGGAAATTCCAGGGTGAGCGATGTGTAGCTCATCAAGTGTTGCTGAGCGTCCAGCTGCAGGAATGATGACACGACTGCCCCACATGATACAACCATCAAGTAGAGTCAGCTCTGATCGACGACGAAAGAAAGGTTGGATCTCTTCTGACACAGAGTATGGCCAACCGTTCGACACAAAGTTTCGAACTTGAAGCAGGAGAGGGTCTTGGTTAGTCCAGAGCTTGATCTGCGTAGCAGTGATAGGTGATTGCTGGAGACTCTGAAGTAGCAGCACTGTTTCACCTGGAAGGGGAACATCAATAGGAGTTTCAGGCAAAGGCAAACGACTTAGAGTATCAGCTTCTACATTCTCACAACCCTTCTTGTACTGAATGGTGTAATCAAAACTGCTTAGGATCAGATTCCATCGCTGAATACGAGCTGACGACATCTGAGATATTGCTCGATCAGGTGCAAACAGTTCAGTCAGTGGCTTGTGATCAGTCTTCAGTTCGAATGAACGTCCCAAGAGGTACTGTCGGAACTTCGTGACAGCAAAAACAATGGCCAGTCCCTCCTTATCTATTTGTGCATAGTTTTTTTCTGCTGGGGATAATGTTCGAGATGAGAAGGCAACAGCTGGCTGCTCGGTACCGTCCTTTAGCTGATGGGTGAGTACTGCTCCCACTCCATAAGAAGATGCATCTGCAGAAACAATGAGAGGTAAATTGGGGTTGAAATGGATTAGGAAAGAAGATGAAGAGAGAGAGAATCTTGCTGCGTCAAATGCTCTCTGCTGTTCAGGACCCCACTCCCAGCTTGTGTTGTTTCTGAGTAGACGATGCAGCGGAGCCAATAGGGTGGACTGATTGGGCAGAAAACGACTGTAGAAATTGAGAAGACCCAAGAATGATTTCAGTTGAGATAGATTAGTCGGTCTTGGAGCGTTTCTGATCGCCCTCACTTTCTCAGGTGCTGGGTGAATACCCTCTGATGAGATGACGTAGCCTAGATAGGTCACTTTAGGTAGCATGAAGCTGCATTTAGATCTCTTCAATCTCATCCCTGACTCTTGCAATCTCTGTAGCACTTGCTGTAGATTCTTGAGGTGCTCAGCATCAGTCTTCCCCGTCACTAGGATATCGTCTAGATAGGTTACAACATTGGGGATTCCCTTCAGCAAATTCTCCATTGTGCGCTGGAAAATGGATGGTGCTGCAGAGACGCCAAATGGCAATCGAGTGTATTGATAGAGCCCCTTGGTAGTGTTGATAGTCACTAGCGGCTTGGATTCTTCAGAGAGGTGGAGCTGTTGATAGGCGTGACTCAGATCTAGTTTTGAGAATGACTTTCCTCCAGCGAGAGTAGACAGGAGGTCTTCAACTTTGGGAAGAGGGTACATATCTCTCTTTGCGGCTTTGTTGACAGTGACTTTGAAGTCTCCACAGATTCGAATCGCCCCATCTCTCTTTACGACAGGCACGATAGGTGCAGCCCAGTCCGAGTGAGCCACAGGTTCGATCACTCCATCCTCCTCCAGTCTAGACAGCTCATTCTCCACTCTTGAGCGTAGAGCATAGGGTATGGGACGTGGTCTGTGATAACATGGTTGTGCATCAGGAGAGATCTGCAAAGTTACTTTAACATCTTTCAATGACCCCAACTCATCTCTGAACACTTCAGCATGGTTCTCCAGGAGTGATTGCAGCTGATGAGGCTTGCACAACCACTTGTTATTGACGAACAATTGCCACCAGGTAATGATTGCACTGTATCATTTTTAATCAAAACTTTGGCTCAGATCCTGTTTTCACAGAATTTGACTTGATCAAGTACAATGGGCTGAAGGCTAGTTATGCTCATATGCTGAGACTATTTAAACGACTCCTCGAGAAACTAAATCTTGATGATGTCAAAGATTTTCTTAGTATACTCATGGACAATGAGAGGTTCAAAAGCTGTGTCACACCTGATGAGGTGACAGATCGACTGAGCAGTCAGATACACATGTATAGGATCTCACCAATACAGCATACTGTAGAAAAGTTTTCCGAAGCTAATGACGAAATGCGTCAAGTTATTGAGTCATACCAGAAAGAGAAGGATCATTTTCTCCGTGGTACTCGTATTGTCAAATTTCAAGCTACTCTGCAACCAGTAGGTTTGCCAGAATGCATGTGTGAAGTTCAATTTTATAGTCCCTAAAGTGACGGCTCGTGAAAGAACAATGAAGGAGATTGATACCTCGGCTCAAGAATCATTGGGTCTGTGCTACAATAAGCTATCTGAAATGATAAGGCATCCTAGTCTACAACATGAATCTGTCACCTGGACAATACCAAAGATTTATGCACTTGACATTATTTTGTGGGCAATGGCACATTTAGCAGATCTGAAAGAGCATGGAGTGGAAGAGGTGATGGTGGGAAGACTCAAACTGAGTTCCTGTTATCAAATGCAACAACAGGTTAGTAATTCATTAATTGACCTGCATGATGTTATAACTATTTAATTATACAGGATGCAACTGTCCCAGCAGAAGCAGACGGAGACCAAACAGCTACATGTCGAAAGTGTCTTGAATTGGAGAAGCAATTAGAAATGACGAAAAAAATCCTGTCATATAGGAATGAAATGAAGCAGATACGTACTATTACAAGCATTGCAGAGCCTGTCATAAACATTTCAACAATTGTCAAGCAGTCAGATACAGAAGCGATTAATCTTCTACGTCAAAAATCTTCTTATCCTCAAGGAAAGGAAAAATCACTAGACATGGATTCACCTATCACACCTCAAGACGTCAACCATAAACTAAGAGAACAGGTAACTTAATTTAATTTGCATTTATTATCTATCATGGATGTATAATGCAACCACAGTTGACGAGTCTGATGGAAGAGAACAAGCAGCTCAAAAAGCACAACAAGAATCAAATTGGTAGAGGAAGCCACAGAAGAATTTTGACACGAGAAATAAAATTAAAGTTTTTGTATAGCAATTTGCTGTTTAAAATATTTGTGTACCCAAACAAGAAACTTCCCTTTTGACCACATTCTAAAGTATCTCTATAGCAACTGTAGCAAAGGTGGCTGTCAATGAAGTGATTTGATTGGTTGAATGACTGGATCATAATGTACTGTAAATTGATTATAACTAGACATTGTGCTAAGCCTGGGCTCGAGTCTTGATTGCCGGGTAGCCGCCTCTCAAATTAATTTCTTGAGTGCCTGTGTTACTAGCGCGCCGCAATGACAGAGAGTAAGTATTATGCCAGATTGAGCGCTATATACTCAGTATTATGATGATCGATATTGTATTAAAAATTGTATTATTATTGTATTATTCTGTGATGCAGATGCTCCTCCAACAATACGCATTCTAGCTCGGAGAATCAGAAGTGTGAACAACAAATGGTTTGAGCTGGGGATAGAGCTTGGTGTTGAGTATCATGAACTTCAGGGAATACAACAAACGGCCAATCCCGCAGTTAGCGTTAGCCGGCTGATGATCGACATGCTAGAAAGATGGTTAACGAAACACACTTCCCGCTCCTGGAGACGTGATATTATAAAAGCACTCATCAACATCGGAGTGACTGCATTAGCTGGTCAGCCGGAATTTAAGTTGATTACTAACGAGTCATTGGGCTTGATTTTTTCAGGTATGCACGGAAATTTATTTTTAGCATTAATTGTATTCATTAATTTATTATTTGCTTTTTGTTAGCTGAATGCCCAATATCTACACATGCTAGACCAAGTCAACATCTAACACCGGATTCTGTTCTAACAGAATTTGACGACTTGAAAGCTAGTTATGCCCACATGCTGTTAGTATTCGGACAATGCATTAAAAAGAAAGGCAACCTTAGTGATGTCAGAAGTTTTCTTAGAATAGTCTTGGATGACGAGGAATTCTTGAATTGTGAGTCGCCTGATGATGTACTTAAACGGCTAATCAATCAAATGCATTTGTATAAGATCTCACCAGTAGAGCAAACTGTAAAACATTATTTTCAAGATGACGAGGATGACATATGCAGGGTTCTTACGTCATACAATCAACAGAAAGATAGTTTTCTTAGCAATACACGTGTTGTTAATTTTCAACCAACAGGGCAGATGCATGATTTACCAAAAGATAAGTGTGAAGTTCAATTTATAATCACAAAAGTGACAGCCAAACGGAAAACATTACAACAGATTGAAAGTTTAGCTAGAAGAGCCTTTGGAGCCTGCTACAATCAACTGTCTGAGATGAAGCGGTATCTACCTGGTCCTGATCAAGAAGTTATTTCATGGACAATACCAAAGATGTATGCAGTGGATACAATTTTATGGGTCAAAGAAGAGCTAGCCTGGTTGAAAGAACAAGATGTTGAAGAAGTAAAGGTGGAAAGGCTCAACTTGTCTTCTTGCTTTAGGGTAAATTGCACATAAAGTTGTCTATTATAAGCGATGCCCGATCTTCCTTTTTGTACACAGGCCCTTGCAACCACAGATTCAAATGGTACGTAGTATGTATCAAGACTACGTGTTCTAAAATATCTATGATGCATGGGGCATGTTATCACATTATTTTGTGTAGATGACACTGATGATCAAGATGAAGAAAGGCGAGACAGAGAACGTGAAGGTCAAGATGAAAGACATGACAGTCAAGATGAAGAAAGGGAAGCTCAAGATGAAGAATGGGAAGGTCATGATGAAGGATTCGAAAGCCAGCAACAAGGTCGACGTCTTGATGGGGAAGGCCAGAGATTTCAGCAACAGTCACAGCAAGGTGATAAACAAAACCATGCTCAGAAGGGCTCTCGATCAGGTTCAGCTACATGTCGAGGAAAGTGTCTTGCACTAACAAAAGAAAAAGAAAAATTGCAAGAGCAACTTCGAAGACTTAAAAACAGTGCAATACTTGACTGTCTTCAAAGTCCAGATTTTAAGATATTCCTCGAATACTACTTTGACACAATCGCCATAAAGAATACCAGTAATAATTATACTATAATTAAAGACGCAACTGTTTTTTCGAATTTATCACATTTTATCAAAGAATTTCTTAAAAAGATATTGGAAGTATGTCAAGATATGAAAGAAAAGGTCAGCGTTTATATCATTGTGAATTCATGTTTACCTAACTACAAACTGGCATGTATACACTGTATATTTGTAATACATGTATCATGTACAGAATGATCAACATGAAAAGACTATAAAGTTACTCAAAACAGAGATACTAGTACTGTCATCACGGCAACAGCAGTCACAGCATAAACAAGTAATTGTTATTATAGTCACCTTATTAGGATGTTCTTGATCATGTTATATAGCAACCAGAAGAGGAGCCTTACTGGGTGGTGAAAAGAGAGGAGGTGAATCTAACCGAGAAATTGCTGGGCAAAGGTAGTTGGGGAACCGTGAAAGTTGCCAAATTTCGGGGTCTCAGAGTTGCTGCAAAATTTCTATACGATGTGATTCTTCTGATTACAGTCGTCAACTGTTCTCACGAGAAATGACAATAGCTGCCAAGATCCGTCACCCCAACCTGCTGCTGTTCATAGGAGCCACAAGAGAGGGAGAGGCAATCATCCTCACAGAGCTAATGCATACCAGCCTGCGCAAAGAGCTGGAAACAAGAATTTTATCTCAAGAACAGGTTGCCTCTATTGCCCAAGATGTGGCCTGTGGTCTGCGCTACTTACACCAGTGGAGGCCCTCTCCGATCATCCATCGTGACATCAGCAGTACCAATGTGCTACTCAAGCACCTTCCTAACGATGGGTGGCGGGCAAAGGTTTCTGATTTTGGCTCTGCTAATTTCATGAATGCTGTTACCACAGCAGCTCCAGGCAGCCCAGCTTATGCTGCCCCTGAGGCTCACTATCCTAATCAACAATCGCCTAAAATGGACACCTTCAGTTATGGAGTCTTGCTGATAGAGATGTGTGTTCGAGAGCTCCCTGGATCCAGTCCAGCACAGAGAGAGGCTCAGATCCTGCAAATCCAGTGGGCAGCCATGGTGTCACTGGTGAGGAGGTGTACTAGTGAGAGACCAGCTGATCGACCCAGCATGAGGGACATCATGGAGCTACTAGGTAGGCCAGACTGCACACCTCATTTCTATCTCACTGTGTGTTCTCTCACTATAGACCCTCATGATTGTATAGTGAACTAATAATGTTTTAACTGGAGTAATTGAATTTTGTTAGCAATATTATGCATGCACAAATTATTCATGCAAGTTAAAAAGTCCTGCTAACATGAAATTTAAGTTGATAGTTTGCCTTTTCTTTTATAAGTAGTTTTCTCATTATTATGATACCCTTAGCTATTATGATGGAGATACACCTTAAAATGGTTTGATAGATTCATCCTTTATGCTGATAGAAGGACGTATTGGTCAGACACACTTTCTGTACAGTCTCTATAGATTGTGTCAGAAGGTCTCTGCAGTGACTTGTACCAATTATCCACCACGGCACACTACTATAGCTAGTAGACAAATTGCAGATGCCTGCACATGTACATGTGTATTGAGGTCTATACTTATAAAAAAACTGCATATACATTTAAAAAGTAGTGTTAGTAGCTACTAATTCGTTCATAATGATCACCTCATCCCATGCACATCCAAGCAGTTGTTGATAGATCATGTAACACAGCTTACCTATCTTTTCAACAACGGAAGAATGAAGCGGCTGAAGAAGTAGAATCTACATGTTAGGTTAATATGTAATGTTTAAAACTGAAATCTTCAGTAAGTTACTTGCTGAATTAAGTCTTTCTAGATGATCGGCTCAACATACATGTAATTTGGCAAGGATGTGATTTTCTAACATGGTTTTTGTATGCTGTAGCAAAGAAAAAGCTTCCCTTTTGACAACATTCACATTCTAAAGTATCTCTATAGCAACTGTAGCAAAGTGACTGTCAAATCAACAAATCTGATCAGGTGTTTTGACCAGATATATTCAACTGAAACAGCAAATCCGGGTATTACACCTAGACTAGGCCGGCCTAGATGATGGAGAAGACCTTCATAAGTATACATTAATACTCGTTCTATTCATCCAATTGTCATGAGTAAAAAATAATGTTCAAAAATGTCAAGATCAACAAGAGGGGTTTACTCTATGAGAGGGTTCTAGTCCATTCCCTTGGTTCTAGTCTATTCCGAGGTCCTTAGCTATGGTGTGTATAGCCACAGGATGATAACCACTCCTGTTAGCAGTGAATGTAGTCACAGCTAGTTCCCTCCCTCCTCCTGGACACTGATGAAGATCGCTATACGATAGAGACACACAGTAACAACCACAGCACTGAAGGAGCTAGGGGACACTGACCGATAGAGAGGTCTGATGAACTTCATCCTGCCCTGCTGAGAGAGGAACAGGGTCACTGCTGGGAACACATTGGTCCAACCAGCTCTCAGACACACTCTCTGCCATCTACAGTGAAACACATAAGATATGTAGACAATGCTTATAGACAACAACATCATATAATGTAAACTTCCATGATACTAGAGTCCTAACAAACTACACAATAGCAATAGCTACATAATCTAGCTTATACAGTGACAATAACAACATGCACAAACACATTCATTGCTATGTGAAGACATCTATGTAATAGTTAACGTATGGTTCCGAGTGCATTATCGGATTTATCCGCACGAGCTTCCGGTCGAGTAGGTAAAAATAGCGCACGAGGGCGGAGCCCGAGTGCGCTATTTTTAGCTACGAGACCGGAAGCGAGTGCGGATAAATCCGATAATGCACGAAGGAACCATACGTTAATTGTTTTATTGTGCCTTTCTGTTTAGATCAATGCGCATGCGCGAATCCCATGTGTTAGTTTTAAGATGGCTGAAGGTAGCCCTGATGCTAAAAGCTCCGTCTATCTCTATCATTACGACGAAAGAAGACGGAATTGGCTCCCAGTTCTCGATTTGTAGTCGCTTCTGACGCAGATGTGATAAAGGCTGCCGAGGGAGTTGATCCAGAGAACACGTCTAGAGTGAACGCGTGGGGCTTGAGAAAATTTTGATAAATGGATTATGGAAACCGGTAAAGCAACTTCTTCTGAACGGTGCCAGGAGACTTACTTCACTATAATGATCCTGTGATAGTTAGTAAATGGTTGTGCAAGTTTATTTGGAAACTAGGCAAGAGAGCGGGAAGCCCTATCCTCCGAAATCTTTCTGTATGGTCTGTATCGTATGTCAAGTCCTACTTCTACTTCCAAGCGTTCCTGTTAGTCTGTCAAACTTGTTCTCTGGACAACTGCAGAATTGTGTTGGATTTTTAAGTCAAGCTGTTTGTTTATTATGAATTTGATTAATTTGAACCCACTAGTATTGGGAGCATGTGATGGTATAAAAACGCTGACAGGAAGTGTGGTCTGATCAAACAAACCACCGCCAGTGCATTATTTCTGATATCGCACTGGACACTCTCTTCCCATTGCTTTTCAATGGGAAACTGCAGTGCATTATTTTTGATAATGCACTGTGGTTTTGCTGGAGAGTGCGCTAGCAGATTTATCGCACGGGCGGTGTCTTTGATCTAAACAGGAAGTATACAATAAATTTAAGATTTCATATGGTATTTGCTATGATAGAGTAAAATCAATACATCGATATTGTCCAGTTGTTAATATTACACTATATTAGAGCATATCTAGAAATAGGATGTCACTTACCGAAACTTGACCTCACAGTTCTGTCGTGAGCTCATCTCATACAACTTTTCCATCCTCTCAAGAACAGGCACAGACAGAGGAGGCTGGAGAGTGAGAGAAATACTGAGATAAGAATTTATCTAGAGAGAAAGGGAGGGAAAAAGAGTGGGAAGGAGAGAGAGAGAGAGAGAGGGAGAGAGGACGAGAGGGAGGGAGGAAGAGAGAGAGAGGGAGAAAGAGAGGGAGGGAAAGAAAGGGAGGGAGAAAGAGAGAGAGGGAGAGAGAGAGAAAGGGAGGGAGGGAGAGAGAGAAAGGGAGGGAGGGAGAGAGAGAAAGAGTGGGAGGGAGGAAGAGAGAGAGGGAGAAAGAGAGGGAGGGAGGAAGAGAGGAAGGGAGCGAGAGAGAGAGAGAGAAAAGGAGGGTTACTTTAGAGTGTAGTTGATTGAGGAACTCTTGTAGTTGGTTAGAGGACATGCCCTCTAGGTCACTAGCATTGAATCCTCCATCATCTTGGTGATCTAAGCTGCTGGCAGCTGACCATCGATCAGCTAGCTGGATACACCGGTCAGCTAGACTAGTATCATACCTACAGCAAAGGGTGCAAGCTATACATCACACTCACTCTGTTGTCAAGACATGTACATACGTTATACATAAAAATGATACTGCACCACACTGTTGCATCATGCAGTATTATACCAGAAAATCAGAAATGTTTCGCATGCATGGTGAACACAGAATATTCAGTGATGACTTAAGGTCTAGAAAAATAATTTGCACATGTTCAGTACAAGAGACGGTAGAACCCACAAATTGATGAGTATTGCAGTGATTCGAAATGAACATGCATTTTCTATGTTTAACAACCCCAACAATCAGGAAACCATTTGTGGGTCCCGAGAGAGTCATCGTGTTATTGTTGTCATCAACTCACTGTGGTGTGTAGGTCGGCATACCAGTACCATAGAACCACATGTCCCAATCCACTACATCAAACACGCCATCACTAGCCTGACAAGATGAAAGAAGAAGAGAAGGGTTAATAACAAACTGGAGACCACGCCCACATCAAATGATCAAGTTCAATCTCAGAAAACAGTAGATCCCGACACCATTGAGACACAATTATGGAACGAAACTATGTACAAAGTATTTTATAGAGTGATACATCGTAATGACGTGATAGTCTGCATGATAGCAACACAGTGCACACACATATCGAGGCCATTGTCTAGCAGAAGGCTAGTACGACGTCTTTGTTGCAATTTGTAATCTTAATTATCACAATCAGGACTAGAGATCCCCTTAAGGCTCATTTTCCCAGATTAGGTCTTCCAAGTGTCTGACCATGCACCATGCCTACAGCTTAGTATGTACTCACCTCTTTCTTGAAGTGCTCAAGGAAGAACTGTTTCCACTGTAGACTATCAAACACACCATACTTAAACTTCTCAACATGAGCTCTCAAATACACCTTCATATCTGAACCAAAGAAATGATCATATACATCATGGAAACAACATCTAACATCCTGATCACACTTATTCAATACCACCACAGCTAGCGCTAGGATATGTGTACTGCTGTACTATCTGGTATGGGACTACTCTAGTGAGCTAGCTAGTGGTACTTACTGACTGCACACGAGTCACAAGCTAACAAGTGATAAGAAATGAATGAGTTGTTGAAGCCAACTCCATCAAATTCACTAATCGGCTCTTACACAAAATTCTGAACACAGACACAAAACAGTCCCACTAGTGAGTATGACTCTATCATTATTAGCTCACTGTGAGTATGACCCTATCATTATTAGCTCACTGTGAGTATGACCCTATCATTATTAGCTCACTGTGAGTATGACCCTATCATTATTAGCTCACTGTGAGTATGACCCTATCATTATTAGCTCACTGTGAGTATGACCCTATCATTATTAGCTCACTGTGAGTATGCCCCTATCATTATTAGCTCACTGTGAGTATGACCCTATCATTATTAGCTCACTGTGAGTATGACCCTATCATTATTAGCTCACTGTGAGTATGACCCTATCATTATTAGCTCACTGTGAGTATGACCCTATCATTATTAGCTCACTGTGAGTATGACCCTATCATTATTAGCTCACTGTGAGTATGACCCTATCATTATTAGCTCACTGTGAGTATGACCCTATCATTATTAGCTCACTGTGAGTATGACCCTATCATTATTAGCCCACTGTGAGTATGACCCTATCATTATTAGCTCACTGTGAGTATGACCCTATCATTATTAGCTCACTGTGAGTATGACCCTATCATTATTAGCTCACTGTGAGTATGACCCTATCATTATTAGCCCACTGTGAGTATGACCCTATCATTATTAGCTCACTGTGAGTATGACCCTATCATTAATAGCTCACTGTGAGTTTGACCCTATCATTATTAGCTCACTGTGAGTATGACCCTATCATTATTAGCTCACTGTGAGTATGACCCTATCATTATTAGCTCACTGTGAGTATGACCCTATCATTATTAGCTCACTGTGAGTATGACCCTATCATTATTAGCTCACTGTGAGTATGACCCTATCATTATTAGCTCACTGTGAGTATGACCCTATCATTATTAGCTCACTGTGAGTATGACCCTATCATTATTAGCTCACTGTGAGTATGACCCTATCATTATTAGCTCACTGTGAGTATGACCCTATCATTATTAGCTCACTGTGAGTATGACCCTATCATTATTAGCTCACTGTGAGTATGACCCTATCATTATTAGCCCACTGTGAGTATGACCCTATCATTATTAGCTCACTGTGAGTATGACCCTATCATTAATAGCTCACTGTGAGTTTGACCCTATCATTATTAGCTCACTGTGAGTATGACCCTATCATTATTAGCTCACTGTGAGTATGACCCTATCATTATTAGCTCACTGTGAGTATGACCCTATCATTATTAGCTCACTGTGAGTATGACCCTATCATTATTAGCTCACTGTGAGTATGACCCTATCATTATTAGCTCACTGTGAGTATGACCCTATCATTATTAGCTCACTGTGAATATGACCCTATCATTATTAGCTCACTGTGAGTATGACCCTATCATTATTAGCTCACTGTGAGTATGACCCTATCATTATTAGCTCACTGTGAGTATGACCCTATCATTATTAGCTCACTGTGAGTATGACCCTATCATTATTAGCTCACTGTGAGTATGACCCTATCATTACTAGCTCACTGTGAGTATGACCCTATCATTATTAGCTCACTGTGAGTATGACCCTATCATTATTAGCTCACTGTGAGTATGACCCTATCATTATTAGCTCACTGTGAGTATGACCCTATCATTATTAGCTCACTGTGAGTATGACCCTATCATTATTAGCTCACTGTGAGTATGACCCTATCATTATTAGCTCACTGTGAGTATGACCCTATCATTATTAGCTCACTATGAGTATGACCCTATCATTATTAGCTCACTATGAGTATGACCCTATCATTATTAGCTCACTGTGAGTATGACCCTATCATTATTAGCTCACTGTGAGTATGACCCTATCATTATTAGCTCACTGTGAGTATGACCCTATCATTATTAGCTCACTGTGAGTATGACCCTATCATTATTAGCTCACTGTGAGTATGACCCTATCATTATTAGCTCACTGTGAGTATGACCCTATCATTATTAGCTCACTGTGAGTATGACCCTATCATTATTAGCTCACTGTGAGTATGACCCTATCATTATTAGCTCACTATGAGTATGACCCTATCATTATTAGCTCACTGTGAGTATGCCCCTATCATTATTAGCTCACTGTGAGTATGACCCTATCATTATTAGCTCACTGTCTGGTCCCACTAGTGTCTCCAGCTGGTAGAGCAGTGCAAACCCTTTCTCATATGGTATAGATGAGAAGGCATCATCTGGATCAAGACCAGCTAGATTAGGTATCATGGATGTAAAGTTATGCTCTGGTCCAAACTGTACCACCTACAACACAGTCGAGGAAGAGATTGAACCAAATGAAATACAACGTGAATGTAACATGATCTGTTCTTTATTGATCTAATAAAGCGTTTGAAATATTTAACTGATCAAACAGCAAGTGGGTTAAAAAGCTAAACAGATAACTGATTCTGGTCAATCAAGTTAAATCAACTAGCTATTTGACTATCAACAATTGCTCACCGCTTCTTTGAGGGCTTTCCAACCAACTAGAGAGAGAGAGAGGATGGGAGGGAGGGGAAGGAGAGGGGGAGGGGAGGGAAAGGGAGAGAAAGAGACAGAGACAGAGAGAGGAAGAGGGAGAGAGAGAGAGGTGGAGAGGAGAGGGAGAGATAAATAGAGACAGAGAGAGAGAGGGCAGGCGGGAGAGATCGAGAGGGAGGGAGAGTTAGTGATGAAGGCTGCAGTACTACCAATGTCTAATCCACTCACTCATTGCTTGAAGGTGTCTCTCCTTCTCTCCTCTCAGTGCTCCGATGATCAGACTCTCAAGATAACGTGTGAATCCTTCATTCAACCTGCAACCACAGAGAGTACACTTATTACAGTAATAATGACAGGGTCAACCCAGCAATATGTACAGTATACTAATAACAGAGTCTCATACCAGAAGTTGATAGTGTAATCATAGTGTTATTGACAGGGTCTATCTATACCCAGCCAACATTGTGTATTACAGTAATGTACAAATACTCACCAGAAGTGCTCCCATGTGCTGTTGGTAACCAGGTTACCAGTCCAGCTGTGAGATATCTCATGAGCTATGACCTACGAGACAGGAACAGCAATATGTATCACATAACACCAGTATAGCTTAGCCTGTCACACACAGCAAACCATATACACTGATCACAATAACTACAGTGGAGCCCCTCTGAGGCAGACACCGTAGAGACCAACAAAAATGAACCATTATAGAGAGGGTGTCCTCTGGTCAGGGGTACATTTGGGATTCAGTTAAATGTCCATAGAGAGGGAAGGATGAGGGGTGTCCTCTAAGAGGGGTTCCATTGCAAAACAACAAAAACTGAAAACGTAGCAATTCTTGCTATTAATTTTTTTCACTTTTTTAAGATGACCATTTTTTAATATTGTAAGTAAAAATTTGTCATTATTAAATAATAAATGTACGGGGACAACGTGAAAATTTTCACGCTTGAAAGCACCCACAAAAAACGGACATTTCATAGGCGATTTTGTTTACAGAATAAAACAGCTAATCCAGCTAAAACAAAATATAATACATGCAGCAACTGTACATGGTAATGGCGGCTTGAACATGTAACTAAGCAGTATCAATTATTCACTAGCTAGTAACGCTTACATTGACAAGTGATCTGTCTCCAGCCTATGAGGATGATAGACAATTATTAACTCAACTAAGGTAGGTGTGTCCTCACCAGTAGTGTGGGCGTGGCAAAGGTGAGGTTAGGGTTCTCCATACCACCGAATGGGAAGGAGGGAGGTAGCACCAGGATATCATAGTGACCCCACAGATAAGGACCAGCTATACTCTCAGCAACACACAACATGTCCTCCGTCTAACAAACAGAGAGAAGGACACAATGTACACACAAGTCATCCTGCTGGCTTACCCACTCGATCAATCGCTCTTTAACTCACTCACCCACTCACTCACTCATCGACCCAATCACTCACTCATTCACCCACCCACTCACTCACTCACTCACTCACCCACTCACTCACCCACCCACGCACCCACTCACTCGCCCACTCACTCACTCGCCCACTCACTCACTCACTCACTCACTCACCCACTCACTCACCCACCCACCCACTCACTCGCCCACTCACTCACTCGCCCACTCACTCACTCGCCCACTCACTCACTCACTCACTCACTCACTCACTCACCCACCCACGCACCCACTCACTCGCCCACTCACTCACTCGCCCACTCACTCACTCGCCCACTCACTCACTCACTCACTCACACACTCACTCACTCACTCACTCACTCACTCCATCACCTCAGTGAACACTCACAGATAGTGTATTACCTTACCTGAGCAAACTCATAAGCTGCTTGTTCTACCATCTCAGCCTCACACCACACATGAGAACGAGGACCAACTTTTCTACCAAGACAAAAAGGAAATTCCCACCAATTACAGTGTGTGTGTGTGTGTGTGTGTGTGTGTGTGTGTGTGTGTATACCGTGATTGCAGTGCCCCGACTACTAAAGCAGTAAGATATACAGGTATGGGAATCTATGAGAAAGAGAGACATCGAACAACAGAGAAGATGGAATGTGATTGAGCGACTGAATAAGTGAGTGAAAATGGAATAGCTGTGTGTACATGCAGTTACTTGTATGATGCACCTTCTGTTCAAACTTAAAGACAGTCTTGTCAGCAGATGAGGGACAAGAATGGCTGCCACAACGAGCAGCACTCATCAGAGCTGTGAGTTCCTTGGGCACAGCAATCTGAGAAGAGATGAGTGAGTTAGTGAGAAGGTGAGTGATTCAATGAGCAAGCGAGTAAGATAGCTGGCTCACTTCAGCAGTGTAAGTGCTCTTTATAGATGGCGTATCTTGACAGGGTAGAAGAGCACGTGCTAAAATAGCCTGCAGTGAATGAGTGACTATACAGTACCTTGAGCTACTATAAGTACCAGAGTAAGAGTATTGTACTACATTCACTAGTCACTATATTACGAGAGCTCTTAGTAATGACATACACATATCTAGCGAAAGCTATTATTGTTTGTTGACATTATCTAGGTTACTATAAACACATTTTGTAGGTATCCGTGTGTGTGTTGTACCTGGCACTGCGTGAACAGGTAGGGGTGTTTCTTGCCAGCTGTCTGCTCTGGGTCTAGCCATTGTATAGCTCTACTGTTAGGAGAGGTCTGATAGTTGATGGTGACACCAACCATATCACCTCTGAGAGAGAGAGAGAGAGAGAGAGAGAGAGAGAGAGAGAGAGAGAGAGAGAGAGAGAGAGAGAGAGAGGGAGGGAGGGAGGGAGGGAGGGAGGGAGAGAGAGAGAGAGAGAGAGAGAGAGAGAGAGAGAGAGAGAGAGAGAGAGAGAGAGAGAGAGAGAGAGAGAGAGAGAGAGAGAGGGGGGGGAGAGCGAGAGAGAGAGAGAGAAAGGGAGAGAGAGAAACAGAACGATGTAAGTCTAGGCTGCTCACTGTGCTGGCTCACTTCTTCCAGCTCGTGTTCCTGGGAGCCTGTATTACTAGTGTTGTACCCAGTGCAGCATGCTCCTTGTCGAGATGGAACCCCAGCGTCTCTCCCGTCCCCTCTATGGTGACACTACTCACTGTAAGGTCACGAGTATCTAGTACCTGTAGCACACACAGGAGAGAGAGAGAGAGAGAGAGAGAGAGAGAGAGAGAGGAGGGAGGGAGGGAGGGAGGGAGGGAGGGAGGGAGGGAGGGAGGGAGGGAGGGAGGGAGGGAGGGAGGGAGAGAGAGAGAGAGAGATATCATTGATCAGACTACTGGGTTAATTCACTCACTATCCGATCCAGGTTGTCTGCTAGCACTCTCCCATGCAGTGTCACTGCTCCTGTCAGTTTCTTGGTGGTGAAGTCAGCATCCAGGCTAAGGTGCCAGCTAGTAACGGCTACCTCGAGGCAGTTAGACAACGTACTAGGGTCAGCCATAGTTGCACTCAATGCCCACGTGAGTTTTGCCGCGACTATAACCACATCCGAAGGCGGGGCTAGACTACATGTAGCATGCACTGCAGTCTGCACCGCCGCTGACGCCGATGTAGGAGTTTGGGACCAATCCTGCTGCCAACATATAAGCATCCGAGGTGAAAGCTTTAATGCAGCGATAACAGGGCTTAACTACCAGTAGTCCCTGAGATTTTTTCCCTAACCGTGTTATTCCAAATGCCTGCCTGTCTTTCACCATGCCGAGATTGAATTATACGCCAAAGTCATTTTGTTACGTGAGTGTCATCTGACAAGAAGCCATAATAATTATGATTCAGTAAGGATAGGTAGAGGATCAAAATGATATACATTATAATATAACTCTAGGACAAATGATTCCACAGAAATCAAGCAAACTGTCAAACACAATATTATTCCCTCTCTTGTGGAACACTGTATATAGTTACATACCATGTCATTAACTTGTGTTATTTCTCATTCACTGTCCCACAGACCCTTCAGCTGCAGCTGGTACTGGACCATCAGGATATGTTGCTGGTAAGATGATAATACATAGCTAGTTCATCATTATGGAGACATGCATTATTTTGAAAATCGCTGTGTTGCACTTGATATTCAATTTTCCTATTGACAAACCATTTCTAGCACCAACATTCTATGACTCCTCAGTTACCTCAACACCCTTTATTATTATTATTTTTATTAATAATACTACATGTATTTTGTTGATACAGCTGTGTGCCAATCAGATGAAGATCTACCTAAAATCATTCCCTTGTAGGATTAGATATACCACAAGTTATTACTAGAACCATAGATAGGATAATGCAAGCGCATGCGGGCTGTAGTTATTGTAGAGTGACTGACCTTCGAGGTTTTCCCCAGGTCAAACAGTTACACCATCATGGCCTCTACCAGGAGCACATGAACAGATGTGCTCCTGCCTCTACTCATTGCTCTCAAGAAACATGATGATAGTATTCTCCGTATTAAAGACTCCATTGTTGATTTCCATGACAAGGACAAGTGCATACAGTTTGCTCATCTTCTCTTGAAATCACGTCAATATGTGATGAAGATAGAAAATGACAGCTCAAAACAAGATAAGAAGGATTAGTGAGAGCAGTGTTACGGACCAATGGTTATCATCAGGGACCAGCTCATGGCAGCAACTAATAGATGCTATGAGAGGTGCTGAAATGGACCAGGCTACTACTGATGAGATTGCTACAAATGTACTATAATACTTGTATTTTTTTTTACAAAATCCGTTTTACAACCCGCGAAAAATTTGATAAGGACTTGTCATCCCGATGCAGTCTCAGGCCGATGCACTCTCAGGCCAGTACCACGCCCATCAGATGCACTCTCAGGCCAGTGCTACGCCCACCAAACTTCCTGTCGAACACATGACCAGCGCATGGTTCAAGTCGCCTTCTCGTGATCTATAGATAGGCCGGGCTCAAGTGCACGCCAGCTTGCTCAACCTACTGCAATGTCTGTGGCACACAGGATGACGACTACTAGGCCGGAACTGAATCGTGCACAGGCTAGCTGCCACACAGTCTCCACCGTTGAGTTGCAAACCCAACCTAGACCTGTCATCTCTTGATGCACTCTCAGGCTAGTGCATTCTATCAGACCTGTCATCTCTTGATGCACTCTCAGGTTAGTCAATCCATTCTATTAGACCTGTCATCTCTTGATGCACTCTCAGGCTAGTATCAGACCTGTCATCTCTTGATGCATTCTCAGGTTAGTCTCCATTCTATCAGACCTGTCATCTCTTGATGCACTCTCAGGCTAGTCTCCATTCTATCAGACCTGTCATCTCTTGATGCACTCTCTGGTTAGTCTATTCTATCAGACCTGTCATCTCTTGATGCACTCTCAGGTTAATCTATCCATTCTATTAGACCTGTCATCTCTTGATGCACTCTCAGGTTAGTGAATTCTATCAGACCTGTCATCTCTTGATGCACTCTCAGGTTAGTCAATCCATTCTATTTGACCTGTCATCTCTTGATGCACTCTCAGGTTAGTCTATCCATTCTATCAGACCTGTCATCTCTTGATGCACTCTCAGGCTAGTCTCCATTCTATCAGACCTGTCATCTCTTGATGCACTCTCAGGTTAGTCTATCCATTCTATCAGACCTGTCATCTCTTGATGCTCTCTCATGCAGGCTATACCAATCCATTCTCTCAGGACACATCATTCCTTATTTTATGCCTGCGTGCCAAACATGTAGTATGCCTGTCATAAGTTTTAGTCTGATTTACTCACACTGTCAGTATAACCAGGAGTCCATAATCAACCGCGCCTACTAAAGAGTAGGAGTGTGAATCGCCCACGCTTTAATTGGATTTTCTGCCAGCGAACTGTCGCTAGCGGATATACTATTTTTAGCGCAGTTAGACCGCACCTCCTTGAACATGGGCAACCTGAGAGCAACTGTATGTACTCGTGAAACCATCTGATAGCCTATCCAGCCACATCGTGGCGTCGCTAGATCACCTGTACGTTCGTGGTTCGGCTATCTGATTGTTTCGAAGCTGTTTGTCGCTCGATCATACAACTGGATCCTTGGAGCTGCTGTGTTGACTTGTCAGCATAGCTGTTCCGCTTCAGTTATGTGTTGTATCACGGCCACTAACCGTAACAACTACTGTTACAACTCAGGTAAGGAATGGAACTCTCTGTGAAACAGCTGACCAGTGATATGACACGAAGCTTTGATCGAACGGAAGACAGCCACGCTCACGAGGATTGGCGAAGGCAACGACGGCCTTGTAAATCGAGCTAGAAATAGAGACCAGGATGCTTCCTCAGCGCTTAGATCATAGACAACTCTCTGTCGAGCTGCCATCTTCAAGCGCTAAAAATAGTATATCCGCTAGCGACAGTTCGCTGGCAGAAAATCCAATTAAAGCGTGGGCGATTCACACTCCTACTCTTTAGTAGGCGCGGTTGATTATGGACTCCTGGTATAACCCATCCACTTTCTTCTTGCAAATAATTATCTGTCACATTTTATTGAGTATATGGTATAAAATTAGACAATACATGTAGTTTGGAAATAATTATAAAACTATCCATACAATGCTGTCATGATGTCTTCATTGGACATTTCTGGATTACAATTCATGAGTCCCAGTTTCATTGCCTGTTATGCATGACAATAATACATCACATGTTGTAGCGTAGTGTCCGCACAGGTATGAGTATAGCAGAGATTATTGATTGGCAGAGTACAGGAATGATATGACTGACTAGTGTTTAAATAGAGTCAACACAATGGCATGTAAAATCAATAGACTGTCAGTCTGTCTCTACTTGTTGCCTTGTACACTCCTCTCCTTCTTATGATTTTGGAGGATATGTTAAACGGGAGGGAGGACGGCGGACTCGGCCGGAACGGCGAGGGGGAGGCACAGGACGTGGTGGTTCAGAGGGGCTGGGTCCAGCATCTGATTGCTCAACACTTGGAGATGGTGATGGAGTGGGTGGTGGAGTAGGTGTTTCAGTTCTAGTGTCTGCTGGACTCTCACTGCTGGGGTCTTGATCATCAACAGTAGGTTCTCTGTTCTTTGTGTCTTCCACAGGTGATAACGGTGTGGAACTAGCTGTAACAGGAGGGTAGAAAGGATCAGATGTACTATTGGATGACAGCAATAATTGATCCACGTGTCTCTTCCACTGCATGCAACCCAGATTGTAATTTAACCACGTAAGATAGAGGTCCTGTCCTGTCTTCTATGATTCCAGGGAGCCATAGGGGTCCCGGGCGATAGTTTCGGGCAAGCACTGATTGACCTATGTGAAATTCTCGGAACTTGGAATGTTGGTCATGCTTCATCTTCTGCTGTGCTTGCTTGCGTACCACAGATTCCTCCAGATTTGGTCTTAGAATATCAAGTCGTGTGCGTAGGCTTCGTCCCATGAACAGTTCACTAGGAGCGGTGTTGGTTGTAGCATGAGGCGTGATCCTGTAACTGAGTAGGAATGACATCAGTTGCTGATGTTGATCTTGATCTGTCCTAGCACACTTGAGAGCATGTTTCAGAGTGCGTACGAATCTCTCGGCTGCACCATTAGTGGATGGGTGATAAGGAGCACTCTTGATATGCTTGATTCCGTTCTGCTTGAGGAAACCAGCAAACTCTGAGGAAGTAAACTGTGGTCCGTTATCCGAAACTAGTTGTTGGGGTAAACCATAAGTGGCGAACATCTCTCTCAGCACACGAATGGTAGCAGGTGCTGTTGTTGATGTCATAGTAGCAACCTCTGGCCACTTAGAGTGTGCGTCAACCACAACAAGCATCATCTTTCCATGGATAGGACCAGCGAAATCGATATGGATACGCTGCCAGGGCTGTGATGGCCATAACCATGGGTGTAGAGGAGCTATCGAGGGAGCATTTCTGAGAGAACTGCAGGCAGGACACGATTTGACTAAATCTTCAATTTCTTTGTCGAGCCCAGGCCACCAGGTGTAGCTTCTTGCGATAGCTTTCATTCTGGAGATTCCAGGATGTGAGGCATGAAGTTCTTCAAGCACCTTGTCTTGAAGGGTAGGTGGTACGATCACTCGAATTCCCCACAGTAGGCATCCTTCTTCTACAGTGAGTTCAAGACGTTTAGTCCAGTAGGGCTGAAGCTCATCCTGTGAGTGATGCTGGGGCCAACCAACACGAGTGAAATGTAGGACTCTACTGAGCACTGGATCATGTAGAGTAGCAAGAGCAATCTGCTTAGCCGTTACAGGTAGAGCAGCAATCTGATGAATGTTAAACACTGCAGAAATAGAGGAACAGTCAGACAGAGATGAATAGGATACTGGTAATCTGGATAGACAATCTGCATTCATGTGAGCAGAAGTTGGTCTGAACTTGATCTCGTACTGATAAGATGACAGAATCAGTGCCCATCTCTGCAGTCTTGCTGCTGCTAGTGTTGGAATACCATTCTTAGGACCCAATATAGTCGTCAGAGGCTTATGATCCGTGATCAGCTGGAAGGAGCGACCAAACAGGTACTGGTGGAATTTCTTGATTCCAAATATCAGAGACAACGCTTCCTTCTCCAACTGCGCATAGTTCTGCTCAGCTGACGTCAGAGTTCGTGAGGCATATGCCACTGGTCTCTCAGTTCCATCAGGGTAGAGATGAGAGATGACTGCTCCCAGACCATAGGCAGATGTAGCGTAGTGTCCGCACAGGTATGAGTATAGCAGAGATTATTGATTGGCAGAGTACAGGAATGATATGACTGACTAGTGTTTAAATAGAGTCAACACAATGGCATGTAAAATCAATAGACTGTCAGTCTGTCTCTACTTGTTGCCTTGTACACATGTAATTTGCATTTGCATGCTTACTGTTATTTTACCTCACGAAACAAAATGTCATGGGCAAGCCGGAACTCCAGGTTTTCATCAGCATTAACACTGCAGCTAGTTACCAAATCTGTTAGTTGCTTGACAAGACTATCCAGCTGTGTACATACATGTGGCAAAATGAATAGGTTTTTCCATAACAAGTTGAAGTATACCTCTGTCCTCATCATCTGAGCCGTAGTGATTAATTGAGTTGCCAATTGCCGAATCTTTCAGCCGTTCGATTTTTTTCCAGTGGCTACCAAGGAGTATGCTTCTGTTTTGAGATTGGACAGTACCTTCCACAATTGCCCTAAAATATTTCTAACAATAATTAAAACATTAACACTAGTTTCACTTTCTTAAATATATAGACATAAACCTGATATTCAGTGATAGCTACATCTTTCTACTTGTTGTACTGATGACCACACAGCTAGCACTATTTTTTAATCTCTGCTCTTCTGTTTCTTCGCAACTGGTCACATGATGATTGTATTGATTGATTTTTTGGGGAAAACTTACCTACTGTCATCGCTGCTTTCAGGACTGCTTTGAGGTGGAGATAATCTATAATAATTACACTAATAGATTGAAAATAGCTGTTGCTATACTCTTACGGAATACTTGCATACTGTACAAAAGTTTTCCCAACCACCAGCGTATTTGTCGCATATGTCCATTATTATAGCTCATAATGTTGCTTAAAATAATTAATAGCATGCAGTATACCACAGAGAAGTCATATGCTGCTCCAGTTATTTTGCAAACACCTTGTACTAAAGTAAAGTATAAGTTTACACTCTTATTATTCACACCACAGTCGTTTCCAAATGTTTGCCTAGGAAGTCCCTGTTATATACAATGTAAGTAAATCAAGTGATGTTTTTATTTTATGATCACCTCAATGTCACGAGCTACTATGACTTTCCATCCTTTAGGAACGTTTTGGTTGATTCATTCTTCAGGATAACTTGGCTCACAATCAGTCTATAAGAACATGATTTTTTATTATATAGTTGCAATTATGCAGCTTATAATAACACATTACTATATGAAGCATTCCGACCACCTAAAGGGTCCAGATAGAAGACCTCTTTGTGAGAAATATCAATCCCCTATTAAAAGAACATTAAAAAGATTTCTATCGAAATCAAAAGGATGTAGGGTTGTAAAATCTACCACTGGTCAACAATGTAAACTAACAAGGAACAAGCATGGAATGGTAACACGATTGACTTGCTAACAGACCATAGATCCCTACATCAGTGGCTGCTGTGGTTGGCTATAGCTAGTTCAGCTAGTTGCTGTTGACTGACACCTGTCGTGCATTCAGCTTGTGACAGCTTATGTACAGCCACTGATGTAGGGATCTATGGTCTGTTAGCAAGTCAATCGTGTTACCATTCCATGCTTGTTCCTTGTTAGTTTACATTGTTGACCAGTGGTAGATTTTACAACCCTACATCCTTTTGATTTCGATAGAAATCTTTTTAATGTTCTTGTTTGTGTCCTTTTTTCTTTATCAGTGAAGTGCAGTTCAATATCATGCAATTACTGTGCCGTCTTTGTTTCCACCATTGGTTTGGTTTTCCTGTTGTTGATGGCTTTTCTTTATTATTAACAATTTTAAACTTGTCGCTAAATAGTTCTTATGCTTAAGATATCAGCTCGCCTACGCATGCATGAATACAGTGCATACGAGCCCCGCCCACACTTGTTTACGGCGGTTATAATTATCTGGCAAGGCAGAATGGTGATTCTGCGCTTGCTAGCTTACCGTTCTTCGAAGACTCCAGACAAATATGTGTTCTCCGTGATCTATACGGCGTGGCGATACTCAAAATGATCAAGCTAGTGCTTGGTCACGTGCGCTAACCACAGCTTGGTCACGTGCGTATTGCGCAATCACATTAATGGCGTCTAACACTTAGCTGACAATGGATCATGATCGAGATATCGCGGAATTTATATCGCCGTTACGCTAAAAACTAAGTTCAAAAGGCACATGCCAGGAGAATTTCACGACTGTTCGTGGGTGTTTTGGTCTCGGCACTGCTCACGTAAAGGTGCTAGGCGAGTGGAAGAAAGAAAGAAAGAAAGAAAACGAAGATGACGAACGTCGATTTTCACCGTTTCCAGGTTCGTCACTTTAGTAACAATCTCGAGCAATCTCCTTGCTACTGTAAGATGGGGCAACGCCAGATAGCAGATTTAAGTGTCTTTGGACGTATAAAATTCATCACCAGGCGAAATATCAACGTTTGAACGCTAATACATTGTATGTAGCCGCCATCTTGTTTTCTCGTTCAACCCTACATAGGGAGACACTACCGTGTCTCCCTAATATAAAATAGTTTCTGACTGTATACTTTGCAATTATTATACAGCCAAAAAGCAATGATAGCTTAAAGCTAAACAGCAGTGCCTGCCCTGCACATTTGCTGCCATTAACAATCATTCAAGTGTCTGTATCAATAGAGTTTCGTAGTGAGCATTTTATTATTCTGAGTTCACTTACAGGTATCCATGAAAACACAGATTATCAATCAATGCTTTAGTCATGAAGTGATTGTCAATCACATGAACCTATTATAGATTGAGGTATTAAAAAACAGATGATAAAACAGAATGGTTGTAACCTTTCTGGTAGCATCAATGGCGAATATCTTCAACATTGCATCAATCATCTGCAATTTATTACAGTGTAAATTTTAACAAAAAAAATTATTGCATACTTCGCCAGTCAGATCCTTTCCTTCTATCAAATAACTAAGGTCTTGTGGATAGACCACTGCTTCTACTTCTCTAAGAATAAACTGCTTGCTCTTACTTCAAAGCAACCCTTTGTACCTGCATGCAGGTGTAAATAATGGCATAGATTGAACTTGCATCCTATGTCACAAACCTTTTGCATCTCCAACCCTGTAAGAGGTGTTAACCATACAACATCTACAGTATGGTCTGTAATGGCATCAGAGTAACATTGAGAAGAACTTGCAGTTACTAATCTATATATTCACATCTACAAAGAGTAAAAGCTGTTGGGTATATTCAGCTATAGTTACACATTATACCTTGGTTATATAGCGGTTTCAGAGTGAGAATTGTAGGCTGAAAGAACAATGCAGTCATGTTGCTTGGTAACTGTAGTTGCTAAAAGTGTTTCATCTGCAAAAGACTGTAAAAGTAATAATTATAACAACTTTTACAACTGTACCATGGCCAGTGTTGCAAAAATAGAGTTGTACGACAATGGAAGAACCTCAATTGCTACATCTGCAAAACATTTGCTCTACAGATATTGATTGTTAATTTGTTAGATACCTCGATCAGTGATGTCAGAGTAAGCCAAGTCATTATGATGTAGAAGAGTTCTAATGTAGAGTTTCACATGTACCTTAGCTTGGTCATTAGAAGTGTTGCATGGTGATGAAACAGCCTTGTTGTCATGACATGCGAGTCCTATAATTGTACATCCATACACAATAATAATAGCTACAAGTTTTCTACTGAAGCTTTATTCCTGCTGTTCACTGTTGCCATCACTCTTCTCATCTCTCCAATACATGTACACACATGCATTCTTGTTCTTTTCTCAATGTCTTTAACAGCTTGGTCATTTATTCTTTCATTGTGTCGATGCAGAATCTGTCGCATCAAAAAATGTGACTGCAAGGTGACATATTGTCAAATCTCTCTTCACTGCTCTGTGGAGTTGTTCTGCAACTTGTGTGTTTAGCTGGCCTGCAAGCTGAGTGACAAACTTTGTCCTTCTCAGGATCTCTCTTTTTTGCTTGGTGTTTTGTTCATGAAGAACATCAAAAAGGCAATAATGGTCAGAAACACCTAAATATTAACATCTATTGTAGTATGTATAAGTGTAGTGTAGTATATGTGTAGTATGTAGGTACCTCAGCAAGTAGCTCGGCATAGCTACCATAGACACCTGGAGGCCTTTTCAGTGCCATAGACACCAATGCAAGCAAGCAGGCAGGCAGGCATGCAAGGAAGTAGGATGATATGTTCAATGAGTACTTGATTAGCGGATCGCTCAATAGTGACACTGAGTGTAGACTGAAGAATTCAAACTCACTGAAGAATACGCAAGACCGTCAGGCTAATTCTCTTGAAGTACAATGGAGCTGCAGCTGCACACGTGTGAATTAATTAGCTGTTGGCTAGTATATAGCATAATTAAATTCCACTACAACAATAATTATTGTATATTGATTTTTCTACATGATGCTATTATTACTATTGTGAAGATGATCATTAAGCACTGCATACACCAATGTACATGACTATAAATATTATAGATGTTAATCAGTTCATAGTGCCGGCATAGATAATGGTGGCGGGAAGTAGCTATCTCCTGATCAACTACAAAGGAAGAAGAAAACAAAAAATAATACATGACTGTGTATAGCTATAATTATAGCTGTCTCTTATTACTGTTAAAACGGCCGTATGATGCAGACTGCAATATACAACAACTGATGGGTACCATAGAAACATTATTTTGGTGGGTGTGGTACTAACAGCATCTATGACTACAGTATCAAGAACGACATGCATGTCTTTCTATATAAACAGAGATAACAGGAGATAACATATCATGTGGAAAGCTAGAACATGATCAAGACACACATTAAGATCTAGATCAATGGATATTACTGAGAAATGGCCTATAGTTCATGGTGTAAATATATCACACAGATACACATTAACAACAGAGTCTGAACAGTATTGGATCTATCGTCTTACGCCATTCCAGATCTATATGGAGCAATGAGCTGCTACCCAGTCAACTCCGCTGCTAATGTTGACGATCACGAGAAGGCGACTTGAACCATGCGCTGGTCATGTGTCCGATAGAGTGTCTGAACCATGACAGGTCTGATAGAATGGATAGACTAGCCTGAGAGTGCATCAAGAGATGACAGGTCTGATAGAATGGATAGACTAGCCTGAGAGTGCATCAAGAGATGACAGGTCTGATAGAATGGATAGACTAACCTGAGAGTGCATCAAGAGATGACAGGTCTGATAGAATGCACTAGCCTGAGAGTGCATCAAGAGATGACAGGTCTGATAGAATGGATAGACTAGCCTGAGAGTGCATCAAGAGATGACAGGTCTGATAGAATGGATAGACTAGCCTGAGAGTGCATCAAGAGATGACAGGTCTGATAGAATGCACTAGCCTGAGAGTGCATCAAGAGATGACAGGTCTGATAGAATGGATAGACTAGCCTGAGAGTGCATCAAGAGATGACAGGTCTGATAGAATGGATAGACTAACCTGAGAGTGCATCAAGAGATGACAGGTCTGATAGAATGCACTAGCCTGAGAGTGCATCAAGAGATGACAGGTCTGATAGAATGGATAGACTAGCCTGAGAGTGCATCAAGAGATGACAGGTCTGATAGAATGCACTAGCTAGCCTGAGAGTGCATCAAGAGATGACAGGTCTGATAGAATGGATAGCTACTAGCCTGAGAGTGCATCAAGAGATGACAGGTCTAATAGAATGGATTGACTAACCTGAGAGTGCATCAAGAGATGACAGGTCTGATAGAGTGCACAGACTAGCCTGAGAGTGCAGGTTGGCTTTGCAACTCAACGGTGGAGACTGTGTGGCAGCTAGCCTGTGCACGAGTACAGTTCTGGCCTAGTAGTCGTCATCCAGTTAGGTTGAGCAAGCTGGCGTGCACTTGAGCCCGGCCTATCTATAGATCACGAGAAGGCGACTTGAACCATGCGCTGGTCATGTGTTCGACAGGAAGTTTGTTGGGCGTAGCACTGGCCTGAGAGTGCATCTGATGGGCGTGGTACTGGCCTGAGAGTGCATCGGCCTGAGACTGCATCGGGATGACAAGTCTAGCAGCTAACCCTCCCGCCGACTGATAATTGGATGGACGGCGGAGAGGGTCTAGCAAACATTGCCATTCATAGTTTTCAACTGACCAATCAGATTCATTCTTCGTGGCTTTGTTATTATTATGAATATGATTAAACATGCAGCTGAACTAGAAGCAGTGTATACACGCGGTTGGAGGCAACGCCCAGCTAATCGTAACGCGGTTTACTTCATTATTATTCATTAAAAATCAATGAATGGCAATGTTTGCTAGACGTCCATCCAATTATCAGTAGGCGGGAGGGTTAGCTGCTATTAGACTATCATTACTCCCGGAAAGAGGCAAAATGGCGCGTCGCGGTTCGACTTTGGACCCCTGGTCTCGCTCCTAGTATCTCTCGTAACTCGTGAATCACGCTGCATTAGTGGACAGATTGATAGTACTAAAGATCATGACTCCACAGCTGGTGTTACTGAGCTTGGTGTTCTGGTGTGCCGTATGTTGCTACTGTCAGTCATCGTCTGAAGAGTTGAGTCTGCAGAGCACCACAAGTGAGCTAGCTAGTTATCTGATAAAGCTCAGTGCCGGTTATCCAGATTAATTTATAGCTATTGCGCCAATGGCAACAACATCAATTCATAACAGCCCCACAATACTGCCGCCAGGTATGTACATATGAGTAGTGTTATCAAGTTGAGATTGTTCTTCACTGTTCGCTCCTGAGGTGATGGTGGAGATAATCTGTCTGTTGGAGAAATAGCAGGAATTGTAACACCAATATTATCGTTGCTTGTTGCTTCCATTGCTGCTATTTCTGCAGTAGTAGGTGTGATATGTACACACGGTTGTAAAAATAAAGATAAAGGTAAGTGGATGTAAATCAGGGGGGGGGGGGTATGACAAGCTAATTTAATATGACGTATTGCTGACATTCGACACGCCCACCACAATAATGTGTGGGTTTGGAATGTGTGCAGGATAGTTTAAAAGTTTGCCATCGCGCTATAGTACATGATATCGAGCTCAAGTTTGCATTGTTTACACTCCAGGTCAAGGCAAGTAATATTCCAGAACAATCTACTGAAAATAGCTGAAACAAGTATTCTGCTGTTACAGTGATTGGACAGCATTTGTGCGTATTGCAGCCAGAGTTTGTGCGCCACGGCAGAAATTTCTTTACATTATTAATTGAATGATGCTCTAGAATGATACCAATGCTGTTTTGATCACGTTGGTGCTTTCTTGGGCGAATAATTTTGCCAACCAATTCTCTACCTTCATCTCTCTGTACTGGAAAAACTAAAAGAGGAACGGGTGGGGTACGGTAGCTTAAATGAAAGGTCTTGGGCAGTAGAATCCATTTCGCAACATACTTACCAGTCAAATAGTCCTCTAAAGGTGTACCAGACCAGGAAAGACGCAATGTATTCTGGTTTACTAAACAATTGCCTACGTGAAGCTACGTCAGCATTACGTCAGAATAAATTAGCTTGTCGTACCCCCCTGGATGTAAATAGTTCAGAATGACCTATTAATTTTATTACATCACACAGAGCCTCCTGTGAATAATGTCATAGATTTGTATTGAAATAACTGATAATAATTATATGTACACATTATTATGCTTTATGAGCAATTTCTTTTCTGCACAGTACAAAAAAGTACTAGTGATAAAGTAAATACAGATGGCGAAGGAATTGAGCTTTCTGACCATACAGGTTAGCTGCAGCCCATTAACATGTTTATTCTTGCTACTATGGTGACATTCCCTTAAGCCCTAATGACGCATTTATATGCATCATAATTGACTCCACCTCCTCTAGACATTACAAAAGGGTGAAAAGTGGTTTAGAAAGGTCAAGTCAAGTTTAATTGCAAAAGATGACTATGCCCTGAAAAACCCCACTGTTTTTGTCACGTCCTCCCCTCTAAAACATACCGAATAGGGGGAATGTAAAGGTGTTAACTCTTTAGTTACTGAATTATTTTGACGAAAATTTAACTTCCTCTAAACTGACAGTTTGTCTTGCTATTTTCTACAACATGCAGTATGCTATCTATTCCAAACTAGCACTGTTTTTTCCTGGAATGTCACAGTTTACGACCATGTACTAAACTCTGGGTTGGCCACTCCCACTTTGGAACTGAAGCCACTTAAGTGCTACGATCTTGTCATTTTTCAGCCAGTTTTGGTCGTCGTTTAGCCCTGGTGACTGATACAAAAACCTGGTGGTGTCCAGGTGAGCAAACAGCACAGTTTTGACCATATTCCATGCCGAAGTATGCCTTTTTGGGCATCCTGAAGCCCCAAAAATGCCGAAAGTGGCGAGGGGGTCCACCTCTTCGAACCCTGGGTTAAAGGGGGGACACCCCCTTTTAAAAATGCCCCTTCCCCCCTGTTCTATGGTTTAGTGGGGAGGGCGCGACGAAAACTAGTGGTTTTTTTCAGGTACTTTGCAAATAAACTTGATTTGACCTTCTAGAGCACTTTTCACACTACTTATGACGTCTAGAGTAGGTGGAGTCAATTATGACGCCTAAAGTCATCATTAGGCGTTAAAGGGTTAATCTGGGGTTCGAAGGGACAGAGCCCCTCACAATCATATGCTCACTGTCCAATATAGTCCCACTGCCAGTATAGCCCTCCTATTTTATGATTGTGAGCCCTCGGCAACATTCTGGACTTGCTCGCTTGGAAAAGAGTGGAGCCTGTGAGCTAAGACGCATTTTTCACTATGCTGCTCTCAGTGCTCTGAGGACATATAATATCAATCAATCCGATCTATTAGACCACATGACTAAAGAAGAATTTCATTAAGAGGTCACAATTATTAGCTAAAGGTTAATATTGCTTCTGTAATGTACTCACAGATATGTCACAGTAGTAGGGTTTACTATTTTTAATCATAACTCAACTCAACTGACTGTACACTAAAATACATACCGAATACAAATACTATTGCTGATACCAGGAGCCCATAAGAGGAAGGAGCGTTCAACTCCAATCGCCCGTGTAGTAATAGCCAAACGTAAACTCCGCCGCCTTGCGCGTCAAAAAACTTCCCTATATGGAAGTTTTTTTGCATGCGGCCACTAGCCAACGGGCAGCTTTTACGTCATGAACAGCTTTTTACCAGCAGCATACAGAGAAGGCTGTGGCCATGTTGCACGTAAGACAGCAGCAACAGAAGCTTGTTACTTGTAAACAGCACAATCAAGTAAGCGGGACGGCACTCGTTCTGTGCTTGTAGAAATGGTTGCGCCCACGATCCACGTGCTGAATAGATGGCCTCAATCGAACGCACAGTATTCAATGACCACCGTACAGCCTATCCAGATGATTTTTTTCCCTCCAAGCAACTGCAAGCGAGCTGCAAGAGACTCTATCGACTCTGACTACTTTGCTGGGCGTGTGCTAAACTACTACGTCACTATCTTTGCTCTGGTGGTAGTAAACGTCATCATAATGCGCCGCGCGCAGCGCTCGGCGGAGTTTACGTTTGGCTAAATCGCGGCTGAACGCTCCTTCCTCTTATGGGCTCCTGCTGATACTAAACAGGTGGTCCATTATTAACACTAGCTAGATACAATGACTAACACAGCAACAGCAGGTATAATGATTAACAGAATAGTAGCTAGTGCACAAACAACTAGTAAGCGGTGTTCACCACAGTTTCCAACTTCCCAAATAGTCAAGCATTTGATCTCATGGAACTGCTGCATTAGCACTGATTTTGTCCTCTTTCAACTGTGACTCTAAGTAATATTTAGACCACACTAGGCGGTACATTACGCGATATAAAGCACGAGGGTGGGGTCAATAACGGACGAGAACGCGTTGATAATGCATGAGCCGAAGGCGAGTGCATTATCACGCGTTCAAGATCGTTATTGACGACGCCCGAGTGCTTTATATTGCGTAATGCACCGCCTAGTGTGGTCTAAACGTTTTAGACTATACCACGTGACTTTCGACCAACTAACCTCACGACCAATCACTTTGTTTACCTAAAAGTGTGCATTAACAACTTAATGACTTTAAGTACATGATCTATGTAGTAACGTGACTCAGAAACTTAGAGGACTGAATTAGCTGGGATCAAAATTCTAATATCAAATCACGACACACAGTATTTAAACAGAGAGAGGAACAATGACTACAACACTCACATGACAAAAATACAAGAGGTGACATACTGACTGACTACGACAAGACTGAGGATTACAAGAAATAACAAACATTGCTACATCACCTCTCTCTTAAAAAAAAAAGATTGTTCAGTCACTGATACTAATCCAAAAGAAAAATACAAATCAAAATCATAAATGCATGTAAGTGTCAGAGAAACGATCAGGTTCCTTACGAATCCTCCTCGGGTAACGACTTGGTGGTGGTGTCGAAGATGGCGATTTCGGAGGAGTTCGTGGGGGCGGTGAAATCTTAGGTGACCGGGGTGAAGGAGAAGAATCAGCAGGTGGAGGAGCAGGTGGCACAATGGGTGCTTTAGGATATGGAGCCGAATCTTCCTGCCCATCAGGTGGTGACAACAAACGAAGATGGTCAACATGTCGTTTCCACAGTAGTCCATCTAGTACTTTGACTACATATGTCAGTGGGCCTTTTTGCTGAACAATGACCCCTGGAATCCAAGCTGTTGGAGCAGTAGGTCTCTTATCTCTGACCATGACATGCTGTCCCGGTTCAAACTGTCTCAGCTTGGAGTGTACATCGTGCTGACTCTTCTGATTGGCTTGTTTACCCACTACCCTCTCTTCAAGAGCCAATAGGTCCAGTCTGGTCCGGAGTCTGCGACCAAGGAACAAAGTGGAAGGAGTCTCACCAGTAGTTGAATGGGGTGTAGATCGATATGTCAACAGGAAGTTCTGAAGACGTTGTTGAGAAGACAGATGATCATTACTACTGGCTTTCATGGATTGTTTGAAAGTACGAACGAGTCTTTCGACAGCACCATTGGATGAGGGATGGTATGGAGAGCAACAAATATGCTTAACACCATTGCACTTCATAAAATCAGCAAACTCATCAGAGGTGAATTGAGGACCGTTGTCACTCACTAGTTGTTCAGGTAGACCATAGCGAGAAAATAATTGTCTCAACATGATGATGGTTCTTGAGGCAGTTGTAGTAGACATCTCATGAATCTCCGGCCACTTAGAGTGAGCATCGACAAGAAGGAGATACGATTTCCCTTTGAATGGACCAGCGAAGTCGACGTGAACTCTTTGCCAAGGTTTTGTGGGCCAAATCCAGGGATGGAGTGGTGCAGAAGCTGCATGGAGCTTGTCTAACAGCTTGACAGGCAGTACAGGCAGAAGCAAGGTTCTCAATCTCCTTGTCTAGACCAGGCCACCAAAAATATAGCTCCGCGCAATCGATTTCATTCTGGAGACTCCTGGATGGCTAAGATGAAGCTCTTGTAACACAACTCGCTGGAGGTGTTTTGGAATAACAACATGAATACCCCAGAGCAGACACACAGCTTCGATAGTCAATTCGTGTTGTCTCTGATGGTAGGGCTTCAACTCTTCAGCAACAGTAGAAGGCCAACCAGATCTGGTAAAACGAACAACCCTGGAGAGAACTTGAAGGGGATCTTTCCTGCTACAAGATTGAATCGAAACAGAGGTAACAGGCAGAGCATAGATCTGGGAGATGTTAAACTCAGTAGGACCAGAATAGGTCGTAGCAGACTCAGGTAGGCGAGACAAAGCATCAGCATATGGGCTTTAGTAGGCTTGAACACAATATCATATGTGTATGCTGACAGAACAACAGCCCACCTTTGTAATCTGGCAGCGGCAAGCGGAGGGACTCCTTGTTTCGATCCCAGAATAGAGAGTAGCGGCTTGTGATCAGTTAGAAGAGTGAATTTCCGTCTATAGAGATAATCATGAAATTTCTTAACGGAGAACACAAGCGCCAAGGCCTCTTTGTCTAGTTGAGAGTAGTTCCTTTCACTTTTAGTAAGAGAACGCGAGGCAAAAGCTATCGGTCTCTCTGACTGATCAGGTAGAACAGATAACCGCACCAAGACCATAAGCAGAAGCATCAGCAGCAACTTTGATTGGTAGGTTCGGATCGTAATGAACCAACACTTGTGAAGAGATTAGCCCTTCCTTAGCTGCTTGAAATGCCTTGACACAGTCTTGTGTCCAGCTCCACTTGTGATTCTTCTGCAACAACTGATTGAGAGGATACAGTATTGATGCGAGGTTCGGAACAAACTTGCAGTAATAGTTCAGTAACCCCAGAAACGAACGCAGTTGTTGGACATTCTTCGGAGTAGGAGCATCTATGACAGCACGAAGCTTATCATCTGTAGGATGTTGACCTTCTGAGTCCAAACGATGTCCCAGATACTCAACACTATCCTGCATGAAACGGCACTTGGACTTCTTCAACTTCACACCATGCTTTCGCAACCTCAACAGTACCAGCTCAAGATTTCTCAAATGCTCTGCATCTGTATCACCAGTAACCAGAATGTCGTCAATATAGCAAACAACACCCGGTACCCCCTGAAGGATATTGTCCATTGTGCGCTGGAACAGAGCAGGAGCAGAGGCAACACCAAATGGTAGGTGAGTGTTAGGCATGAGCCTATTATTCTTTTAAATTTTCCTATTATTCTTTTTAGAATTTCTCAAATTATAGCCCGATTATTCTTATTAAATGGACCGATTATTCTTGTGATTCTCAAAGCATCATGACAATTACAACACAATATTTACAGGTAATTAATGAGCAACATTTGACAAACACTAAGCTGTTTAGTACAGATTGTCTATTCCCTTTTGTTATACTGTAGCATAATAGAAGCTTCGACGTAGTCTTGCTCTTAACTGTTTGCTTGCAAAGGTATTGTTCAAAACAGAAAAGACTCTTTCTCGACTAGACTAGACTACTCGACTAGAGGACTGACTGTGAGCAGCATTGACGGTGAGATCTGACCCTGGCACCGACGTTGTCAAATCATCGACTTCTTCTTCACTGCTCGTGCTCAGCTCGTACTCGTCACCATCATCGTCCACACGCATCAACTCATCGATCGCTTCTTCTACTGATCTTGCCATGTGGACCGCTTAGTACAGACGTTACTGCGGGGCGTGGAAACGTGCACGTGATCATTTGCCTAAATTTCACCGATTATTCTCGAATAATTCTCAAAATTTTACACTACCTATATTATTCTAAAAATTATTCCGGCATAATGGGCGCATGCCTAGCGAGTGTACTGATAGAGACCTCTGTGGGTATTGACGGTGACCAACTCCCGCGACTCCTCATCAAGTTGTAATTGCAGGTAGGCATGCTGTAGATCCAGGGTAGTAAATGATTTTCCACCTGCAAGGGTAGCAAAAAGATATTTAGGAGAGGGGAGAGGATACTGTTCTATATCCATCTGGGGATTGATGGTCATCTTGTAGTCCCCACAGATACGGAAACGACCGTCCTTCTTAGGCACAGTGACAATTGGAGCAGCCCAGTTGCTATGAGAGACTTTGGTGATGATCCCTTTCGATTCCAGAGCATCCAACTCCAGGTCGATAGCATCCTTGATAGCGAAGGGTAAGGAGCGGGCTTTGCAGAACTTGGGTTTTGCATCTGAGCTGACATGAAGCTTGGCTTGCAGTGGCTGCATCTCACCATTGGCGGACTCGGTCATGATGGTACCAAGCTCATTATTGAAGAGGTCTGGAAAATTGGTGAGGAGACTGTTCACAGAAGAACTCCCTTTGGCGTAGACTGCAGAGATAGATTTCCAGTCTAGCACAACATGTGGTAACCAGTTTCTTCCCAGGAGTGTTGGACCATCTGGTGAGACTACAGTGAGGGAAAGAGATTTTTGTTCACTGCAATTATACACAACATTAACTGTCATCTCTCCAACCACCTCGACTTGATCACCAGTGTAGGATTTCAGTCTCACGTTCGATGCACGAAGAGAAGCATCAGGAAAGAGATATTGTTGTTGACGCTTAGACATGATGGTGACTGCGGCTCCAGTATCCAACTCCATTCGTACTGGCTTGTCATTGAGCAGCAACTCCACCTCTATTGGCTTTGCTGTCCTGGCACCAAGAACGAAAATTTGAGATACACGCAGATCGTCAGAATCACTGCTGTCGTCTTGTTTCACAAAGGTCTGTCGTTGAGGATTGCGACCTCCACCTCCTTTCTTCTTCGGTTGACGGCAGACAGAAGCGATATGTCCAACTTTGTCACAACGATGACAGCGAGCATCCCGGAAGCGGCAGTGTTGAGGGTCGTGGTTAGTTTTTCCACACCTGAAACATTGACTGCGAGAAGGGCGCTTGCTCGGCTGATCAACTTTGTGGATAGGCTCTACTGGATCATGACACTTGAAACCTTTAGCACTCTCGGCAGCGGTTTCCATAGCTGAGGCTATCTCCAAGGTGCGCTTGAGATCCTACGCGTCCTCTGTAAGCAGGCATCTCTGAATCACTTCACTGCGAAGTCCACAGACAATTCTATCTCTGAGAGCTTCCTCCAGATATTCAGCATTGAACGAACATTTAGCAGCCATGCGGCGCAACTCTGCGACATACTCCGATAAGGATTCTCCTTCTCTCTGGTTCCTCCTGTTGAAATGGAATCTCTGGGTGATAACCAAAGGTTCGGGCTCAAAGTGTTTCTTTAACAGACCGACCAAATCATCATAGTCTTTGTCCTGTGGCTTATCAGGAGAAAATAAATTACGAAGAAGAGAATATGCATCCAAACCTATGACTGACAAGAACACAGAGACCTTTTTGTCATCTTCAACAGAGTTGGCTGCAACGTAGACTTCAAAACGCTCCTTGTACGATTCAAAAGGTTCAGCATCAGCCTTGAATGGTTCCAAACGTCCATATCTTGCTGTTGCCATGATGCAGCTAGGGTACGGACACCTTGACTCGTCGCCAAAATATGTAGTAACGTGACTCAGAAACTTAGAGGACTGAATTAGCTGGGATCAAAATTCTAATATCAAATCACGACACACAGTATTTAAACAGAGAGAGGAACAATGACTACAACACTCACATGACAAAAATAAAAGGTGACAGACTGACTGACTACAACAAGACTGAGGATTACAAGAAATAACAAACATTAATACAATCTATGCTATTAATTTTAATGCACACTTTTTGAGCAATCTGATTGGTCGAAAGTCACGTGGTATGGTCTAATTATGCTATAACCTATGATTACTCCTCATGCAGGTAGTATACTGCCAACCCATCAACTGCCTCTCCTGAATCTACATAGACGAAAATAACCAGCAGTACTGTAGTAGACACTAGTAACAGCAGCACTGTAGTAGACACTAGTAACCACTGTAGTAGACACTAGTAACAGCAGCAGTGTATAGTAGACACTAGTACCAGCAGCACTGTAGTAGACACTAGTACCAGCAGCACTGTAGTAGACACTAGTACCAGCAGTACTGTAGTAGACACTAGTAACAGCAGCACTGTAGTAGACACTAGTAACCACTGTAGTAGACACTAGTACCAGCAGCAGTGTAGTAGACACTAGTACCAGCAGCACTGTAGTAGACACTAGTACCAGCAGCACTGTAGTAGACACTAGTACCAGCAGTACTGTAGTAGACACTAGTACCAGCAGCACTGTAGTAGACACTAGTACCAGCAGCACTGTAGTGGACACTAGTACCAGCAGCACTGTAGTACACACTAGTACCAGCAGTACTTCTACTGCAGCTTGCATTGCATGCTTCCATGGTACTGTTTTGATGCTTCCATGGATCTACTGCATGCATACGTGCTGTCATAGTTATGCATCTGCCAATTGGATGCTATAGCATACATGCTAATGCACCAAGGCATCTGCACCTTTGGTGCGTTTTTTTGTAGACTAGTTATTTAGACTAGTTAATGTAGACTAGTTATTGTAGAGTGACTGACCTTAGATGTTTATTCAGTTTTATTTTGCTTCTCCTGGGTCAAAAACCATTATGGCTAATCTCTGGATAGTAAAATCCGGTCTCCTTATAGTTCTACTGTTATAGTACTACTATTATCCAGAGACTACTACAGTATCATTATAATAATTATCTAGATAGTAGAATCCGGTCAATGCATTCACCTTTTGCTCATGCATGATCACTTGAAATCATGCAATGCACCATTCTGAGTAGTTTAAATAATAATTATTACTTACTGTGTACTTACAGAGAACATTTCATATGGACGCACGAGTGCTGATTGTGTTGCAGGTGGACAAGTTAAAATTATAACTGGAGATGTGAATCAAGATAATCGTAAATATTGCTGCTGCTTACAGTAATTATTATAGTTACTGCTTTTTGTATTGTTTGATTAGTCAACTTTCTAATACTCTAGTTCTGTTGATGATTAATAATTATTAATAATTATTATTTTCACGAATAATAACCATTTGCAAAAAAACTTTTTATACTTGACCATGTGATGCTGCTGGTCTGGTCGGAATAGTCACTCAATTTATTCACTTGCTGTACATGTCGTCATCCAATGTAAGAGAATGATTCAATTCACCAGGGGTAAGTGGAAAAACCGGATACAACAGGAAACGAACGCGGACACGAACGCGAACTCGGAAACGAACTCAAATGTGATCACGTGCTCAATGTAACAGGAAAC
This sequence comes from Haliclona indistincta, assembly GCA_964017065.1. Lineage (NCBI taxonomy): Eukaryota > Metazoa > Porifera > Demospongiae > Haplosclerida > Chalinidae > Haliclona > Haliclona indistincta. Next base: position 1,030,169 of record OZ024789.1, read on the forward strand.
CGCGCCCATAATTACTATACTACTTAGCCTCGCCTCCAGGCCACTCCCGCGGTCCCCAAAGCTGAGAGATGGCCTGTTACAGACTGTCTGCGCATGCTCCAAAATTACACCAAAACTGGTGTTGTTAGTAAAACACAGTGTACTTTCCGTGAATTTGTTCGCGCACGTTTAGATATACGTCCGTTCCAATTTACATCAACAATGACTAGCGCTACTGTTACTGCTACCGATACCTTCAATGACGCTGTAAAATATGTTCTTCAGTGGGAGAGTTGGCAAAGCTGGAATGGTGCTGCTCGTACGCGATATTACAGCAACGCAGGCTGTGCTGTCTGGCACCACATAGCTGTAATATCGCGTACGAGCAGCGCTCGGCGAAAACATCGCATGGATTCCTGCACAGATGGCAGACGAGCATGCTCGAGCAGTTTTAGCTTCGTACCTTTCGCACAACTAAAGAAAGAGTGTATACAATCAATCGTGCTTAGTCTTCACAGGGCGAGTTCGTAGCTCCGCGAAGGCTAACACTGCATTGCTGAAATTTGCTATATTTGATGCCCATCAATAGACAAGCAAACTGCACGCAGCGACTCTGTCTGCATGAATACCCATTGCTAGGAAAATACAGCTACTTGCACAATTCATGAATATAATGAACAGATTTCATAAAACCCTCGGCGTGTTGCACATTGTAGAGTTAGCTATCGAACGGTGACCATTGCTGGCAGGCAAGCTAAGGGGACTTACCACAACTTCCGGCCAGAGAGCAATCGCTCCAAAAGGAAGCATGCTGTGGATCCATGCCATCAGAACTAGGGACGTCGGCAAGTAAGCCAGGCAAGTGGACGAAAATATGTTCGCTGACTTTAAAGAGACCGATTTCTACAATTTCTGGGGTAGCTATTGGACCCACTTGGTGTAAGCTTGAACACTGACTTGACCTAAACTTGGTCATCGTTCACAGATGGGATGCAGATCAAGTTGCAAATCATTAGCTTCTCTTCGAATACACATAGACTAGAACGTGCAATACGTCGTGTAAAAGAATTTGATATTCTCAGTGGTAGATGTATTATCCCTGCAACACTTGCTGGTTCTGCTAATCAAATATGGACAGTATGTGCTCTTCTTACAAAATTAATGTTCAATCTCCTCTTATTTCTTGCTAACATTCTGTATCACATTGTGTTGTTCGTTACTTTTGTGTCATTACATGCTAACATTATATCATAAACTTAATAGTTTAATTTTACTGCCGCAAAATATGCTCACAAACCATGCAGATAGCAGACTACCAGTATGCTCACTTTATTAGTCTAGTCTTTGAAATAGTATAAAATTAACCCTTTAAGCCCTAATGACGCAATTGTGCGTCATACATACTTCAGACAGCATAACTTTATGAAAAAGTGCTAAAATATCCCAAAATTAAGCCAAATTGAAGAATACAAATAACCACAAAAAGTTGACCGGTTTTCGGCGCGCCCCCTGCGCTAAACGTATTGGCTTCGGCATTTCTATGGCTTCAGTGCAAATTTCACAACATTTTAGGAAAAACAAAATGGCTGCCAAGAAAATTTGGACATTTTATGGCTTCGGGTGCTCGGAAAACACATTTTGGCGCGTTCTCAACGATCTGGGCTACATTTTACATTGACCAAAACCACTGCTATTTACATGTACTTTTCAGTAGCCAGCCCCAAAGCACTAACTTTGAGCAAAATTTGACGAGGTCGCTGCACTTTATCGGCTTCACTTTCGAAGTGGGAGGGGCATATCGACCGACTTGAGTATGGGCAATTGCGGCTACTCACTGGCGTAAAAGGACGCAAATTTGAGACCAGTAGCACAAAAGACACACGAGATATTCACGATAGAAGTGGTCAGCATTTACGAGGTTAAAATTTCAGCAAGATAATTTAGTAGTTAAAGGGTTAATTGTTATAAATTTAGAAAAATACTATTATTGTTTTTAACAATAATCACAATTGCAAAAGGCTACTGAATTTAGTTAGTGGTCATATAACATGGTAGCTATCATTTTCATCAATTAATTTGCTTACTCACTGGAAGCTTCTGTATAAAGAAATGTATAATGATAAGCATAATTGGTGTACTTACTGCATAAGCGGCAAATGAATTTGTATCTTTTAGCTGGCCGTCTCTTCATTCCAGCACAGTAGTATATAGTGCCACCAATGCCAATGTGTATGTTCACAGCCAATCCAATCTCTTGCTTCTTTTTCATTGTATTGCTTTCTACACCCCATGCAATGCTCGTCATCGCCATCAACATTTGCAACCTCTGTGGAAAAAATAATCATTACAATCTATTCAGTAAAGCATACCAGTGCAGGAAGCAGTTGAAGTTGAAGTGTGAATCTTACTCCGTTTAGTAGTGATGCTATTTATAAATTTCTGTCCGCAATGTGCATAAAAATTATGGTTTAGACCATACTGGTACAGCTGATAATCAAGTTCAAAATTAGATACCTATAATCGTACCTCCTTTCCTTTGTCTTACAAGTCTTGCCGGTGAATGTTGCAGCCGTGCAGCCAATGCTGTATGCTTTACCGGGCTATGTTTTGCTGGGCTCCTGCATTTTAGACGGGATTTCCTTGCCTTTTTTGCTACAAATTAATAGAACCATTATCAAATTCTGTGTAAACTCATCACCAAACCTGCAACAGTTACTGCTGGTTGTTGTTGTTGCTCAAACACAAGCTGTCTTTTTGACTGGACTGAACCCTCTTTAACATTATCAGAATTGATTATTATTTTATGCATAATTATTAGTATAATAATTAAATTTACTTGGTTGTGAAGTTGGAGTTGTCATTGAATCACAAACTGTGCCGGAGTCTATATCTTCAATAAAATAGAATGCTGTGAGCAAAGCTACATAACAAAATCTTTACCTTCTAGTGTTTCGTCAGCAATAACTTGTGTGTCTCTGACAGTATCTGCATAGTATAGATAGGTACATGCAGCATGTTTCATTGTTATTAACTCTGCAAAAACCTGTTTCAACTGTTCCCATAACGGCAGCATCTAGACTGTCTGTTAAATAAAAACATAATGCCTACGCTGTCATTAAACTTAGTATTTCTAGACCTTGATCCATAATAATTTGATCTGAAGAATATTCTGTAACTGCAGAAACACTGTCTGCTAATTAAGAAAGCACTTGTTAGTACTATAATTATATATCCTCAAACCTTCATCCATTATCTGGTCTGAAGCAACAACTGATTCAGTAGCAGCATCAACACTGCCAGCTAATTTGAATAATTCTATAATACAGTGTAATGGGGGTATGTGCTCAAACCTTCTTCCGCTATATGGTCAGAAGAAACAACTGATTCATGCTCAGTAGCTGCAACAACACTGTCTGCTAATTAAGGAAGCACTTGTTAGTATTGTAATTATGATCACAGCACTATCGGTCCACTTACGCGGTACCGTGCTATCGATTTTTAGTTCCCGCGTCATCGAATAGCACGATCTACCGTTTAACCGTTGAGCGTTATTGCCCGGGGTCCCGTTCACGGTGGTAATGATACGTATACGTTATACCATGCCTACCCGTACCCGTGGTGTATCACGAATACACGAAGCAATAACTATTAATCCCGAGGGCGTAGCCCGAGGGATTAATGGTTATTGCTGAGTGTATTCATGATATACCACAGGTAGGCATGGTATAACTGACTTGTACCATGGCAACCACAGGGCCCACTGATGTCTGTAGGTTTCTATAGGATAAATAAGGGCGGCTTGCACACTCTTTATAGTTTACTGGTGAGGTTGACTCGCAACTCTCACCCCTTCCTATTTTTCTCTCTAGAAGGTAGATCATTTTTTAGCCTCGTGACCAGGCTCGTATTAGAGCCTGGTTCATACTGCACGCGCATGCGTCAAATTTTCCTGGAATGTCAGGAAACCGTGTTATTATTAGTAAACTGCCGTGTTATGTTGACGTCATCAGAACAGCTGTAGCTTATGAATGGAAGCTTTTGAAAGCGCCATCTCCCACGCACTTCAGCGCGTCTGTCCGGGAATTACTCCCAAACCAGAACAACTTGATGCCATACGTGCAGTTTACAACGGGAAAGACGTATTCGTATGGCTGCCAACTGGATTTGGGAAGTCATTCTGCTACGAGATGCTCCCGTTTGTGATGGATCACAAGCTTGGTCGAGTGAGTACTACATGCAGCAGCGTCGTTTTAGTGATCTCGCCCCTTATCGCTCTCATGGTTGACCAAGTTATCAGTTTGAGAAGGCGAGGTATTCGAGCAGCAGTACTGAGTACTGGAAGTGGCGTTGAGAAATCACTTATAGCCAGTGAAGAAGACCTTGCAGAGTGTAGCTTATTGTATAGTGCTCCAGAATCTCTAGTAATATCTAGATGGAGAGATGTCTTGGAAACTCCTGTGATTTCTAAGAGAATAGTGGCTGTAATTGTTGATGAAGCACACTGCGTGTCAATGTGGTACGTATATTTATCATGATTATTTTTTATGGTAATGCATGGACTATCAATTCATAGAATCTACTACACTGTATAATTTTATTTAGGAGTAAAGACTTTAGACCAGCATACGGCCGCCTTCATGAAATCAGGGCACTTATGCCACCATGTACTCCATTGCTTGCTTGTACGGCTACAGCAACCAAGAGCGTCAGGGAGCAACTAATCGTGAGTCTCAATATGGAAGGGTGTGAGCTAGTGTTCACTTCAGTAGACAGGCCCAATATATACCATGAAGTAAAAGGCCGCACTGACATAAAGTCTGACATGGAGCCATTTGTGAATAGTTTGAAGAAAAACAAGATCAGTTCTCCACGTGTGATTGTCTATTGCCAATCTCTGAATTTTTGTTCTGACTTATATGCACATTTCTTATTTGAACTGGGTGACAGAGCCTACTATCCCATGGGTAGTGAAAAGATCCCTGAAAATCGTGTTATTGCCATGTTTCACTCTCGGACCAATGAGGAAAACAAGAAGATTGTGCTAGCTAGCTTGACCAAGCCCAAAGGAACTGTACGGATAGTATTTGCTACTGTAGCATTGGGCATGGGCATTCACTTAGCAGATGCAGATACCATATTGCATTACGGTGCCCCAACAAGCATTGATGACTACTGTCAAAGTAGTGGAAGAGGAGGTCGCAGTGGTGGACAAGCCAAGTCAAAAATTTTTTGGAAACCTCGTGACTGCCCACGAAAAAAAGATCCCACTACACCTCATGATCATGAGATGGCTGCTGTAAGAAGCTACCTAGAACTTAAAACAACCTGTCGCCGCAAATGGTTACTGGGCTACTTTGGACAATCATCTATGTTTACTGGGGGTGCAAGTTTGTGTTGTGATATTTGTAGTGATGCATGTCAAACTCTGGATACTCAGTGATGTAATTTTTGTTATGGACAAAAAGCAATTAATGTATAGTAAACAAAAATTGAATAGTAACAATAATAAAGTATGCTGTATACAGTAAACAAAAAACTAATTATAAAATGAAACTAATCCTCATCACTATCGCATTCCTCCTCATCACTTTCTGTTAGCCCAGCACCTTGGTAGTTTGCAAAAAGAGTTTGCTTCTTTTCAATCCACTCATGTGTTTTCTCTCTGTCCCAAGCATTGAGAGGATCTAAGGAGAAATTAGGACACGAGGAGTGCTTTCTTCCAGCGATTGGATAGAGCAGCTTTCTGTCTCTTACGACTGAGGCTACTTTAGCAACATCTTGTGCATCATACCGAGTAAAGTGATAGCTTGACCCAGTAGGGACACCTGACTGCTTGTCAAAAGATTTGCATATATTTTGTAAAGCGGTAACAGAACGTGCTGCACGCTGCAAGGCTTCTTCCGTAAGGTTGGATCCCATGTTGCCTACAATTTCTTTTATCAATTTATTGACATGCTCATTGTGAAGATCGCAGGGAATGTTACAGCCTATTCCACCCCTGGTGTTTATAAACCTGTCCCACACAATGTGATGAGCCAAATGTGGAGACAGATATGCTGCCACTTGGAATTGAAAGCGGAGTGCCTGCAAAGCATACTTGGTGTGCCCATAACAAATAAAGTGAGGCATGAGTAATCTATAGCAACGATAGATCCTGTCACCATCGCCCTCAGCCCATGCATCATAGAACTCTAAGACAATACCTCCAAAATGGCACAAGACGCGTGCGTAGTTGTAGACTCCATCTCCAGATTCATAATCTTGCTTTTTCGTCCAGTCTACTCCAATCAATGAGACTCTGTCAACTACCTTAGTAGAAATTGATGTGACAAACGATGACTGTTGCTCCAAGGTGCCTTTGATGATACCTGAAGGTAACTGAAGTGGAGAATCGGGACTGCTGATTCCTAGAATGTCGCAAGCAGCTGCAACAAGATGACCTTTAACAACGGTAAGGAAAAAGTCAAGAGTAGCATTGACTTCTTTCTTTGGCTTTGACGGAACTGTAGTGCGATTGAGTCGGCTCTTAAAATAACCAAGGGTGCCGTGATCACGTGAAGAGTGCTTCTTGTCATTGTAGAGACATTTCCAGGCAGCCTATATAATCATTATAATAATTATAATAAAACATTATAGTAAAAATGTCAAAGTATATATTTACCGTAAGAGTGATTACAAGTGTGTGCCAGTCTTCAAGTTGAGGCTCTAGTAGCTGCAGTGATACGTCGTTGGTCTTGCCATCCATCATATGGCGCTGGGAAGATTCCTGTCGTTCGCAAGTGAGCTGATCTCCTCCTGACAATACTTTCTCTTCTAGAGAATAGTCATTGCCAAGGTATCCTTGCAGAGACTGCATGATGTCGATCATTTCTGGGCCACATGCCTCATTCTTCATTAAAACATCCAGAACAACTACTTCAGACATTTTGCCCATCTCCTTCGAGTATTTGTGCACTATGTGTTTAGGCACTGCCTTTGAGAGAGGAGCGAGGCATCTGATGTAGAAGGTAAGAAAGCGAGATACAATTGTTACAAGATTGCTCTTCACTGCCTCAATATCATTTGAACTAGGTAAAAACGATTTTGATGTAAATGACAACAAATCTGCAACCTCTCCGGAGTGAGACAGATCAGATGAGGGTAGACGGCTACGAGCTGCCAGTACACTATACATGTGAAGCATCTCTCCTTGGTTGTCAGAACGAACATCACGTACACGCCGTTTCTTGTCAACATTGTCGCCAATAAACTTGAACGTGGTGCCTTCTTTAATCCATTTTTGTATTGGATTCTTATGGAGCTTGCTCACTTGGCCTATTAATGGTAGCGTAGCACTATAACTAATACAGATATTAAGATGATTTAGGCGTGAGTATACCTAGACAAAATAGAAAAAAATAATATGTAGCAATAATAGCATAATAGCTATATAGCAGCTATAAACATAGAACATACCTTTTTCTCTACATGAGTGGAAAACAGCAAGAGGGATACAAGTGATTGTATACCACACATCTCCCTGTTCCTCTCTTTTAAAATCACAGCCATGGCCATGCAGATGCCAGGATAGTGTGCAGCTCCTGCCTTGTTCTTATTGCGATGATCGTTTGTAGAGACAATAGACGTTAGAATTCGCAAGAGAAGTGGAGCATGTGTGCGTAGATCAGACATCAGTCGCTCCCATTGAAAATCATCGATCATCTCTTGTAACCCCATCTTACGGAAACGTGAAGGTGCACTGCGTTTGCATAGCGACGCACATTCACTCTCTAAGTCGTGAAGAACAAGCTCCAAGATTTCTTTCCGAATACCATTCTGACTCATCACTGCCTTTGCAAAAGAAGTGATGTTTCCTCCAGCCAAAGCTCGTCCGATTTTGGCTTCCTCATCTGGCAAATTACGGGTCCAGTCAGGTCGAGTTGGTGTAGAAATAGTAATCTGTATGGAATAATTATATTTTAGCAAAAATAAAAACAATGTACAGTTAAATTAGAATAGTGATACAACAATTGATTAGTACAAATAATATTAATAGTACAAAAATATTCTGTAGCAATATTATTACTCACTGTCACTGCTTTAGTTGGAACTGCAGAACATTCTTGTTGATCAGGTGTCTCCGAGGAGCCTGTGGATACTTGAGTCTCATCACTGCCTACCGCAGTAGCTAATTAGAATAAGGATATACTGTATGTAACATGAGGCATTCCATTGACAATAGTACCTTCTGGTAAGATTTCCTCACAATGAAGAGCTATATTATCTTCAGTTAATATTTCTTCACAAGGAGAACTTTCTGGGACTGAGTCAGATCTAACGACTATAGTAAAAAATAATAGTAGTAATAGCTTGGTATGTATGAATGCATGGTGTCAATGTGTGTATTATACTTGGTATGCATCAAGGAAGAGAACTTACGACATAAGTCAAAAGACTCTTGTCCAAAGTCTAGTCTTTTGCGCATTCCTACACCTCTCTTTGCAGGTGGTCTTTCTCTTAAGGTGTCTGGTGTAAGATCAACTGCTGCTCCACTGGTTTCCTTTGGTCTCTTGTGAGATTCTGATTGGCTCCTCTGGTCTAGCAGAGTCTTGTAACTCTGCGAAGCTTGTAATTGGAAGCTTTCAAGGTCTATTGCACACTTTTCTAGCTTTTCTACCCGCCTACAACACTTTGCACAGATGTGCTGAGGCAGGGAATCGTCTGAAGCCACTTGCACGCCAAGAAGATTGACAATTCTTTGGATCCAGTCTTGCTTCTTCCCAGTCTTGCTCATTAATGAAACACGGTGGTTTGATAGTACATTTGAAAGACACAAACGGCACTGCCATTGCGAGGCCATGATGAAGACGGCAGGCGAATTCACGCATTATACGTCATAATCAATAAACAACGAACAGGAAGTACGTAATAATTGATTTTGGGAGCTCGCTCACGCTCTCCGCACGTTAATATTTAGCGCATGCGCGTGCAGTATGAACCAGGCTCTAATACGAGCCTGGTCACGAGGCTAATCATTTTTATGATCTTTTTTGCCCAGTGGGAGTCACGTGACTTCCCGTGGAATATCCAGATATACCGATAAGGACTTGTCATCCCGATGCAGTCTCAGGCCAGTGCCACGCCCATCAGATGCACTCTCAGGCCAGTGCTACGCCCACCAAACTTCCTGTCGAACACATGACCAGCGCATGGTGTAAGTCGCCTTCTCGTGATCTATAGATAGGCCGGGCTCAAGTGCACGCCAGCTTGCTCAACCTATTTCTCTTCACTGCAATGCCTGTATGCACACTGGATGACGACTACTAGGCCAGAACTGTACTCGTGCACAGGCTAGCTGCCACACAGTCTCCACCGTTGAGTTGCAAAGCCAACCTAGACCTGTCATCTCTTGATGCACTCTCAGGCTAGTCGATGCACTCTCGGGCTAGTCTATGCACTCTATCAAACCTGTCATCTATTGATGCACTCTCAGGCTAGTGCATTCTATCAGACCTGTCATCTCTTGATGCACTCTCAGGTTAGTCTATCCATTCTATCAGACCTGTCATCTCTTGATGCACTCTCAGGTTAGTCTATCCATTCTATCAGACCTGTCATCTCTTGATGCACTCTCAGGTTAGTCTATCCATTCTATCAGACCTGTAATCTCTTGATGCACTCTCAGGTTAGTCTATCCATTCTATCAGACCTGTCATCTCTTGATGCACTCTCAGGTTAGTCTATCCATTCTATCAGACCTGTAATCTCTTGATGCACTCTCAGGTTAGTCTATCCATTCTATCAGACCTGTCATCTCTTGATGCGCTCTCAGGTTAGTCTATCCATTCTATCAGACCTGTCATCTCTTGATGCACTCTCAGGCTAGTGCATTCTATCAGACCTGTCATCTCTTGATGCACTCTCAGGTTAGTCTATCCATTCTATCAGACCTGTCATCTCTTGATGCACTCTCAGGTTAGTCTATCCATTCTATCAGACCTGTAATATCTTGATGCACTCTCAGGTTAGTCTATCCATTCTATCAGACCTGTCATCTCTTGATGCACTCTCAGGCTAGTGCATTCTATCAGACCTGTCATCTCTTCATGCACTCTCAGGCTAGTCTCCATTCTATCAGACCTGTCATCTCTTGATGCACTCTCAGGCTAGTCTCCATTCTATCAGACCTGTCATCTCTTGATGCACTCTCAGGCTAGTGCATTCTATCAGACCTGTCATCTCTGATGCACTCTCAGGCTAGTCTCCATTCCATCAGACCTGTCATCTCTTGATGCACTCTCAGGCTAGTCTATCCATTCTATCTGACCTGTCATCTCTTGATTCACTCTCAGGCTATAGTGCATTCTATCAGACATGTCATCTTTTGATGCACTCTCAGGCTAGTCCATTCTCTATCAGACCTGTCATCTCTTGATGCTCTCTCATGCAGGCTACCAATCCATTCTCTCAGGACACATCATTCCTTATTTTTATGCCTGCGTGCCAAACATGTATAGTCTTTCTTCTTGCAAATAATTATCTATCACATTTTATTGAGTGTATGGTGTATATTAAAATTAGATTATACATGTAGTTTGAAATTTTATAAAACTATCCATACAATGCTGTCATGATGTCTTCATTGGACATTCGTGGATTACAATTCATGAGTGCCAGTTTCATTGCCTGTTATGCATTTACATTACATGTAATTTGCATTTGCATGCTTACTGATAGATTAATTTTACCTCACGAAGCAAAATGTCGTGGGCAAGCCAGAACTCCATGGCAGGTTTTCATCAGCATTAACACTGCAGCTAGTTACCAAATCTATTAGTTGCTTGACAAGACTATCCAGCTGTGTACATACATGTGGCAAAATGAATAGGTTTTTCCATAACAAGTTGAAGTATACCTCATCATCTGAGTAGTGATTAATTGAGTTGCCAATTGCCGAATCTTTCAGCCGTTCGATTTTTTTCCAGTGGCTACCAAGCTTACGTCAAAGCCATGGTTAAACTTCTTGAGGCTTCTGATCATAGGGTATCAGTCTTTCTCAAGGCCTTCTGTGATGTGCCAATCACTAGGAGTATGCTTCTGTTTTGAGATTGGACAGTACCTTCCGCAATTGCCCTAAAATATTTCTAACAATAATTAAAACATTAACACTAGTTTCACTTTCTTAAATAGACATAAACCTGATATTCAGTGATACATCTTTCTACTTGTTGTACTGATGGCCACACAGCACTATTTTTTAATGTCTGCTCTTCTGTTTCTTCGCAACTGGTCACATGATATGAATGTATTGATTGATTTTTTTGGGAAAACTTACCTACTGTCATCGCTGCTTTCAGGACTGCTTTGAGGTGGAGATAATCTATAATAATTACACTAATAGATTGAAAATAGCTGTTGCTATACTCTTACGGAATACTTTCATACTGTACAAAAATTTTTTCCAACCACCAGCATAATTATTTGTCGCATGTCCATTATTATAGCTCATAATGTTACTTAATAATTAATAGCATGCAGTTTACTACAGAGAAGTCATATGCTGCTCCAGTTATCATTGCAAACACCATGTACTAAAGTAAAGTATAAGTTTACACTCTTATCATTCAATACTATTATAGCTACCATTATTGTGAAAACACCACAGTCATTTCCAAATGTTTGCCTAGGAAGTCCCTGTTATACAATGTAAGTAAATGAAGTGATGTTTTTATGAGCTGTAATACTATGACTTTCCATTCTTTAGGAATGTTTTGGTTGATTCATTCTTCAGGATAAGTTGGTTCACAATCAGTCTATAAGAACATGATTTTTTATTATAGTTGCAATTATGCAGCTTACAATAACACATTAGTATATGAAGCATTCCGACCACCTAAAGGGTCCAGGTAGAAGACCTCTTTGTAAGAAATATCTTATTATAAAATAGTTTTTAACTGTATACTTTGCAATTATTATACAGCCAAAAAGCAATGATAGCTTACAGCTAAACAGCAGTGCCTGCATACCCTGCACATTTGCTGCCATTAACAATAATTCTGTGCCATCAAGTGTCTGTATCAATAGAGTTTCGTAGTGAGCATTTTATTATTCTGAGTTCACTTACAGGTATTCATGAAAACACAGATTATCAATCAATGCTTTAGTCATGAAGTGATTGTCAATCACATGAACCTATTATAGATTGAGGTATTAAAAAACAGATGATAAAACAGAATGGTTGTAACCTTTCTGGTAGCATCAATGGCGAATATCTTCAACATAGCATCAATCATCTGCAATTTATTACAGTGTAAATTTTAACCAAAAAAATTATTGCATACTCCGCCAGTCAGATCGTTTCCTTCTATCAAATAACTAAGGTCTTGTGGATAGACCACTGCTTCTACTTCTCTAAGAATAAACTGCTTGCTCTTACTGTTACAGCTCAAAGCAACCCTTTGTACCACCTGCATGCAGGTGTAAATAATGGCATAGATTGAACTTGCATCCTATGTCACAAACCTTTTGCATCTCCAACCCTGTAAGAGGTGTTAACCACACAACATCTACAGTATGGTCTATAATGGCATCAGAGTAACATTGAGAAGAACTTGCAGTTACTAATTAATCTATATATTCACATCTACGAAGAGTAAAAGCTGTTGGGTATATTCATCTATATAGTTACACATTATTCCTTTGTTATATAGCGGTTTCAGAGTGAGAATTGTAGGCTGAATCGAAAGAACAATGCAGTCATGTTGCTTGGTAACTGTAGTTGCTAAAAGTGTTTCATCTGCAAAAGATTGTAGAAGTAATGATTATAACAACTTTTACAACTGTACCATGGCCAGTGTTGTCAAAAATAGAGTTGTACGACAATGGAAGAACCTTGCAGTCATCAATTGCTACATCTGCAAAACATTTGCTCTCAGATATTACTGATTGTTAATTTGTTAGATACCTCGATCAGTGATGTCAGAGTAAGCAAAGTCATTATGATGTAGAGGAGTTCTAATGTAGAGTTTCACATGTACCTTGGTCATTAGTGTTGCTTGGTGATGAAACAGCCTTGCTGTCATGACATGCGAGTCCTATAATAGTATATCCATACACAATAATAATATCCCTACAAGTTTACTACTGAAGCTTTATACCTGCTGTTGTTGCCATCACTCTTCTCATCTCTTCAAGACACACATGCATTCTTGTTCTTTTCCGATGTCTTTAACAGCTTGGTCATTTATTCTTTCATTGCGTCGTTGCAGAATCCGTCGCATCAAAAATGTGACTGCAAGGTGACATATTGTCAAATCTCTTTTCACTGCTCTGTGGAGTTGTTCTGCAACTTGTGTGTTTAGCTGGCCTGCAAGCTGAGGGACAAACTTTGTCCTTCTCAGGATCTCTCTTTTTTGCTTGGTGTTTTGTTCATGAAGAACATCAAAAAGGCAATAATGGTCAGAAACACCTAAATATTAACATCTGTATAAGTGTAGTGTAGTATAATGTGTAGTATGTAGGTATCTGAGCAAGTAGCTCGGCATAGCTACCATAGACACCTGGAGGCCTGTTCAGTGCCATAGACACCAATGCAAGCAAGCAAACAAGCAAGCAAGCAGGCAGGCAAGGAAGCAGGATATGTTCAATGAGTAATTGATTAGCGGATCGCTCAAAGTGACACTGAGTGTAGACTGAAGAATTCAAACTCACCGTGCTGAAGAATACGCAAGACCATCAGGCTAATTCTCTTGAAGTACAATGGAGCTGCAGCTGCACACGTGTGAATTAATTAGCTATTGGCTAGTACATAGCATAATTAAATTCCACTACAACAACAATTATTGTATATTGATTTTTCTACATGATGCTATTACTATTGCGAAGATGATCATTAAGCACTGCATACACCAATGTACATGACTATAAATAGATGTTAATCAGTTCATAGTGCCGGCATAGATAATAATGATGGCGGGAAGTAGCTATCTCCTGATCAACTGCAAAGGAAGAAGAAAACAAAAATAATACATGACTGTGTATAGCTATAATTATAGCTGTCTCTTATTACTGTTAAAACGGCCGTATGATGCAGACTGCAATATACAACAACTGATGGGTACCACAGAAACATTATTTTGGTGGGTGTGGTACTAACAGCATCTATGACTACAGTATCAAGAACGACATGCATGTCTTTCTATATAAAGAGAGATAACAGGAGATATATAACATATCATGTGGAAAGCTAGAACATGATCAAGACACACATATGATCTAGATCAATGGATATTACTGAGAACTGGCCTATAGTTCATGGTGTAATTATATCACATAGATACACGTTAACAACAGAGTCTGAACAGTATTGGATCTATCGTCTTACGCCATTCCAGATCTATATGGAGCAATGAGCTGCTACCCAGTCAACTCTGCTGCTAATGTTGACGATCACGAGAAGGCGACTTAAACCATGCACTGGTCATGTGTCTGATAGATTGTCTGAACCATGACAGGTCTGATAGAATGGATAGACTAGCCTGAGAGTGCATCAAGAGATGACAGGTCTGATAGAATGGATAGAATAGCCTGAGAGTGCATCAAGAGATGACAGGTCTGATAGAATGGATAGACTAGCCTGAGAGTGCATCAAGAGATGACAGGTCTGATAGAATGGAGACAAGCCTGAGAGTGCATCAAGAGATGACAGGTCTGATAGAATGGATAGACTAGCCTGAGAGTGCATCAAGAGATGACAGGTCTGATAGAATGGATAGACAAGCCTGAGAGTGCATCAAGAGATGACAGGTCTGATAGAATGGATAGACTAGCCTGAGAGTGCATCAAGAGATGACAGGTCTGATAGAATGGATAGACTAACCTGAGAGTGCATCAAGAGATGACAGGTCTGATAGAATGGATAGACTAGCCTGAGAGTGCATCAAGAGATGACAAGTCTGATAGAATGGATAGACTAACCTGAGAGTGCATCAAGAGATGACAGGTCTGATAGAATGGAGACTAGCCTGAGAGTGCATCAAGAGATGACAGGCCTGATGGAATGCACTAGCCTGAGAGTGCATCAAGAGAATCCACAGGTCTGATAGAATGGATAGACTAGCCTGAGAGTGCATCAAGAGATGACAGGTCTGATAGAGTGCATAGACTAGCCTGAGAGTGCAGGTTGGCTTTGCAACTCAACGGTGGAGACTGTGTGGCAGCTAGCCTGTGCACGAGTACAGTTCTGGCCTATAGTAGTCGTCATCCAGTGTGCATACAGGCATTGCAATCAAGAGTAATAGGTTGAGCAAGCTGGCGTGCACTTGTATCTATAGATCACGAGAAGGCGACTTGAACCATGCGCTGGTCATGTGTTCGACAGGAAGTTTGGTGGGCGTAGCACTGGCCTGAGAGTGCATCTGATGGGCGTGGTACTGGCCTGAGAGTGCATCGGCCTGAGACTGCATCGGGATGACAAGTCTATATGGATATACCACAGGAAATCACATGATAAACCGTGGAATATCTAGTAGAAATCATGTGACTTTCCATGGTATATCTGAAATATACCACTGGCGGTGCCTTTGAAAATAAGGCTTCCTATGGTACAATGTAAATTATACGTGACTTCGTACAATAAACCGCGTTATCAATTGTACGCCCGCCCAATGTTCCCGTGAAGCCGTCTTTCACTCGTCAAATACACCGTCGAATGCATTGTACTATCATTACACGCCAGGCTGCACGAGTGCTTTCTGCGATTGTTTTTTAGTTAAAACATCAGAATCTATTATTAGCTGTTGAAATAACAAAACAAGCTAGTCTGCAAGTTCAAATGAGGAGTCACTGTCTGCGCTGTAGTCTTCGATCTCATCAAGTACTTGGGATGCTTCATCTAATAAAAAAATCATAATAATTTATTACAAAATAAGTTATTTACTCACCCGATGTGTTTCTGTTAACAGGTGCTAAAATAAGCATGGTAACTATTAAGCAAAAGAATAGCTGAATATCGTACCTAGAATAATTGGTGCCAGTACTGCTTGTCTTGATGATTGAGGTGTTGTCGATTCTATTAAAAAATAATCGGGAAAATTAATCTCAATAGTGAAATTTATCTGATGGAGATGATCGGTTAGGTACATCAGATCACGTAGAGGAGTCACAACAGATGAGGTGGACGAGGCTGCATAAAACATAATGGGTTGACCATAGAAACAATAATGTCAGTACTACCTTGTTGGACTGTAGATGACGGAGAGGCATCGATGCGAGGACTATTCACAGAAATAAAATGCAGCATTTTAAGAACGTGTTATTAATTACTTTTTCACTGCCCAAGAGGGAGAAGTCAGAGGACTGCTCTGCTGAATAAGATCACAAACAAAATTGTAAGAATGCCACTCATAAAAATGTTACTTACATGTCTTGGAGTACATACAGAGCCAGTCTGCTACTATAATAATCAAAGGATCAAAACAGCTTGGACTGAATCAGTTCCTTACATGTCTTGGAGTACATACAGAGCCAGTCTGCTACTATAATAATCAAAACAGCTTGGACTGAATCAGTTACCGTAAATCCTTAAATAGAAGCCCCCTCAAATAGACGCCGGTCATAAATTGACGCCGGGGGTAAAACTCTCAATAGTGCAATGGACGCCGGTCTTAAATTGACGCCTGGGCGTGGTTCGCACGTGTGCAGGACAACGCCCAAGCACATGGCCATGGCTGCACGTAGAAGCTACGACGTGGCATTTAAGCTGAAAGCTGTTGCTGCTGCAGAGACAAGTAGCAAGCGGGCCGCTTCTCATCAGTTTAAAGTTGACGCACAAGTTCTTCACCAAGGTGGGGAGTCCAGATCGTCTTATAAACGTGATGGCCTCTGATAACACTGGAGAAAGAGACTCGCGATCGTGACAATGCTGACGTGGGTGCAGCCATGGTTGGGGTGTGGCTACATACCGTACGATAGCTATTATATAAATAAACGTCGGTCTTATTTAGATGCCTCCCTCAAACCCTTGCTTAAGAAATAGACGCCCCCGGCTTCTTTTTAAGGATTTATGGTACTTACATGTCTTGGAGTACGTCGTACAGAGCCAGTCTGCTACTATAATAATCAAAGGATCAAAACAGCTTGGACTGAATCAGTTACTTACATGTCTTGGAGTACGTCGTACAGAGCCAGTCTGCTACTATAATAATCAAAGGATCAAACAGCTTAGACTCAATCAGTTACTTACATGTCTTGGAGTACGTACAGAGCCAGTCTGCTACTATAATAATCAAAGGATCAAAACAGCTTGGACTGAATCAGTTACTTACATGTCTTGGAGTACAGAGCCAGTCTGCTACTATAATAATCAAAGGATCAAAACAGCTTGGACTGAATCAGTTACTTACATGTCTTGGAGTACGTTCAGAGCCAGTCTGCTACTATAGATCAAAACAGCTTGGACTGAATCAGTTACTTACATGTCTTGGAGTACGTACAGAGCCAGTCTGCTACTATAATAATCAAAGGATCAAAACAGCTTGGACTGAATCAGTTACTTACATGTCTTGGAGTACGTACGGAGCCAGTCTGCTACTATAATAATCAAAGGATCAAAACAGCTTGGACTGAATCAGTTACTTACATGTCTTGGAGTACGTACAGAGCCTCAAAGGATCAAAACAGCTTGGTTACTTATATGTCTAGGAGTAGTTCCATGAAATCTTTCTGCTATAAAATTAAAATAGTTAGTTTTTACATGACTAGGACTACGCACTGAGTTGTAAGTGCTAGTCTGCTACATATTCAAAATGTGTACAGTGACCCGGTTATTATTTGAAGTCTACAAAGTCCACAACACACGGTGCAACACACAACACACGATCCACACGGTGTGGCGATACTCAAGCTAGTGCTTGGTCACGTGCGCTAACCACTGCTTGGTCACGTGCGTATTGCGCAATATCACAATAATGGCGTCTAACACTTAGCTGACAATGGATCACGATCGAGAAATCGCGGAATGTATATCGCCGTTTCGCTAAAAACGAAGTTCAAAAGGCACATGCCAGGAGAATTTCACGACTGTTCGTGGGTGTTTTGGTCTCATCACTGCTCGCGTAAAGGCGCTACATGTAGGCGAGTTGAAGAAAGAAGAATAAGAAAACGAAGATGACAAAAGTCGATTTTCACCGTTTCCAGGTTCGTCACTTTAGTAACATTTTCGGGCAATCTCCTTGCTACTGTAAGATGGGGCAACGCCAGAGAGCAGATCTAAGTGTCTTTGGACGTATAAAATTCATCACCAGGCGAAGTATCAGCGTTTGAACGCTAATACATTGTATGTAGCCGCCATCTTGTTTTCCCGTTCAACCCTACATAGGGAGGCACTACCGTGCCTCCCTAATATTGATTATACAATTAGCTAAAGTGCAAAATCTCATCAGTATCAGTGCTTTGGTGATGTTGCTGTAGGCGAAGTATGTCTTCTTCAAGAGAGTGCGGGATGTTTCCAGCATGGAGAAAGTAAGAATACGCCTCTACGTATGTTTCATGACCCGCAAGTAAATCGATGACTTTACGAAAGCTTTTATGCTTCATGAGAGACTGCTGACAGTATTGATCGTATTTAGGACCAGCAGGATCAGGTGATATGTATGGCCTAGTAATGACAATCACTTGTTTGGCTCTTTTATTTGGTTCTGCGCCCAATTCTTTTGGCATTGTGTATTGCTGTGCATATTTCATGATGGTCATGGTGTTGAAGATAGGTGAGGATGGTCTAGCAATGTAGTGGTCAAGGATAGAGAGGGCTGTGGCTCTGCCGTCTCGCTGGATTTGTTCCTCCACTGCTCTTGACCCATCAAGACTTAGAACCAGGAAGTCACATGATGCTTTGTACATTGGTAGCTGTAGCAGGATATGACAAGTTTCTTGAGCAGAGTAATCTCTGTCTCCAACAGCGTGAATTAACAGTTTTTGAACTGCCTTGAGAGATTGATTACCATCCTTAAGGCATCTAACGATCCTTGTAAAGGTGTCTTTCAATGTCTCTGATCTGGGTTCGCTCTTGGTAACATACTTCGTGCAGTAATCAATGACTCGACGTCTAGAAATGATGAATTGCATGTCAACATTAGCACGCCAGCCTGACAATTGAATGGGATTGTAGCTATTAATCATTCCATCATTGATAGTACTGGCTCATCTTCAAGGACAATTGTTGTATTGGGTTGCAATGGCTTTGGGTAGCCAAAACGACATGCTTGTTTTCCCCGATAAGTTCTAAGACAGTAGGCTTCAGAACAGCGAGTGTGCCTCTGACAAGTTGCAATTAACTGAGACAGATCTTGTTGGTGATCATCAACATCCAGGTAGGATCTGTTGCAGATATGCTGAGGCTGTGTAACTGGCGGTGGTGCACTTTCTACATCTCTGCCATCAGGAGCAACTGCAGGATTGATTGTAGAGACAATAGTGTTGGCATAATGAACAATTTCCTCCTTTACAGTTTCAATGTTGTCAGTAGACTTAAGAAGCTGCTCAACATCAGGTGCATTAGGTAGCCATGCTACTTCATGAACGTGTGGACTTCCTCTGTGTTGCCACTCAAACCGCATCCAGTAGTCAGTAGCCCCAAGAATTCTCTTGTAGAAAACTTCAACAAACAGCTGTATTCTGTAACAGAAAAACCAATCAGCAAGAGCTGGGTTGTCATTGATAGCTTGAGTTCTATTTGAAGAAGAATCTGGATCTTCTGGACAAAGAAGACGAGCTAGTTCTGGCCACTGTAGGTCAGCTGCACTATGGGTGAAGAAGATTGTTGGTAGTCCAAGAGTGTCGACCATAGAAATTAGACGGTTTCTTTGTTTGAACCAATATTGACGTGAGCCACGAAGACTTGATGCATAGCAAAGTACTTTATTGGAAAATGTCTCACCTTCTCTGCCAACCATATCACAAAGCGCATTCTGCTCGGCTCTTGCAGCCACTAATCCGTCGGTTTCCAGCTCAGAAGCACCAGTCTGAGAAGAGTGGTTTAGCCTGCTAGATCCTGCGTGAGTTTGCGCATTTGTTCTAGCTTGCTCTCTTCGTATAGCTAATCTCTTCTCCCGATCTTCAGCTCTCTCTGACTGTTTCTTTGCTCTTCTCTTGGCTAATCTTTTCTCACGATTTTCAGCTGTCTCTGATTGTCTCTTTGCTCTGGCTTGGTCTCTTCTCCTTGCTAATCTCTTCTCAAGTTGCTCAGCCGTTCCGGTTTCCAGCTCTTGCACGCTCTGCATCGCACCGCGTGTGCAATACCGAAGTATCTCTAGAAAGCTCCACCTCGTCGCGCCCATATGGTCCTTCCGAACAAGCTGTTCTCGCAACCGGCATCCACGGGGCTCGCTCAGGCTCTCTGGAAGCTCCACATTTTTGTCGGTCGCCCGTACCTTCCGGTCAAGCTGTCCGGTCGGTCGTACCTTCCGGTCAAGCTGTTCTCGCAACCATGGGGCTCGCTCAGGCTCGCCCCAAAAAGCCACGCCCACAACACTATTTTCTTCAGGGACGCTGTAAAATGGTACTGGTAAAACCAGGAACGGGAAACGGGAAATAAGAAACGGCGCCATTATTGCACTAGAAACTACTAAATCCTAAACCCAAGACCCTAAAAACCTAAAAACCTTCGCCTAACAGCGCCCAGTATGGACCTAACGGCGCCAGTATGGACCTAAGGGCGCCCAGTACTATTATGGCATGTTAGGCGAATACTGGGCGCTGTTAGGTCCATACTGGCGCCGTTAGGTCCATACTGGCGCCATTAAGTCACATGCTGGCGCCGTTAGGTCCATACTGGGCGCTGTTAGGCGAAGGTTTTTAGGGTCTTGGGTTTGGTTTAGGATATAGTAGTTTTTAGTGCAATAATGGCACCGTTTCTTTTTCTCGCTTCCCGTTTCTGGTTTTACCATCTCCCCATTACAGCGTCGCTGCAGGTATTGAGAGCAAAATAGTATTGTGGGCGTGGCTTTACATTAGTCACACCCTAAACATGGTCTAATTTTGAGTCCAGTCCAGTCCAGAGTCCAGGTGGCGGGGCACCCACGCAAATTCCACCGCCCTCAATGCCCACGCAAATCATAGACTCTAACGAAAAGCCCCACATGCGTGGGCAATTCGCGGTTAGATTCTATGGTAAGGGAGGGCGGGGTAATTCCGCCCACACTTCCGTGTTTCCAACTTAAGAGCTGCTTTACTCCAGCAGAGAACAATCTTTCCAACAACCAATGGCAGGATCTTGTAGGTCAATCTAAGTACTCTTAGTGGTTGCAACTAGAGCAAGTCACTGTCAGAGATTACTGTCAGAGATTCGCCTAACAGCGCCCAGTATGGACCTAACGGCGCCAGCATGTGACTTAATGGCGTTAATAATAACAGCAGCTTGACTTTCCTAATTACTGAGAAAATTCCAAAATTATTTTTTCAGGGTAATTCCGCCCACCGCGTTTTTTCTATTGTGAAGAGGAATTGCTAGGGGAAACGGTTTCTAGCCGTGAAAGAAAGGTTCTATACTATTTCCCAATAATCTCTGACAGTATTCGTGCGCAATCATGTGAGTCAGCAGCCAATTATTCGTGGAATATGAACATGAAATCAGAATGCTGAATAAACATGGATGAATAAGTGATGAGTCATAGAAAACCGAGTTCCAGTTGTTGTGAGTAACAATCATGTCGCTGACAGAAGTCACTGAGCCATTCTTCCTCCTCGCTCACAGTCAGCATACTTTTCAAAACATTCATTTCCTGTCGGCGTCATTTCAGCAAGCCACACCTCTTAAAAATTCCTTCCTCGTGAGTGCGCTCCAAAGCCGCTTGCAGTCAGAGATCTGGAGTGTCTGAGCATCCCAAACTGTTTTAATAGTATAATTGACTGTTAATAATCCATTCTATGCTTACACGAGGCTCTGAGTATAAAGCATGATTGAGCTAAGTAAGTTTTAGGAAGTTTTTTTGTAGTTTTTCGTCTACCGTGATGAATAGATATTAATTTTTTATCAAAAGAAAGCAAGCTCATGCGCTTGCTTCAGCAGTTCAGTATAGCTATATAGTGTAGCTATTTATTCAGCACTTTGGTGCTGCCGTTCGCTTGCTTGTTTGCAGGCACCAGCTGCTCGAACTTGGAATGAGCGGAATTACCCCGTGGGCGAAATTACCCCGCCCTCCCTTAGTGATCTGGGAAGCAGTTGTAAAACGGAGTGCCAAATTTAGCCAGAATGTAAGCAAGTAATCGCTTTAACTAGGTTAATGCAGTTGTACAATCGTAGGCGGAGGGCAGCGGACTATAAACTTGGCTGAGAGTTTGTTTGTTTGTAAGTTATGGGTCGAAATATCGTGAAAAGGCTATAAAATGGCGAGCGTTTCAAGACTATTTTGCGTTTTACTCAGAGCCAGTCGCCCAGACGTCCAAGTTAATAGTCTACTGCCCTCCGGAGGATGCTAACCCATCAGTAGACGATGGACTCTGTAGCGACACTGTTACAGCGCGCGCGAAAAGTGGCGCGCCGTTTTGCAGTTTACTATCTCTCCAATTGTGCCTGCTGTCGCCGAGTTGCGTAGTACCCAGCGTTGAATATAGCTCAAGAGAGAAAGAACAGTGCTTAGCGTCTTCATTGATGGCCTTCACAGCGCTATAGCGTGTTCATTTTTGTGAATATTAATTAGGCGAACTGTTACCCGTCACCTTAACTAACATTGCAAACTGTTTGACTACGAAAATATCAAATTGCTGGGTTTTTGATCTAGCACTGATTGATCATAGCAAAACAGCATTTTCCCCATGAATTGGCTGCTTAAAATTCATAATTAGTTGGAATCAGCGTATCTGAAAACCTTTGGGTGGTTTTTGGTCACTGAAACGTCTCAGTCTCAGACGTCGCGAAAGTCAATTTCCATTTTTGAATTGAAAAAGGTGGAGACATTTCCGGCCGCATGACGCACATAGCGACGCCCACGCACATCGCTACCAAGAGTTTGAGTTAATAGAACTCATTACGGCGTTTACGCGACCGCGGAACGGTGCATTTAGCCAGTGTACTGTTAGTGTATTTACATGTATTATATGCATGATTTTAGCAGTGAATAAGACTTACACAGCGTGCACGTCACCAAACAGAGATTTTGATTGGTCAGTGTGCACTTCCGGTTTCATCAACTCATTGCAAAACCTAGACACCAATTTCAACCCTGTTGAATTGAATCATTCTCTTACATTGGATGACGACATGTACAGCAAGTGAATAAATTGAGTGACTATTCCGACCAGACCAGCAGCATCACATGGTCAAGTATAAAAAGTTTTTTTGCAAATGGTTATTATTCGTGAAAATAATATATTATTAATAATTATTAATCATCAACAGAACAAGAGTATTAGAAAGTTGACTAATCAAACAATACAAAAAGCAGTAACTATAATAATTACTGTAAGCAGCAGCAATATTTACGATTATCTTGATTCACATCTCCAGTTATATTTTTAACTTGTCCACCTGCAACACAATCAGCACTCGTGCGTCCATATGAAATGTTCTCTGTAAGTACACAGTAAGTAATAATTATTATTTAAACTACTCAGAATGGTACATTGCATGATTTCAAGTGATCATGCATGAGCAAAAGGTGAATGCATTGACCGGATTCTACTATCTAGATAATTATTATAATGATACTGTAGTAGTCTCTGGATAATAGTAGTACTATAACAGTAGAACTATAAGGAGACCGGATTTTACTATCCAGAGATTAGCCATAATGGTTTTTGACCCAGGACAAGCAAAATAAAACTGAATAAACATCTAAGGTCAGTCACTCTACAATAACTAGTTTACAATAACTAGTCTACAAAAAAGCACCAAAGGTGCAGATGCCTTGGTGCAGTAGCATGTATGCTAGCATGCAATTAGCAGATGCATATGACAGCACGTATGCAAGCAGTAGATCCATGGAAGCATCAAAACAGTACCATGGAAGCATGCAATGCAAGCTGCAGTAGAAGTAACCAGCAGATCCATGGAAGCATGCAAGCCATTTGGTGCAATGCCTCAGTGGAGATGCATATAAGCAGCAGATGCAGCAGGTAACAGAACAATTGAAGCATGCAAGTAGCAGAACCATGGAAGTAAAGTCAGTAAAACCATACGGTGGAACCATGCAACTGCATGAGCAACATATTCATGGAAGGACAGCAGAACCATGCAAGCAGCAGAACTGAAGCATGCAAGTAGCAGAACTATGGAAGAATGCAAGCAGCAGAACTATGGAAGCATGCAAGCAGCGAACTATGGAAGCATGCAAGTAGCAGAAATATGGAAGCATGCACAGTGGCGGATCTAGGGGGGGCCAGGGAGGGCAAAGCCCCAGATTTCTCAAGTTATGAATATTAATTTTTATTGTATTTACGTTTATGCGTTTTACATCAACACGTGTTACTGTACAAACCACTGAAACCAGGAGCTCCTGTCTAAACATATGTGGTCAACTGGCTCTGTAGTTCAGCTCAACTATGTCTAGACAGCTAACACTGTTTGATTGTAGAGGTAAGTACTAAGCAAAGCTGTAAAATCTGCCTGCTATGTAGAAAAAATTAATAACTGACTATTATAGGTAGAAATTCAAGAAGAAGCACAGTTATTGATGCTTCTACTTCAGCTGATCATGTGCAACAACCTGAACCAGTAGTTGCTGAACAGAATTCCAGGCTCGATGACTGTGAGGTACATGTTGATATGAATAATAATGGAAATATGAACGAAGCCTGTGGCTTTGAAACCAGTACAAGCACAGCAAATACCAGTGAATCAGAGCCTAATAGCGCTCGGGCATGCATTCCTCTCGATATAGCTCAGGGATTAGAAGATCAGCCCATTCAGCCGCAAAACTTTGAGTTTACGAAGAATGGTAGATCATTTAATTCTTCTTGGTTTACCAAGCATGCATGGTTAGAGTACTCTGTTTCTCGAGACGCTGCTTTCTGTTATCCAGTCGACACGCCAAATAACCGGAAGTCCAATACAACACGTACAAATTTATTATTATGCCGCCTACCCTGCAGCGTCTATTCAAGGATGTTTGAATTATTCATAAGCAAACTAAACAGTTCATATCTATTGTCATCTTGGTGCTTTTGCTTTTATTTTTGCAACAAAGTATCTCCATCATCTGCTTTATCAATACACAAATCCTTGTAGCCTTACGCTCTAAACCAGCCTCTGTATCGGAGCTAAACCAAGCACGACACCGAATTCGTATGCTTCCATAGACTGCGTCAGGAATTTTTTTCGCAACCAGCTTTCAGTATTATAATGCATCTCAGCAAATGTACACACACCAAGCTCAACATAATACAAACTTCGAGTTGTTCCAGCTTGCACTTACTGAACTATGAGCGCTTCAAAGTACGCTTGCGCTATCCCATTTAGACATTCTTTGATTATACAATTTACAATACTGCATTATTATAACAGCTATAATTATATTCTAATGGTGACAGGTAGATCATAAAGGGTCCAAATGGACACCAGAGGCAGCAAGCGACGTCTGTCCAATGATGGTAATGATGACAGTCAGCCAGGAGAGTCAGTCAGTCAGTCAAGTGTGCGCACTTAGTGAATTACAACACTAACACACAAGTAATGTGCACACATGGCAAACATGACGAAGCCTTAAAACTGGGTATAGTACCAAGTGACGTGATATGCCACCCGTGTCACGATGACCTCCGAAGAATTGGTAGTGATCCAAACAATGTTCCTAGGTGGGAGAAAAAAGTCAAGCAATAATTAAATGCAGCATACATGGCTGTGACGATGCATGCTTCACCAATAATTACAAATTACAAGTACCTAATATCAAGGAACGTTTGACGTGTGTAAGTACAATTCAATGAAATTGTACCTTTCCCAACCAACCCCTTTTGCAATAGTACCTATTACATCGTGTACAATGCAATTCATAAAGAATTTGTGGAGCCTATTTGAGGCACGATGCATCCAGGCCGTGCCCAAATCCCAAATGCTGCTATAATCAAAAAGCATTTGCATTTACAAGACAATGCTGCCTTTGAAGGCAATCTTGGCAAAAAGACTGTAAGTGTAAGACTAGTTGTGTGACAGGAAGGTGTGTATGTAAAAAAGGACAACTGTTCTGAAGGTTGTTCATGGCCCAAACACTACTACAAGAGAAAGTATAACACGTAACGGCTGACACGTAGCATGGAAATTGAAGACAGAACTCTAGAGTGGAGCAGTGATCGATTCTGATCAATCAGACAATGAAACAGATTATGAGAGTGATATAGAACAAGTACATGGGTAGTATGACCAGTTCTTTCTAACTACAAGTGCTTTGTATGTCATAATAATTTTATAGATCACGTTTTCTCGAGTATTATGTATTATAAAACTCAGTCGTCACGTTTGTCACCGTCAGGAATTTTTTTGGCGCAACAGATACACGCTCATAACCGGTAAAACACATTAAGCAATATTCAATGTAAAACATACCTTGAATATAAGTTGTTCCACTGCATGAACGAGGCGTTAGCTTCCTGAGAATTCTGTTCCTCCACGACGCCATTTTCAAGTGTGGTACAATAAACGACGGAAGACGGCAAACACAACAGCCAACTGAAGTCAAGATAACCATAGAAATAAACTAAAGTTCTCCCTGGACCGTTCTGGTTATGTTTTTAAGTCCTCTATCGTCGGGATAACGTACAAAAGAACGTTCTTCACTAGCAACCAGACACACCTCAAACGCTCCATTTTGTGTTTACTCATGACGTCACCAAAATAATAAATTTCTGCTTGGCGTGTCGACTGTATCCAAGTCGCTTTTTCGCAAAGCTTTGTTACAACAGGGTACAGGAATTGGAAAAATGCAACTGGAGCAAGTGGCCGATCAGTAAAACATAGTCAGTCTCTTAGACACAACAATGCAGCAGCTGCTTGGGCTGATTTTAAACAAAATCAGCAATCACAAACATCCATAGCCACTAGTTTGAGTCAGGCTCGGAAAGATCAAGTTTGCCAAAACAGGCACTATATCAAGACGCTTATTAAAGCCTTGCTTTACTGTGCTTTCCAAGAAATTGCGTTGAGAGGGACAGGGAAGGTGATAATTCTAGAATTAATTATAGAGGCAACTTCTTGGAGCTTATCGATGTAATTAGTCATTATGACCCCGTAGTAAAGAATAAACTTGAGTTTGGTCCAAGGAATGCTATGTACACATCCCATGCCATTCAAGATGAGCTCTTGAAATCATTAGCAACAAATTAGTGCACATGATCTGCCAGAGTAAAAGAAGAAGGGTTCTATACCATCCTTTGTGATGAATCTAGGGACACTGCTAAACAAGAGCAAATGTCATTTGCAGTTCGTTATGTTGACATGACAGATGGGTGTGTCCATGAGCACTTTCTCACATTCATCCAAGCTGAAAGCTTAGATGCAAAGAGTTTATCGTCTTACATCAAGAGGCTAATCACAGAAAATGATTTTGATACCAATAAGATGGTTTATTAGTCAAGGGTATGATGGGGCTAGTGTGATGAGTGGTTGCTGCACAGGTGTCCAAACTCGAGTACCAGAATTTGCTCCTTATGCGGTATACATCCACTGCTATGCAATTGTCTTAAACCTTGTGCTAGTCGATTCAGTGAAGTCTGTGACCTCTGCAAGCGAGTTCTTCATGCTATTAGAAGCCCTTTATGTATTGGTGTTTACAAGTAACAAGCTCCTGTTTGCTGCTGTCTTACGTGCAACATGGCCACAGCCTTCTCTGTATACTGCTGGTAAAAAGCTGTTCATGACGTAAAAGCTGCCCGTTGGCTGGTGGCCGCATGCAGAAAAACTTCCATATAGGGAAGTTTTTTGACGCGCAAGGCGGCGGAGTTTACGTTTGGCTATTACTGCACGGGCGATTGGAGTTGAACGCTCCTTCCTCTTATGGGCTCCTGCTTGTGAATATCATTATTGGGCGCAAAAGGGGGGTTCGTGCGCACCTCTGGATCTACCCTAGATCCGCCACTGTCACTTGTTCTCACTATAGAAGAAGTTGCTCAATCCTCTTTTAGTGAATACTCACAGGTAGTTGAAGCACGAGGCTTGTGTCACCAAATCAAGTCATTTTCCTTCATAGTATCTTTGATCACCTTTGATCGAATACTGATGTGCACCAAACAGCTATCTGACCAACTACAGAGTAGTTCTATTGACCTCTCTAAAGCAAATGAGCTTGTAGTATCAACAAAGTCTTTGTTGTCTCACTATCGTTCTGACGAATATTGGGAAAAGGTATATATAGTTATGCACTTCAAGTGGCAGAATTGCACAATATTGTTGTTGAAGTATCCACTAGGAAAAGGAAAAGACCAGCTCGCTTAACTGAGAATGCAGTAGTGGATGACAGTATTGGTATCAAAGAAACTCCATCAACCAAAGAAGAGTTTAAAACAGTTATTTTACCCTGTGTTAGATCAGTTTCTTCATGAGTTAAACAACATATGTCACGAATAGTGCCATCTTGAATGGTATAATTATTTGCTTGCACTCCTTCAAATTCGAATTTTTTATGTCTTGATGACCTGGAGGCATTCGCGGAGAAGTATGATATTGCAGCAACGAGTCTACTAGTAGAAGTTGACTTAATAAAGCAGAGGCTCACCACAGACGACTCTTTGGCGATGTTTTCCAAGTATCTTCACTCTTGCCAGCCAGCGTACAGCACACTATACCACCTGACACAAATTGCTCTGACAATAGCTGTCACAAGTGTGGAAGCTGAGCGGTCCTTCTCTGCTCTCAAGCGC
The DNA here is from genome assembly GCA_964017065.1 of Haliclona indistincta. Lineage (NCBI taxonomy): Eukaryota > Metazoa > Porifera > Demospongiae > Haplosclerida > Chalinidae > Haliclona > Haliclona indistincta. Next base: position 1,058,969 of record OZ024789.1, read on the forward strand.
ATAAAGACTCGCCTCAGGAGTACAATGGCACAAAGCCGTTTATCAAGTCTGGCGGTCTTGTTCATTGAGCGCAAAATTGCACAGAAAATAGACCACGACGATGTAATTGACGAATTTGCCTATTCTGACAAGAACCGAAGAATTGTTTTGTACTAACATAATAACCATTGGACACGCCTCTTATACTAATTAATAATTGTTAATAATTGGGTTACACCTTTTTAATTAATTTTCCCTCCCTAAAGTAATAGGCTAGATCCGCCACTGAGCATGCAAGCAGCAGAACCATGGATTGTACTGTAGCAGCATAGAGTACATGTAGCTAAAATGCATTATTGTACAAGCTGTTGTAATAAAGATACAAGCTGTTTACTGAAGACCTGCATAGACTGCATCAACGCTTGCTCGCTCAGGTTCACACGACGAGCGAGATGAGTCTGAAGACGCTTTCACTCGCTAGTTTCATTACTGCTTATGGAGTCGTGTGAGCAGCATTGTCACAAACAAGCGCGATGTAACCAGCTGTGGACAGTATTGTCGCTGAAGGAAGCCCGAACGCTCGCAACGGCAGTCCAGGCGAGCAAATCACACCATAACTTGAAAACAAAGCCTTTAATCGCAATTCTGCCAAATTTGTTTTCATAAACTACTGAGATCTACCCATTGCCAGAAATTCTGGGACACGGAGTTTAATGTTTCAGTATACTGTTCCGTATACTAACCTTAGTTAATGTATTACGGGAATTGAGAGCGACCTGAAAACGCATCGTCCAAGGCTAACTAACGTCTGGAAAGCTTAGTTCGACCTGGAAACATGCTCTAGAGACTCGTGGCTAGCCTGTTGTATGCATAGCTAAGCGCTTGCACACGCGGTCTTTTTTCCCCCGACGATCGTCAGCGCTCTCATTCTTGTAATACATTAGTACGTGAATTTCGAGCATTTTCAAAATTTCTTACAAGTTCTACCAGTTTGTAACAAAATGTGCGCCTTAGCTCGATCCGGATTGTTGCTCACAACTATTAACAGACTTGCTTGATGCTTGTTTTAGCTCTGGTAGACGTGCGCATATTTTTCCCCCAGAGGCAAAAATTGGTGACTTTTGTGCTGATAATTAGAAATTTCAAAATTCGGTATTCACTGATACTAGCTTTATCGTAGCTATTCTTCCTCAGCGGTTCACCACAGTCTTTCTAGTCAACTTATTGTGCTTTCTAGATGTGTAGATTACTGTTAAAATGTTCTGGTGTGCAAAATATGAAAAAAGTGCTCATGTCCAAAAAATGTATTACATTTCTGGCAATGGGTGTTGCTAATTTCAGTGCTTAGTAGCAAGCGGTTGCTGGGATACGCATTGCAAACACACACACACAACTCACACAAACGAACAGACTACTGTATGCCTACGTGGCTCTGCCCACCTCGGCATAATAACTAGTCTACAATAACTAGTCTATACAGCAGATAGCACATTGTTATAGAAATACCTTGTGGCAGGAGCGCATAATGAGATATAGCGCGGTAAGGGGTAGGTATAAAACGTGGAACATGGAATGGAATAGCGGAATGGAACGTCAAACGGTAAAAAACCTGAAGGACACTTGATTTCACTTGTTCAGCTTGAATCATAGCCTAGACCTCACTTCTCTATCTATAAGTATAGAGTTGCCCAACGTAGTTTGATCTGTGTTCTGCAGTGTAGCCCTCAAAGACTAGCTGTATCTCACGTGCCACTTGGTCAGGCTCATCGTGAGCAGACTACTGAATCAAGTTCACAGAATCACTAGCTCTCTTTGTGATGGAGAGAGTGACGAGATTTTCGATTTATTATTTGAAGAAGCTGCTCGTTGCTACTAGCACTTCGTAACGCTCTATGGTAATGCGTCTAGCCATCGTTTTTGCAACCAACAAAGTGCAGTCTTTGCTCTGACTGGATATGCAATGCTTGTTCAGCCAAATCAACATGTGCGATGCTACGAGTGTGTTTTTCAGGCAACCATTTCTGCTCTCTCGTAAGTGGGCGTGGTGTATCCCGTAACCTTAAAAACCCAGCAGATACATGTACATTACTTCAAGTAAAGACTGGTGAATGACTCCCGACCACAGGTCGTAATACACATTTTTAGACAGAAAATCTACTGCATTACATCGAGTATCAACGGTATGCGAAGACATCCTTAGGAATCAACTCAAATGATAATTTAGGTATGCATAAGGTATTAGGGGTACAGTGGGATGCTGTGTTTAACACCTAACACTTTTATATCAGTGATGTGGCACCGGCAATGGTTGGTTTAGAACTATGTAAAAGAAGCGTAGTCAGTATTGCAGCAAAATTCTTTGATCCCCATGGTGTAGTTTCTCCTGTGACTATCATGTTCAAGATTTTCTGCCAACAATTATGTGAAGCCAAGGTAGAATGGGACGAACCCCTGACTGGAGATAATTCGATGGGAATCCCACGAGATTACTAGTGTTACAGAGCACGGAAGCCACCCAGGTGTATGTATCATGGTCTCGACACCACTCAACCCGTTCAGTTTAATCTCGTGGGATTCTCATCGAAAGCAAAATTTTGGTTCAGTCGTTTACGCCAAAATCCAAGACGAATCTCGTGTTGCCGTTGAGTTGCTCCCATTGGTAGAAGCAAAATTCCACGTTTAGAATTACTGTCAGCTCTCTTATTAGCAAAACCAATTACCAATGTTCACTCTGCCCTCTCTCAACGAGTGTTGCTTGGCGATCCAGTGTGCTACAGTGATTCGATGGTGTTTTTTTATTGAATTTATGGCTGTGAGCAAGAATGGAAACAGTTTGTCGAGAATGCAAGCAACAGTATTCCCATTTTGATTCCTTCACACCATTGGAGACACTGCACTGGTATTGAATACTCAGCTGACTAACCATCCAGTTTCACGTCGCTTACAGACATACCCTTGTGGCAGCATGGACCAGATTTTGCTGATGTCAAAGCAAATGTCTATGGCCCAATGTCTAAGGGACTCAATTCAGCTAGCAACCGCAGCCTGTGTCAAGGAACAGCAGAGCATTGTGTACCTAAAAACTGTCCTCATTAGCTGGCATGAAGGTGAGTGCGCCGCAAAATTTGTATTACAACTATTGGGCATAGCCGGTTGACGATCGATATCCATGAACTCATTGGAGCACTTCGCAAGCTTGATGTCACAATAAACTTAATGCTGATAATTATTATAAAAAAATTTTGGACTTCAGGCATACCGGCATCACATTGTGCTTAAAAAGATAAATTTATTTGAGCTCAATAATAAAATTAATAACAAACTTAGCTGAAAATTAATTATTTGACAAGTAGATGCCGGATTTGTCGAAACTTACTAATCAGTTCACACAGGCACAAGATGAAAGCTCACTTTTTAATAGTGAGCTAGCACAGTGTCTGACCAAGCCAGGCCAGCGTGCCACAAAGTGGCTGTGTGAACCAGGCAAGCCCACAAACATTTCTTTCAAGTACCAGTGATTGGTTTATTAGTGATATCTGCTTAAAAGAATACTTCCAAAAAAATGGCAAACAACACATCAAGCTGATTTTCATTCGACACCCAGTTTGACACCATTTTAGGCAGTGTTTACACGACAACATCAGGCGAAAACGAAGACTTTAGTATCTGTTTTGGTCGTGTGTTTACACCAAAACGACGAAGAAGCATAGGTAATACGGAGACTTATGAAAACGGAGACCAAAGTGGAGACCTCGAAAACGGAGACTTGAAAACGCTCGTATAAACAGCAAGAACGATTTTAAACTGTTTGTATGAGCATAACCCAGCCGTTATACTTGCAAAGAATGCTGGGAAGAGTCCTCAAACAACATCTATCTACAAAGAGTTTCTTCTTTCGCCTTGTTTCGTGCGTACAAGCAAACAGCAGCATGCTCGCCTTAAAATGCCACACCCACATTCCATGCAAAATGGTGTCATGTAAACAGCAAAAACGTTGCAGCTGAATACGCATACATTTTCCCGTTTTTAAACTGATCGTTTTAGTGTAAACATCACATTAACTATAATTTTTATTAACAGGAAGTATCCACCTGCATGTACAGCGACCCTGTGTGAAAGCTAAATAGCAGGGCAGTTAAGGGTACTCGGTCATTATTAATATTCATGAGGCGGCGTGGTTGCTATGGGCCAGATTTCCAGATTTAAAGCAGCTACGAACGCATCGCTAGCTGCATAACAACACGACTGAAAGTACTGCTTGTATACCAAGTTTTAGCGAGACAGCTTACCGGGAAGGACCACCTGAGGCGCGCTAAAAACCACGCATACTTGTTTAAAAAACTTTTTAGCAGAGCATGCCAGGATGCTGAAACCACGTTTCTGTGGCTATCTCGACACGAGGAATCCAGTAACGGAGAGCTTTTGGCAGTACAGCAGCGACAAACAGTACTTACGTAACTTATCTTGGGTGTTGAGTACGCAATTCGAAAAAAAAACTCTCCGTTGCAGTGTTGGCCACGTGTAGGTGACGATCTTGGCGCTGTATAAATGTACTCCAACGCTTCATGCTCGAGTTTTATACTGTTTTGTGCTTTCCCAGCACGTACACGAAGTACATCATACTACAAAGCGCGAAATGATATTCACAACCATGTGACGATATTCACAACCGCATAATGATATTCACAAATACTGACCGCCTGATGAATATTAATAATGACAGAGCACCCTTAAATACCCCCTCGAGTGCTCGCTTCACATGCCTGTATGAACACAGTATTATAAGTTTAAGTTCTACAATTATCATACCTGGACCAACTGTTACAATGTCTTTTTGATGTTTTCTATACAAAAAGGAAGCAGTCAAATTAAAAACTTATGCACAATTGTACACAAGATATCATATAGCCGGTAATTTCTATTAGTCAAAAAGGTTGTAAAATTTTTTAACAGTAAGGATACAGACTTCAACAGGACTTCAAATACAAAAGATCAAAGGTTCCATGCTATAGCACTTTATGATGTGTATAACCGGTTTATAAACCCATAAAACATACTTCAGACACAACCTTCAAATTTAATAGGAGGTACGAATTTGCGTTTACAAATTCGTACCTCCTAGGTGCCATTCTATAGAGCATGCGTAGACAAAAACAACCAGCATAGCTACGCGGCTGTCCAGCACACAGAACACCGCTACATACCTCAAAAGAGTTGGAATGTTTCCCATAAGCGTCATATAAATTCCCGTATTATTTTAGCGCTTACGTAACTACCTTGCACTCCAGAGTTGGCCCTGTCTACTGGACAGTCCATTTACAATCCATTAATGCTAATTAAATTCATTAGGCTCTTAGTGGGAATGAGTTATTATCATGATCAACATGGTCTCGCACAGGCTCACCCCAATTAAACAACTACGATTCATATTCTCCCGATAATTGACAAGTCACGTGTTTACATGAAAAAGATTATACATGTATAATGTACATTTTAAATAAAGCTCACATATCAGCTGGCTTTTCTATACATTCTTTCTCTTGCACCTGTCAGGAATGCAACGAACAAATTAGTACCTTTAGGTACCTCATGATCTGGTACAATAAAACACTATGATTAACACTATAAACACCATCACTACCGTATAGCCGGTTATTTTTGATGGGATGTTATTTTCAATTACAGACTGCAGTTCGAAATTAAATCCATGAAAATTTGAACCATACCAAAAATTTTGAAGACCGAAAATGTTCTCGTGCAAGCACATGCGAACAGATTGAGGCTTCTTACCAGAATCTGACGGTAGCAGCGGGTAGCAATAGCAGTAAAAACGCCAAGCGCCTCTGTTTGACAGAGAAATGTCTGTTGACTATGCATATTGCTGCACGCAGCTAGAGACTACTCGCACGATAAGCGCGGTACAGCAACTTAGACACCGCGGACACCGCGGTAAAGCAACTTCTCTAGCACAGTACAGCAACTTAGACACCGCAGATAAGCGCGGTACAGCAACTTAGACACCGCGGACACTGCGGTACAGCAACTTCTCTTCTACCATCTATGCTTCTACTCGGTGGTTCCATTTAACAATCATAAAACGTGGCTGGCGTGGTTTAACGACTACACAGCTCTCCAACATTTCGACGCCATTGAGTTCAGATGAAGGGCAATAAATTTTAGCCAGGATTTTATTTTCGAATGACGAGTGCATGCGTATCGAAAATTAAATCCAATCTAAAATATTACTAAAGAACTATTTGACCGTCGAAAATAACCGGCTATACGGGATGTCATGGCTTTGATAAAATTGTAAATACTAATTCACTATAATTTTGGTTTCCAAACTTGCTAAAAGTGCCTAAACATATCATTGTATTGTATCAACAAAAGTACAATAATATTTACTCTTACAATGGCTCCATGCAGGCCGGTTTTCACTATAGGATTAAGCCAAATGGATCAAATGTATATTTTTGACCAACAATATTAACTGGTGCCCGCAGACAAATTATTTGTTTACACACATGTCAAAGCACCTACTTACCCTAATAGCCAAATGAAGCACAGGTCATTTGAACCTTAAACAAATGCATTTATCACTAGCACGGATTCTGGATGGCTCATCTTTGCATACAGCTAGTGTGTAAGCTTATACTACAGTTCAATGTAATTCTAGAATCTGATTGGTCAGTTGGAGGATAATAAATCACGTATTCTTCCGCAGGAACTTGTATTTTTCCGCTGGAACTCATGATCATGTTTTCCTCTGTCATGAGTTTCTTTTGTACAGGTACTAGCTTTGGTAGTTACTGGGCCAGTATGTGTTGTGTTCGCTTCTGGCATGGGCAGCACAGCATCTATAGACCCGGGTACTTGGCTACGATCGATGCAACGATAAGTTGACTTTTTGTGCATGGAAAACGTAAGAAAGCAAGTAACTTACCACGTTTTGCTATGTTGACAGGTTAAAGATTGCCCAATAAACGCACACAGCACGTACAAAAGACCGCTGGACTCTAGTAACTCAGTATCATTCTAAACGTTCGTTGGAGTCCAAGTTCAGCCATTGCCATGTGTAACGCAAAGCGGCGTTTGTGGGTGTGGCAGCCGGGTCACAGCACGTGTTTTCTAGCAAGAAGAAACGCTCATGCTACAGGAACTCAGCAGCTTTGGGACGGTCATCAACCATTGTTTTTCAAAAAATATCTGCGTCGGTTTATTGTTGCCATGTAGCTGTAGTATAAATACCTTAGACGACGAATCATCGGCAACTACGGGAATTAGAGCGCCTTGGCAACCGAAATAGACGCCCTCGCGCTACGCGCTCGGAACGTCTATACATCGGTTCCCGCGGCACTCTAAACCCCGTAGTTGCCTCGATCCGTCATCCAACCTATATTAATGCCTATGCCTGAACCACAAATACACAAAACAGCAGTCCAAAGTGCTTAAACTGAAATTTCCTCAATCCTGGTATACCGGTTAAGGGCTCGAACATGGTTGCCTTAATGTTTTTTCATAATTCTCATAATAAAATTATTATGCCTGCAGTTGTGCCTGATGAAACCTGATAGATGTGTTGTGCTACATAATTATAATTAAGGGAGATTGAAGCAAAACTATGACTGGTTTTCTTGCCAGGCTACTGTAACAAGATTTCTTTCAAAGGTACTCTATATGCAGTGCAGTTTAGACTAAAGCTATAAAAGGTCACATGTCGCTTTCTCAGACTCATAATGCATAATAAAGGGTCACAAATACAGGATATTTTAGCATGTGCATATGTCACACTCACAATCCACCAGTTCTTCTTGTCGTGGTCTGAACGAATGGATCCATTTATACAACCTTCCATTTTACAGTGTACATACTGGTGATTGTCTTCAAATTTCCATCGTGCAAAATGAAGAGGCAGACTTGACTCTAGTCCACGCGGACAGTACAACCCAAATTTCCAGCTGATTTTTTGGGTACTAAAAAGAAAGTCAACTTTTTCTAACAAAGCCCAAACTTTGGAACGGAATTTTACAGTCAAGCAACGGTTAATACCTGATCCGGGAATAATATGAAACTCTAAATGGCTATACAGACTACGAATCTCGACAAGTAGCAATCCTCCTTCCTTGCCTCCACTAAATTGAAAGCGAATTCGATTCCGAGATCGCTTGGTGCAATCATCATCTAGCATTAAATCGTGGTGTTGAGATAAACTAACAACTAAAGCTTGAAAAAAGCCGAGAGGAACAAAACCAGTAGATGGTATGAGAAGAAGAGGTGAATAGAGAAGATCAGAAAGGAATTTTGAGTCGCTGGACTCCTTCTTTACGTTGGGGTCAGATTTTAGGAGGGATGGCATAAAGTAGACAGTTTCGTCATCTGTATTTCTAACATCTTTGTATAGAATATAACGAGACTCTAGTAACTGTACAATTTCATGCGTTGGTATTTCCTCTTTGCAAGGTTCACTTTTGCTTGAAGAGCATATCTTATTTATCAAATGCTCTGGGATTTCTCCTGTTTTTCGAATGCGCTCTGATGTTTCTGTATACCCTTTCTCAGCTCCAAACGCAGACTTAATCATTTCTGCTGGCAGTTTCATAATGAGGTTGACATTGACAATGATACGATCACCAAGCAAATTAGGGTAGTGAAGGATAGTGCCAAAATTGTTATGTAGGTACTGAAGGACCTGAGAAACATCGTCTTCAGAGATATCACAACTCTTAGCTATCTTCACACAATCATCATAAGAGCAAAATCCAGGAGATTCTTCATATTCTACGCGGAGAATGAGATGTAGCAGTAAATAAGATGTGGGAATTGGTTCTTGTTGGAATCGATCATTAACAGTTTCCGTAATTAGTTTACGAAGCCCTTCTATGTCACTAGAATCTTGACTCACATTATCGATAGGATGTATGTACTTTTTCTTTTTCGGCCTATCATTCTTAACTGCTGGACACAAAATATCCTTCTCCATAAACCAGGCATCTTGAAATGACCTTTGGATTGAGTCTTCTATAGCAAGCAGTTTATCTTCTTGGGTCGGGTCGGAGTGAGTCCCAATGAGAATGGCTGCCGGCATGTGGTCTCGACTAGTCTGGAGTGAGGAGATGGTGCACAGAGCACGCTCGATGATCTCCCTGGGAGTGCACTCTGATTCATACTTGATTGGTTCAGACCGATCTTTAGGTCTATAAACTTCTGGGCATGGTTTGTCTAGATCGTGTGTGACGTTTAAAAAAATTAGGTTCAGTGCAGGGCCATGTAATAGGAGAGGAAGAATATCGTGAAACTCTTGCTGTCCCCCAATATCGACAATGTGGAGAAGAGTAAGAAAAACAGAATCTTTAAGAAAATGTTTGATTGCGCTCCAATCACCAGCTTTGACACGTTCAGTAAGTGCACCAATTGCTCTATCTTTTAGATCTTGCCCAGGTTGTTGGAGAGGAATAGATGTGTCAGTGGCTAAAGACTCAGACTGCCTTGTTTGTAGGATAACTGAGCTGCTACTGGTGCTTGTGCTGGTGCTATTGCTATTTCTGGGGGATGACAATGGTTTGTTGACAAGATAGCTGAATAAGTCACGAAATTGCTCTTCTATTCTTTGGTCTCTCCATCCAGTCTCACTAGCTATCACTGATGACACCAGTACTGACACAGGAGAATCGATACCGGTACTAGAAGAAAATTTAATTTCCTCTGGTGATAGACAAACAATTTCATGAGTAAGACGACGTCGGGTCGAAGTTTTACCAACACACGAAGGTCCAATCAAAAAAAGCTTAAGTGAGCGGACTTCTACTTGATCGTGACTATTGATGTATTTCTCTACTATCTGCTTCCCAATATTCCCTATACAAAAACAAAATTAGAAACGATAATACAATAGGAATGCACAGTAGTATGATCTAGACACGTCACACACGGCAGTGCATAACACACAGTAAGTCCCTATGTACAATGCTTCCAGCTTAGGAAGACCAATCGTGGTTTTGAAATTGTTTTTATCACAAAAATTGTAACTAAAGCTTCTACAGTACCACTCTCGTGCAAGTTCATACACACGTGGGGTTCACCTGCGAGTGGCTCGTGAGTAACACGAAAATGACGACCGCGCGCGAGACAGTAATGCAAAGCCCGCACATCAATGGGCAGTCCCGAGTGCGCGTGCAAGACCTCACGCATCGCGCTCGCGTGTGCGATTACATACACGATAACATGAAGCTCTCGATCTACCGCGCATATTTAAACCAGGTAGCGCTTTATAATCGCTGACAGTTGCTCGTCACGCAGGAGAAGTCATGGCATTGAGGAGAGCTTGCGCAGTCGCAAGCAGCAGCGCCAACCCACGCGCTGGTGCAGTTCGAGAGAGAAGACACAATCAGCGTCGTGCCCCTATAGCGTGTTTCCTCTCCACCACGCAAAGAACTCGCCACAGGAGTGCGCCGCACAGTGGAGTGGGCTCGTGGGAAATTCTACCCCGGTTTAGTCCTGGCTATTGGTAAGGCTTATGTTCATGCTCTATACGCTGTATCATTGCTGTTTGTGCGTGTAGGGACAGAAAGTGAAGTTGCTAAAGCAGCAGAAATGACCGGTGATGTGGAAGGTAATTAAGGAAGAGGTAGAGAAAAGCACTGAGAAGACGATAACAGAAAAAATCCATAGGGAAGAAAGGCAAGGAAGAGAAGCGAGGAGAGGCTATGGAGAAGGAAAAGCGACTAAGGAAAAGAAAAGCTGACCTGGTAAACCATATGACAGCTATACTAATAACAAATTTTAGGGCAAGGCTATCAAAAAAGAAAGAAGGATTCTGGATTTGAAATTAAATGTCTTGGGTCACCTGTGCCCTCTCAGCTATATTATGAGAAAGAGAAAGACACTTAGCAGAGAATGAGGAGAAAGGAGACTCGTATAAAGAGAACAAAGAGCTGACTTGGAGCAGAAAGAAACTCAGTAGAACTTTACTTCCCCATATAGATATCTCTTCCTCGTCAGAATCTGAATCTGATACATGTAGTTCTTTGTGCAGTAGTCCAGTTGTCAAGAAGGTATGTACTTGAGACTGTTTCATAGTATCATAGTATTCGAGACTGAATCATACAGCGCTTTGAAGATAGGTTGTCAGAAGGAAACAGACAAGAGTGCAGCTTGTGGTCTGAACAATAATAACACTACAATAACTATAGCTCACTGACCATTGTAATAGTAAACTGTTTTCTAGTGAAAACCTATCTGCAAAGCGCTGTAGTATCATAGTATACCTATTTACCTACTTATGTACTATCACAACAATGTACATGTCAAGTACTTACAGTTTGTTTACATTCCAATGGGTAATTACCAGTATAATCAATGTACTATACAAGTTACTGTACATACACCTGCTACTAAAATCATTTGTTTATTGCACAGGCCATCACTCTGCGTGAGGTAAGAAGTCCTATCCATTTCAACCAAGATGCCGAAACGGATCTTTAGGAAATAAAATCTGCTGTATATGCCATCAAAGCTATAGTACATGAAATTAAAGTCATCTCAAAGAACAGTCATCTCAAAGAACAGTCATCTCACTCGCAGCCTCGTTTTCAACAGCCTCAGCCTAATTTTCACTAATCTCACTTTCAGCCACCTGCCTACTAAAACTATGAACAGACATGGTATATGGAAGATCAGACTCCTCCACCACTTCCGGCACCTTTACCACTTCCGCCATCTTTACCACTTGCACCAACTACTCCAATAGATAACAAGGAAAATACAGAGTTCACATTTGCTTTCCTTAAGGATGTCAAGTAAAAAAGTTGCTCGAGAGCCAATTTAGCTTCAAAGGTAGTCAAACAACTGTTCACGAAGGAGGAGCGAAAAACTTGAATGTGAAAGGAGTGGTTGGGAAAAGTCAGCTCAACCCTAATTGTTTGATCAAAATCAAGGAATCAGTATTCCAGATATGGCCTAATGAGACTGGAGAGACTCAAAGTAGCGCATGGAACCAATGCTGCAAAGCCATAGACGAAACTGGTAGGCGGCTGAACAGGAAAAAGGCTGAACTATAACTCTGAACTCTAACTCAAACAGTCTGCACCATTCACTTAATTAGTTACATGTACATGTGTATGTCTTACTAATAACTAAATTGATGAATTCAAAATTGAGTGAATGTAGTGAATGTGTTAGCTTATGGATTGGTGACAGCAGATATAGTCAATGTGTTAGCTTATGGATTGGTGAAAGCAGATGTAGTGAATGTGTTAGCTTATGGATTGGTGAAAGCAATGTGTTAGCTTATGGATTGGTGAAAGCAGATATAGTCAATGTGTTAGCTTATGGATTGGTGAAAGCAGATGTAGTGAATGTGTTAGCTTATGGATTGGTGAAACCAGATGTAGTCAATGTGTTAGCTTAAATGGATGGCCTTAGCTTGGTAACACTACACATATTATAGTAAGATGTGTTGTGTAATTTGCTTACGACAATAGAAGGTTGTTGTGAGTTAGCTATTGAACAATAAAGCACCAAAGGTGCAGATGCCTCGGTGCAGTAGCATGTATGCTAGCATGCAATTAGCAGATGCATATGACAGCACGTATGCATGAATGCAGTAGATCCATTGAAGCATAAAAACAGTATCGTAGAAGCATGCAATACAAGCTACAGTAGAAGTGACCAGCAGATCCATGGAACATGCAGGCAAGCAGCAGCAGATCATAGCAACAGTGCTATGGAAGCACAGGCTAGTGGCAGCTATCCAGCAGCAGATCATAGTGACAGTGCTATGGAAGTGCAGGCTAGTGGCAGCTATCCAGCAGCAGGCAAGCATGCAGCAGATCATAGTGACAGTGCTATGGAAGCACAGGCTAGTGGCAGCAGCTATCCAGTAGCAACAGATCATAGCAACAGTGCTATGGAAGTGCAGGCTAGTGACAGCTTATCCAGCAGCAGGCAGCAGATCATAGCAACAGTGCTATCGAAGCGCAGGCTAGTGGTAGCTATCCAGCAGCAGCAGCAGCAGATCATAGCAACAGTGCTATCGAAGCGCAGGCTAGAGGCAGCTATTCAGCAGCAGCATGCAGCAGCAGATCATAGCAACAGTGCTATATGGAAGCACAGGCTAGTATAGCAGCTATCCTGCAGCAGCAGCAGCAGCAGCAGCAGCAGCAGCAGCAGCAGCAGATCATAGCAACAGTTCTATGGAAGCGCAGGCTAGTGGCAGCTATCCAGCAGCAGCAGCAGCAGATCATAGCAACAGTGCTATGGAAGCACAGGCTAGAGGCAGCTATCCAGTAGCACCAGATCATAGCAACAGTGCCATGGAAGCACAGGCTAGTGACAGGTATCCAGCTGCAGCAGATCATAGCAACAGTGCTATGGAAGTGCAGGCTAGTGGCAGCTATCCAGCAACTGTACAAGCTGTTGTACAAAAGTTTTATTGAAGCCAAACAGAATAATGCTCAAGTGTAGCTGGGCGTGACTGTAACTGCTCTGCTCGCTCCGACTCACCTGTCGAGCAGCTAAGTGAACCCAAACACGCTTTCGCTCGCTAGTTTCACTGCTGCCAATGGAGTCGCGCGAGCTGTACTATCACAGATCAAGCCTTCAAGTTGCACTGTAGCCATCTGTAGACAGTTTTGTCTATGAAGTAGGCCCGAGCGCTCAAGACGGCTGTTTAGGTTAGCAAATCACGCCATAACTTCAAAACAAAGGCTTTAATAGCAAATCTGTCAAATTTGATTTTCATAAACTATCGAGATCTACCTGTATTGCAAGTTTCAGCGCTTAGTAGCAAGCGGTTGCTGAGATACGCATTGCGAACACACACACACACACAAACGAACAGACTACTGTATGCCTCGTGGCTCCGCCCACACCTCGGCATAATTAATAAAACTTCTATAACAACACAAAGAGATATGACCTCTTAAAGAGTTGTTTACCAAACTTAGTACAGGCATATATAGCCATTATGTGTTTTGTTGCAAACTAGTTTTGTGTTCCTGTTGACCTTATGTTGCTGGCAGGTTGAAATTTTTATACAGCAGCAACCTCTATGTTTAGCTGTTAGTTATAATGTACACAGGTACTGTGGGATTGTCTATTGGGGTAAAGTCTTGACAAACAAGTGACTAAAATTAATGTCTAAGTCAGATGGTGAATCTAGAGCTTAAGCACCTAAATTTTTTCCTAACAGACAGGCCTCACCAGGTGTACCTGGAACACAAATGCTAATAATACAAGTAGAAGCGTATCAATAACTGCTGAAGCCTTACAATATGGCTTTTCAAGAATATTAGGAGGTGTATACCGTAAATTAGGAAATTTTCGAGTAAAAAATTTTCGTGGGTCGACCTGCCCCACGAAACTATTTTAACATCGAAAATTTATCAATCTGTCGGAGAGCGTACACAGTTTCTAGACAACACCTGACTGTTGGTGCTGACAGCTGTAATGATGCTTGTATTCATGGTTATTGTGTATACAAGAGTGTAGGAGCCAGCTGAAAAAAAGAATCCTGCCCATTTGTTCGCCAGTCCAGGCGCTGGCGATGGCCAGAGACGCTGGATCAGAGATGCTTCTGACAGCAAAGTAGAAGGTAGCTCACAGTCGCTGGCTAAAAGTAACTCCAGACAGACAGTATTTCAGCTGTAACCAGCTCTTGGGCATAAACTTCCAGCATACAACTCGCAAGTCAGCATACATGTGTTTGACAAATGTTCGTTGTTAAAAAATTTTCGTGGTTGATCCTAACCACGAAAATATTTTACCAACGAAAATTCCCGATTTAGGGTAGTATGTGGGACTTTCAAGTATGCTTATTAGAATGTAAACAATTGCACAAATGTACCTGTAGGGTAACACGCTAGCACAACCATAATTTGCAAGTCAATTGTAAACTTTTTGCGTAGCTTTTCCATCAAGACGCATGCGCATTGACGAAATGTAAATGGATTTGTACAGTCAAATGTACATGCATATAGCGTGCTATGGTTGTGAGCTTGAAACAACGGATTTGCAAACTATGCATAGCGTCTAACAGCATTAGTTTAAAATACAGCCAGCTTGTGAGAAAGATTCAGAAACAACCTACTGAAACCAAGACCAAGCATCTATCTAGAATGTATCAACAAACAATGCATCCAAGCAATGCAGTGAAGGGTTACTGGAAGAGGAGGAGTGAACTGGTTCAAAACACCAACTGAGAGCCCAGATTGATCTCATGCAGTGTACGTATTAATTGCATTCATATCAATTTTCTTTTGGATTGTACAGCTACTAGTTACTATAGAACAAACATCAGTAACCGGAGGCTTCGCCATTGACCTCTATCACTTTAGGGATGACTTTCTGTACATGGCTGATGTATTTCCTACAAACAGCTGGTGTCATGCTCTTCCATAATCTCTTAATTCCATCTATATAAGAGTGTCCATGTTGGTTGGCTTGTACTGGTGCCTCAGATAGTACTTAAGTGATGCCCAAACATTCTCGATCGGGTTTAGGTTTGGGCTCTCTGCTGGTGTTTAAACCAGTTCACATCTTTCTCTTCCCACCGATGACCATCAGGAAAGACCTCTTTTAATAGCCCATTCTCCAGTATCGAACAATATCTGGTGGAGTTCATTATTCCAGTAAAAATCACAACTGGTGTAGCACCTCTGCTTGAAATGCCTGCCCAGATGTGCACTTTTGTTGGATGCTTTGGCTTAGGTTTGAGCTTCCTTGGCTGCTTCTGCTTCCGGAAGCAGATCCTAGCATGATTGTCCAGCCGTACACTGGACTCGTCGGACTCGTTTAGCCTTGCCTGAATTCTCATCACAGCAAATCCTTTGCTTCTTAGCAGCACTGCTCGATTTCTAGCCGTCTTCGCTAACCTAGTCATTTTGCACTGAGCACATTCGTCGTCTTACACGCGCGTCAGCGCGGGTCAATTTTTCCCTTCGCGCGATATCATACACATGCCCGCGTGGCTAACAGTAGTAGCACGTAAATACTCGCGAGCCACTCGGAGGTGAACCATGTGTGTATGAACTTGCGCGAGAGGGGTACTGTATAGCGCGAACGTGTTAAAGTCAAACATGATCGCTTACTAGCTCACCACTACATTAGCTGTCCCTAAGCTTAGTAGTATCAGTGTGATTTTCATTCTAAATGCTTGCATATACTCTTTGAACAAGCGCTTGTTTTTCAAACACATCTGCAATTATGTTCAACTGTGTTCACGAACACGTTCGCTTTACATGCATAATGTTGCATTTGGACAGTACTATAGCATTGAAACTTGTTAAGGTGGCGGTGCACTTAGTTAATATTCAACACCCACGCAACGTGTGTTTTATTAATAACTAGATTTTATAACTACAGCGATTTACATAACAGTATGGAGGAAATAATACATGAAGCGTCTGTGGCTGCTATCTCCACTGTCGAGCAATAGATCGACGCGCTTCAAGCGCAGCAGCATGCAGCGCCACCTTGCGCTCAGACGTACAGAGCGAATTTCCGTAATAAGATCTAGATTTTTTGTTAAGGAATTTTTTCTGGTCTAGGTTTGCTGTTTTGCCGCGTTAGCAAAGGAGTATCGAAAAATCGCTCTGTACGTCTGTGCGCGCTGGAATTTGTTAGCTGTAAACGGAGTTCTTTCCGGAGCAAGCAAGCAAGCCAAACTTGAGATAGCAGCCACAGACCGGTCTATACTGGGCGAGCTCGCTGCTCCACGTTAGCTAACACTTCGTGACTGAAACTTGCTATAATCGATGTATATCGATAGACAAACACAATGCATACTGGAGCACGCCTGTACAAAATAGCATTGCTAGAAAATAAAGCTACTTGTAAAGTTATGAATCTCATTAAATTGGCGCACCGCCACCTTAAATAATAGCTTAGATAGATATCTAGATAATTTTCATAGGTAGATATCATGCATTGACATTTTGAGTGTAGATTTTGTCTTACCAGGTGATGCAGGAGGGGCATCAGCGGTGGATTGATTGGTTGTTGGCTGAGTGCTGGGTGAGTCAGATGGTTGATCTGAGAAGAGACAGAAACTGTAGATACAACTAAGGTATCAATTTTGTATACTTACAGTACAGGGCTTCTTATCTAGAGTGCCCATTTTTCTGTTTCACCACGTTACATAGCTAGTATGTACATTAAACATATACCCTCTTATGTATTTAGACAGATTGCAAGATCAGATATGCAATATACATGAGCTACTAGAGCGTCTTCCCAATGCAGCTAATACAATGGTACCATGCATGTTTTTTTGTCAATGAGATCTGCAGGACGTCATAAAGAATCACACCCACCGCACTAGTAGCTTAAGCCATTAGAGCAGAAAGCACTTCGTGGTAGGTTGGAAGCTTCTTTCCCAATGTACTCATCATACAATCACATTCGAGCGCACTAAAACAGCTAACGCTCTTGATTTACTTGAAGTGCACCACTTAATGACATAGTAGCACAGCCAGGAACACACAAGGGAAGGAGCGTTCAGCTGCGATTTATCCAAACATAAACTCCGCCGCGATGCATTAGTTTACTACAGGAGAGTGACGTAGGTAGTTTAGTACACGCCCAGCAATGTAGTCAGACTCAGAGTCAATATTACTGTCTCCTGCAGCTGCCTGCAGGTAACAAAATCATCTGGAAAGGCTGCGCAATGGTTACTGAAGACTGATGTCACACGTTGGCTATTAGCATGACTGTGTTTCATCATAACTATCCCTACTTAGAGTATAGCTCAATGTTATTGACCAATCAGATTTATTAGATCCGAGGATCTATTTGCTGTAGAGACCATCCGCGAACGGATAGAGTCCATCCGCGAACAGATAGAGTCCTTCCACGAACAGATAGACCACAGTTTGCTTAGTGAGAGTGCATTCATAACAAGCCATAAAAATTGTTAGTACAAGAACACACTTGTACACGTGTGAGCGTGAGTGAGTTCCAGAAACTAACTTTTTGTTGCGTCAGAAAGCCACTAGTAGACGCTAAAGCGATGGCGGAAGGATGGTAGGAGACGAGACAGAGTACCAGCAAGGTGTAACAAGACACGGAAAGCCGTTTAGCGACGTACTCTAGCTAAACTCGCCTGTGTTTTCCCATCGCTGAAGTAAGGCCGTGTTCTTTACAAAACATTTGCGCAGCGTCCAAAATTCCTTGTTGGATAGCAACGGTTGCTATACTCTAAGCCGGTTAGAGACCTCGGCCAACGGGATCTACGCGGTATAGAAACCCTCGCGTCGCCATAGAGCCCTCGCGCTACGCGCTCGGGTTCTATATGGCTTCCTCGGGTTTCTATACCGCG
Source organism: Haliclona indistincta (assembly GCA_964017065.1). NCBI lineage: Eukaryota > Metazoa > Porifera > Demospongiae > Haplosclerida > Chalinidae > Haliclona > Haliclona indistincta. Next base: position 1,077,261 of record OZ024789.1, read on the forward strand.
TAGATCCCTTGGCCTCGGTCTCTAACCTATACATAGGGAGGCACGGAAGTGCCTCCCTATGTAGGGATGAACGAGAAAACAAGATGGCGGCTACATACAATGTATTAGCGTTCAAACGCTGATATTTCGCCTGGTGTTGAATTTTATACGTCTTTAGACACTTAGATCTGCTCTCTGTCGTTGCCCCATCTTACAGTAGGAAGGAGATTGCTCGAAATTCTTACTAAAGTGACGAACCTGGAAATGGTGAAAATCGAGTTTCGTCATCTTCGTTTTCTTCTTTCTTACTTTCTTACTTCTTTCTTTCTTCCACTCGCCTAGCGCCTTTACGCGAGCAGTGCCGAGACCAAAACATCCACGAACAGTCGTGAAATTCTCCTGGCATGTGCCTTTTGAGCTTTGTTTTTAGCGTAACGGCGATCTAAGTTCCGCGATTTCTCGATCGTGATCCATTGTCAGCTTAGTGTTAGACGCCATTATTGTGATTGTGCAATACGCACATGACCAAGCAATGGGTAGCGCACGTGACCAAGCAGCTAAAGTATCGCTGCGCCATGTAGATCACTATCACGGAGAACACACACCCAGCATTTGTCTGGAGTCTTCGAAGAACGGTATAAGCTCGTGTAGGATCGCCATTCTGCACTTGCCAGATAATTATAACTGCCGTGTAGGTCTACAAACAAGTGTGGGCGGGGCTCGTATGCACTGCATGTATGCGACTGATACGTACAGCTTAACAATTTTAGCTACAAGTTTAAGGTGGCGGGATACCGTTTTAATGAGATTCATGACTTAGCAAGTGGCTATTTCTTTTTAAGCAAAGTCTATCTGTGCAGACGGAGTTGCAGTGTGTGCTTTGTTTGTCTATAGATAGGCATCGATAATAGCAAGTTTCAGCCACGTAGTGTTCGCCATCATGGAACGACGAGCTCGCCTGTGAAGACTAAACACGATCGAGTTTTTACAATTTTTCTTTAGTTGTGTGAAAAGTACGAAGCTAAAACTGCTCATGCAAGCTCATCTACTATCTGTGGAGGAGCCTGCGTATGGATTTCGCCGAGCAGTGCTCACACGCGATACTACAGCTGCGTACTCTGTACTGTCTGGCAGTACGTAGCTGCAGTATCGCTAGCCTCGCCTCCAGGCCACTCCCCCAAAGCTGAGAGATGGCCAGGTACAGACTGTCTGCGCATGCTCCAAAATTACACCAAAACTGGTGTAATTAGTAAAACACCGTGTACGTTCCGTGAATTTGTTCGCGCACGTTTAGATATACGTCCGTTCCAACTTACATCAACAATGACTAGCGCTCAGCTAGCGCTACTGTTACTGCTACCGATACCTTCAATGACGCTGTAAAATATGCTCTTGAGAGAGTTGGCAAAGCTGGAATGGTGCTGCTCGTACGCGATATTACAGCAACGCAGGCTGTGCTGTCTGGCACCACGTAGCTGTAATATCGCGTACGAGCAGCGCTCGGCGAAAACATCGCATGGATTCCTGCACAGATGCCAGATGAGCATGCTCGAGCAGTTTTAGCTTCGTACCTTCCGCACAACTAAAGAAAGAGTGTGTACAATCAATCGTGCTTAGTCTTCACAGGGTAAGCTCGTAGCTCCGCGATGGCTAACACTGCATTGCTGAAATTTGCTATATTCGATGCCTATCAATAGGCAAGCAAACTGCACGCAGCGACTCTGTCTGCACGAGTACCCATGGCTAGGAAAATACAAAAATCATGAATATAATATTATCTTATTATTAGTGTAGATATTGCGCGCATGCGTAGACAGTCTGTACCAGGCTATATTATTATGATATCTAGCCTGGAGGCGAGGCTACAGTATCGCGTACGAGCATTGCTCGGCGAAATCGATACGCAGGCTCCTCCACCAATGGAAGATGAGCTTGCAAGAGCAGTTTTAGCTTCGTACTTTTCACACAACTAAAGAAAAATTGTAAAAACTCGATCGTGTTTAGTCTTCACAGGCGAGCTCGTCGTTCCGTGATGGCGAACACTACGTGGCTGAAACTTGCTATTATCGATGCCTATCTATAGACAAACAAAGCGCACACTGCAACTCCGTCTGCACAGATAGACTTGGCTTAAAAAGAAATAGCCACTTGCAAAGTCATGAATCTCATTAAAACGGTATCCCACCACCTTAAGAAAAGCCATCAACAACAGGAATACTAAAATAATGGTGGAAACAAAGACTTCTCCGTACATGCATGATATTGAACTGCACTTCACTAAAAAGAAAAAAAGGACACAAACAAGAAATTAAAAAGATTTCTATCAAAAGGATGTAGTGATGAAGAAATCTACCACTGGTTCACAATGTAAACCAACAAGGAACAAGCATAGAATGGTAACACGATTGACTTGCTAACAGACCATAGATCCCTACATCAGTGGCTGTACATAAGATCAATATTTTGTCACAAGCTGAATTCTATTCAAAGTGTCAGTCAACAGTAAATAGCTTAACTAGCTATAGTCTGGCCACAGCAGCCACTGATTTAGGGATCTATGGTCTGTTAGCAAGTCAATCGTGTTACCATTCTATGCTCGTTCCTTGTTGGTTTACATTTTGAACCAGTGGTAGATTTCTTCATCACTACATCCTTTTGATTTCGATAGAAATCTTTTTAATTTCTTTGTTACACTGATTCAATGTGTTTTCAATAGTTACGACTTTTTCACAGCCAATAATAATTAGGCCTCGGTCACACTACGATAGTGACAAAGGCAAATCACTGCGATATCACATTCATGACAGCAAATGCACGCGGTCACACTATCTTAACTACCAGTAGTTATGGATATCCTAACCTAAAACCAGCCTCAAACTGTCATTCTAATGGGTGTGATACACCACCATGTTGTGACACGCCCACGTCACGTGACACAAAGCCATATGAATGAGGGTGTTCAATAAAAATAGAGGATCATAATGGTACCTGCAACATGGTCATAGGACACTTGGTTCCTGAGATATGAAACAAAATGTTAAAAACATAGTTTTTCACTCTCTTCGTGTGTTCCACTGTAGACCTGGGGTCAACCAACTCAAATTCGGATTTAATTTTTTAGTCAGTCGCTCAAAAATCGTTAAAAATCACATTTTGACATCAAAATAATAATACATTAGCAATAATTATTTGGCGATGGTCGTGACTTTGAGGCCCGTTTTGTAACAGTATTTTTCAACTCTACTGCAATTGTTTGGCATGTATACTGTGACCGCCGCCCTTATAATGATATTCACAATGCGTGGGCGAAAGTGTACCCGCCACCTTAACCCTTTAATTACTAAATTATCTTGCTGAAATTTTAACCTCGTAAATGCTGACCACTTCTCTCGTGAATATCTCGTGCGTCTTTTGTGCTACTGGTCTCAAATTTGCATCCTTTTACACCAGTGAGTAGCCGCAATTGCCCACACTCAAGTCGGTCAATATGCCCCTCCCGCTTCGAAATTGAAGCCGATAAAGTGCAACGACCTCGTCAAATTTTGTTCAAAGTTAGTACTTTGGGGATGGCTACTGAAAAGTACATACAAATAGCAGTGGTTTTGGTGAGAGCAAAATGTAGCCCAGATCATAGAGAATGCGCAAAAATGTGTTTTTCGAGCACCTTGAAGCCATAAAATGTCAACACTTTGTGGCAGCCATTTTGTTTTTCTTAAATCGTTGTGGAATTTGCACTGAAGCCATAGAAATGCCGTCGCCAATACGTTTAGCGCAGGGGCGCGTCGAAAACCACTCAATTTTTTGCGGTTATTTGTATTCTTCAATTTGGCTTAATTTTTGGATATTTTAGCACTTTTTCATAAAGTTATGGTGTCTGACGTATTTATGACGCCAAATGGCGTCATTAGGGCTTAAAGGGTTAAGCTCAAACACAACCAAATAAGTCTACTAGTCACAACAAACATACTGCACGATGTTAACAATAAAGAGAGGAAAAAATAATCCAGCAGGGAACCCATACATCATTGTGCAAGCAATGTAGAGAGGCAGCAACATAGTCCAGCAAGTAACCTAGTGCTAGCAATATAGACATGAAACAACATAGTCCAGCAGGTAACCCATATAGCATTTGAGTTAGCAACGTAGAGAGAAAACAGCATACCTCTGCAGGCAGCCTACATAGCATTGTGCTAGCAATGTAGAGAGGAAACAACATAGTCTAGTAGGCAAAGCATACAGCAATGTGCTAGCAATAGGGGCAGGCAAAGCATATGTAATATATAAACCATGGCTTGGAGGTGTGTATGCCGAATATACCACCCGAGGTCGAGGTCAGAGGAAGTTTGCAGCCGAGATAAACCCCGAGCGAAGCGAGGGGTTTATCGAGGCTGCAAACTTCCGATGACCGAGACCGAGGGTGGTATATTCGGCATACACACCGACAAGCCATGGTTCATATGTTATATACCTTAGCGTGTGGGCGTCGCTTCTTGCTCGCGTTCGCGTGGATCTCGATTTAGCGGTGAGTCACGGGCCGAGAGGAGGCCCCAAGTGTGTACGCGTACCTGAGTAGAGTGTGTGGGAAAGACTTGGACAGCTTTGTGCTTCTAGAGCGAAAGAGCGATCGCCATGCAAGTTTTACAAATTGTTCTTGCAATATTCAACATGACTTGGGCGGGGTTTGTCACATGCTTGCCAATTTAATACCCACTAGTGTCTGGATGATTGTACACTATAAATCTCAGCCACTTCTCGGCATCTTTGCCCTGCAACTGGGTGCTGCTAGTTGCAAGGCGAATAACTTTCCGAGGATGCCGTCGTGCAACCTCATCCTGGTCACGTGACCAGGGCACACCTCTTGGTTAACCCCTTGAGGAGTGTATTTCTCATATACCACCATGGTGGTATATATCGCATAATCTCCATGGTGGATTATGCGATATATACCACCATGGAGGTATATGAGAAATTCACTCTTTAATGGGTTAACTGAGGTGTGCACCATGGTGGGGAATATGACGAATATACCACCTGTGCCTTGTATGGGGACGCCCACGCACTATGGTATATGTACTGATAAATGTAACAATACTTACAGTACAAACACAAAACAGCATAATACAGCAAACAGACAAAGAATAATAGTCACAAACGACATCATGCAACATGCAAACAATGACACAGTGAGAAAAACGAAGGTGAATTAAACAATGCCTACGGGGTATAATATTTATAAGCAAAATGCAAACAAAGAAACAGCAATCATATGCCGCATGGGTAAGGAACCAAGGAACAGATACCACTGACATACTGCACAATTAAGCAAAGCAAACAAGAAGCAGACAGGCAAAGCACATAATACAGACAAGAAAATAGCAAATACACATAATAGTAAGCAAAAAACCTACAAAGCGTACAGCACGGACATGCACCGAGAAGGAAACCACCTACTGCAAACGGGAGATGAGTAAATGTACCTACCATAAAGTAACTATGCATACAGCGCAGCAAGAAACAGTAAGCAAACATCATGTACAGCACTGTAAAGACAATGGAGACCACACCCATGAGCAACCAGCCGTGAATGCATACAGCCAAACACCACTAGCAGACAATGCCTACCAATAACAATAGAACAGCAAACAACACATACTGTATACGTAACCCCACCACTACACAGCCATTATCTATTAAGCAAACAAGGCAAAGTAACCAATGTTCAGATCACACAGTCATACAACCATGCAAATAATAACTTATTCTAGCACAAACCACTCGCATACCTATATGCAATCAACACAGTGATCAGGAAACCATGAAGTGGAAAATTAACCTACTTACAAATAAGAGAGGATCGCCGAATAAAATGGAACGCCGAGTGAAAATGTGACTCACAACAACTAGAGTACCACTCAAAAACAAAACAATTAGCAACAGATGCCACAGGATGTCGAAGGGTGGGTCACACCACTATCGACAACCAACCATAGAAACTAACAGCCATACATACGAAAGAAACTAGATTCACATCCGACAATATGAAGACAGAAGATGCCATGCCACACTACAGGCAGGTTGGTAACAGCATAGGCAGAACCCTATACTCACTGAGGCAACATTACGCAACATTACCCAAGCAAACCATACTCATAATAATAATGTGCATCGAACAACAAAGCTCAGCAGGAATCCCCTCTCCCCACAAGAAACGCCAGCTAAGGCGTAGCTAACAACAATGCACCCAAAGACTATCTGTCCAATAGTCTGATAAATATAATGTTAAAAGCACCCCAAAACAGACTGTCCCAAAGACAAGGCTATCAAACACATGACATATGAAGCTTCACCATACAGCAACACAACAGCATGATACACATAAGGATCACAACAATCCACTCGACAACCACACTACAATAAATATGATCAACTCACAATAACACATAATACGTACAAGTCTTATAACCAACCAATCGAGAGAAAGAACCGATTCAGTATAATACAGCAAACTGAGCATACTATGCGCTAGACAGCAAACAAGAAGCAGCACCCCATGTCCATTGCACACAGCAGCAACATAATAGACCAACAGTCCACAACCAAATAAACAAAGCAACAAAGAGACAGAATTAAGACACAAAAACTGTATCACTATAAACTGCTGACTCAAAACACAACCATGCTCAGAACACTGCCACTCCACATGAGACAACACTCGCCAACAATACATACACTAGCTAGCTGCGAAGCAGACACTATTGAACTGGAGAAGAGCTCAGCCTAGAGAATTACAGGCATGCACATACCAGCTCAGCAAGTCTCCCCACCCATGCAGCATCGGAAACCACGCAGTACGGCATTGACAGTAAAGACACGAGGTGCCCAGGAGAACTTGGAACGAAATCATGTTGAACAGCAGTAGAGCCAAGAACTCTGACAAGCCCGCCACGTGTCACATACCCACGGACAGTGGACTATAGACAGAGGACTCAGGAGGAGCGAGCAGCAAGTAGCAGAGAAAAGGAGAACAGGAAACTGTTGGTGAACTCGCTAGTAGAGGCACAGCTAAAGCTAAGACCAGGACGTGCCAATAATCAAAGTAACGTGGACGAAGCCAGACTGAACTGGTCACGCCTATAAATACCACTAGTATGGGGAGTGACCACTCGTCTATTAACCACGCCTAACCATTCACAAGATATCACTGTAAAGCATCACACTAGAGATAAATTGATCTCAAAAATTACTGAAAGATTATGAAATGGTACGAGAAAAACTTAAAGGTTAGTAAAAATTGCTTACAAAATGAAATTTATTGTAATTTGCATTTGTGTCTATCTCACTGGTGTTCCATTGCCAGAAATGTAATACATTTTCGGGCACGTGCTGTTTACATACAGTACCGCTCACGAGTAAGTGTACTCAAACCCGCGGGCTAACCGCGCGTAACTCGGGGGTGCCCGCGTGTCCGTGAACGTGTACCCGCTGCCCGCACCACACTAACCCGCGGCCCTCATGCAGCCTTGCATGCACTCGCGACCCGCTGGATAGCTAGGCAGACTCACATTGTCGTTGTGTGACTTTCGCGAGCATATACAGTGCTCGCACGTATCCGCACCAGCGCGTGATGCACTCTGTATTCGCATCTACCCGCGGTTAATGATACACGGTTCCGCGGGCAAGACAAAATTACCCCCGGGTTGCCTGCGAGTCTCCCGCGGGTGTTGGTCCACTTACTCGTGAGCGGTACTGTACGAAAGCGAACCACAAATCTACAAATTGCTCTTGGAGAAGCTATGAAACTTCAAAGATTGTTAATTGGTGCTTGTTCATTGGTGCTCTAAAACATCATCTGTTACCACAGACAGACGGTCAACACTGCATACCGGAATAAAAGTATTGCAAGCAATGGTGGACGAAGAAACAAGCCATCCCGGGTGGAACGAACCGCGAGATTTCACAATAATGTTGCGTGATCACGGTGACATGACGCGAGTTATTAACGATGAAACTCGCCGATTATCAGCGGTATATTGTTAGAATCTCGTTGTTACTCGGCGATAGAAACCGCGGGACCACGACGGCTGGAGAATTAGCACTGTTACTGCGAAAACTAACTTGCTTGGATGATATAGCGCTGTACGAACACTGCCTGCTGTCCGAGATCTACCTACACATCAACTATCTCAGCTACCTTTGTTCCCGCTGTGTTCTTCCATGGTTGTTGCTACTGACTGCTGCTGTTATACTGGTACATTACTAGATGCGCTGTTGTTACTATGCTATGACTTACTCTTTCTCCATCCAGGTTGCAGTCGCGACGCAGACTAACAGCAGGCGGCAAGCTAGACAACTATACCTATACACAGCTTTGTCTTTATTATTAAATTGATGATGTAACAATATTATAATACTAAACCGTGACTAGAATCTCTGTTGTATCTACTGCAGTGGGTCATCACACAGTAAGTCCTAGCTTCGAGCATGAACCCAGTAGTCTTGGTCCTTCTTGGAGATTGTTGGATGTTCAAATCAAGTTTTCCATCGTTGGTAGTTTGTTATCTGGTACTTTAAGCCACCGTAACAATCTCGGAAAGGAGAGATCCAGTGAGATCTTGCCAGTTCCCGGGTGATCGCGCGCGTGCTCTTGCGGTATCTCACGTGATCACTCAACTCGCGGCGCGCGCGATCACCAGTATCTCAAGTGGTCTCACGAGATCGAGCGAGATTGCTGTGGAGATCGAGCTCGACAAGTCCGATTGCTCGCCTTTCTTGCTTAATTCGCCTCCAGGATAGTAACAGCCAGCCTTGATTGCTGTACTGAACGCAGCTAGAGCTTACAGCGGGAGAGTAGGCGCCCTCGATACACGCGTACGTACACAACGCACTCGACGCAAATAGAACAGCCATTTAGCACTTATGGTGGCAACTCGAGGCACGCATCATCGCTCGAGATCTCGCCTAGCATAGTGCTACAATGTAAGAACCCGCGAGGACGACATCTGACGTGATCTGTACGAGTTCACGGGACATGTAACGAGATCGCGACTGCAGTGTGAAATCTCGCGGTTCGTTCCACCCGGGATGGAACACACTTTTCAGCTTCCAGACGGAAGACACAAGGAGTTTGCTAACAACCTACTACTTGATTGCTGAAGCAATACAGCCACGAAAGAACTGTTTCCAGACCTGACCGTATTATGATTCTATCTAATTATCTGTAATTTTCACCTATTTTTATGCTAAAAATGGAACGCCCAAAATTCATCAACCGGAAATAAAATAAGCACCAGGCAAAGCTGTTTATAGCCTAGTACAAGAATTCCTGTCGAACTAGTGAAACCTCGTGAAATCTGTTAGAAAAACGGTTTCGAAATTTTGAAATCCTCCATTTTGTACAACATTTTGTATTACGCTATTGAGAGAAATAGTGCAAAAATTGCATTGCAATTTGGAACGGCGAAACTACGTGCGAGCGCTTATAAACAGCCATGACAGGTTAGCTAAGGTACTGTTATCTATGAATCACTGTCAAACTAAGGAATCCTGTTGCTCGTTGGCTACTGCCGCGCTGTTTTCTTGGTCCTCTCAATGATCGCCATACATTTCCCCACGTTAATTTACGGAAAAATATACGGTCAATCATTGTCCGTGTCCAATTATTTATGGCAATGCTATTGGCTTCTATTCTGACATTTGTTCTACAAAAGCATTAAAGCACCTTTGGTGCTTCATTATGTTAGTAATTGAAATGCACAAGAAATAGAATTTTTCACATCACAATTCGCGAAAACTATATATATTTGTAGCATCTTTCATATACTTCTACTCGAGATGGTGTGTGTTCTTTCCAGCCTCTGGCTGAAAAAAGGAGTTATTTTGTTCTCGAGTGAGTTGTAAGGTTACTCGATCTAGTGCCTACAACAAAGAAACTCTATATCTATCCACTGATACACCCAGATTGAGATAGTCCAGTAACTGGTACTTAGATAATCTTCTATAATCAATGACCTTGTCTAGTTCACTTGAACTGCTTGATTGACTAGCTTTTGGTCCTCCTCGGGCGAAGAAAGGGCGCGAAACACACAGACTAACGATGGTACGTGGTAAGGCCAGTTTTCTCACTGTTGATTATGTAACATGATGCAATCGACACCACCAAGTCGATGATGGCAAATATTGTGGACATGTGGCAAGCAGATCGATGCACTTTGATCCGATCTTAAGCCAATGCGCATTTAACCAGTTATGGAGTAGGGCTAAAACGAATACTTGTACTATTCGACTATTCGATCGTTTTGACAGTATTCGAATGCTATTGCAGCTATTCGAATATTCGTTTGAAGTCTTTTAGCAGTTGGGAAACTTGGGCTATTTGTAATCACGCAGTCCACAAATCAAGCCTGAGCCCTGACTGTATGTTGATATACAACTTTCAAACATATTTTGTTCTTGCGCACTGGTTGCTAGAGCTAGTTTTATTCCGATAATAGAGTATTCGACTATTCGTTCGTTTTAGCTAGTGACAATTCAAACATGAAAATGTGTTATTCGTTTCAGCCCTATTATGTAGTGTGGACAAGCACTGTTTGGAAATTGGATGGTACAAAAGCTCAAATTTCATTGGCCTGATTTATTATTAATTATTAATACATGTACAGTGTAGATCAGAAGCTATGAGAGAGACGTTAAAGAGTAGAAGCATGATCGAAACATTCTATGCTGTGCTATACCGTATATGAGCTACATGAACCTAACAAACAAGCAGGAAAGAAATGAAAGATATTTACAATATTATGTCAGACATGTTATCATCTACATTACAGTGCTTTTAATCTAGAGGAGCCACTTTTGTGTTTTGTGGTTAACAAGTATGTTTTGTGTTCAGAAAAAGTAACTATAGTTGCTATTGGACTGAAATTTGCTATGAGTGTTCACACATCATTCCGTAGTGTGTGTAGAAAATCTGGACTGATTATGCTAGTTGACAGTAAAGTTGTTGCTGCTTGTGTACCAGGCATTGGTTTGCAATTATGAAAAAATGTGTTTAGAGCAGGAAAATAGTATGGAGCTGAGTTAAGAAAATTCCCTTTGCAGTCTGCTTGAATGACTATTCAGTTTTAATCTCAGCAAGTTAGAGAGCTTAACTTCCAAGCATAGTGAATTATGAGCCCTAAATGTACCAGAAATTGGCGATTTTTGGTGATAAAAGTGTTAAGGCTGAAATCTGGACATCTTTGCGAGTTAAGAAAAACCACTTGATCTCTGGATAGCCAGATACTTGTAGTTTTCACTAGTTTTTAAACTAGCGCGATACGTTCATCCATGCGCAAACGCGGTCAGCGAGAACACCAACTTTAGCTGTGACTTCGATTCTCTGCCGTGTTATAATGATATTCATCCAATATGAGCGTTTATCGATTACGTGTTTCTGCGTGCGCTGCGCCGCTCACTGTCGAGCGGCAAGAATGGCGCCGATCAAAAGCTGTGTTTTGCGCTTGCCCGTTCTTAAGCGTGCTTCTACAGCATAGATATTAGCTAAGCTCGAGGAATAATAACCGCCAAGCCTCGTTGTGGCGCTAGACTGTGGCTGCTGTGTCGTAGGTGTGGTTCATTGTGACGTTGTACAAATTATAGTGATGTCACAAACATGGCGCTATGTATTAGCTTCAATGGGAGAGAGCTGTAGAGCATCGTGTGTCTTGCATTTTTTCATGCTTATAGTTGCAATCTGCATTAATGCAATAGAAAGGGCTATGTAGAAAGTTGTGTGGACTAACTACACACACAACTCTGGGAATAAAAAGTGGCTCCTCTAGATTAAAAGCACTGTAGATATTACCACATTTCATATATGAAATGTTTGGCTGTCGAAAATTACCGGTTATACGGTACTTACACACTGTAGTCAAGGCACATGCTTTAATTATTATTTTTTGCTTCTACGAATTTACAAAAGCTTCATGTAAATAATTTTTGCAAGATCAAAAATTTCAACTCACCACTCATACTGGCTAGCTCGTTTTCTCCAATTTCCTCCAAAGCTGCTTTCAACACTGTCCATGATGGAAGACCATGTTGAGTGACATTGTCTTGTTGCTGCAGCCACAATGATATCATCTCCATCATACAGTCACTAATGTCTCCATGTTGTTCCTTCTTAATCCTCTTTAGTGTAGGATAGAGCAGTCCCAGGGCTAGACCAAGACTCTGCCAGTTAACTACATTCTTCAAGAACATCTTTACTTCAAACAGGTCATCAATACCTGTATTAGAGGAGTACCACTGTCACAACTTGTGTACATGTGTGTACTGTGACTCACTGAGGGTACCGGATAAGTCATGACTACCAGCTGGATCAGACACCTCAGGTGCTATGAAAAATAAGTTAAAGCATGTAAAGTACAGTCTGCCATTGGTCAATATAGTCAATGTATTATGCCTGCTTCCAATGAGCTAGACATAAAATCTATCATAGAGTAGTTCGATGTTCTATCATGTTCAGTAATCATTCTTGTAACACGTACAGTAGGTACGTGCACCTATATTGTAGTTCAAGTTGTTTTTGTGGAGATTTCATTAATTGGGAATGACTTCTGTAGCAAATTCACATACAAGCACCTGTCCTTGTACCATTATGGAAATTAATTTCTGAAAAGTACATGTAAATCGACTTCCGGGATTCATTCCTGCGTCATTTTAGGGTAGATTTGTATTGCGGTCATTGGACAATAATTTACTAAACACTTTGACCTAATATTACACGCTACAGGAAACACATTCCAGTAAACCAAACGGCATGGTAAACTTTGAAGTACCGCACTGCCTATTCAGTCAAGTGGACCTACTCTACCACGTTAGCTAACTCCGTTGTTCTGAAAACTGTTATTAAACTAGGCACCAAAGGTGCAGATGCCTCAGTGGAACATTTGACATACACAGTAACTGCAGCTATTATACCTTTCTGTACAGCAATCACAAAGCAATAGTTATGCAATCAGCTGAAGCCAATCAGTGCTGACCACAATTCAACTGGGCATGCCTACAATATTCAGTACTGCCCATCGCTGCCCATGCATACTGAACACGCTGCCCATGCATACTGAACACGAGCGAGATAGCTTCCATAGCTTGCTTACACAATTTCTCTGGACCTGCGCTGCTATCCTGTAGTGAAATTCTAACCTATCAGCTTCTAGGTAGTCAACTGTGGATAGCTTTGCCTTTGAAGAACTCCAGATCGCCAGCAACAGCCATGATAAATCGCGAGGGAGCAAATTGCGCCATAACTCATGAACTAAGCTTCGTATGAAGTTTTCACATGATCGAAAGCAAGATAATACCGTGTTCTACTTGCATTGCTAGTTTCAGAGCTTAACTTTCAGCGTGCGCCTACAAAACTTAACCAGGTGACGAGGTAACTCACGAACAGAGCCTTATAACCAAAATCCTTACAATTCATTTTCAAGCAAATATCGACTTTAGCTTGTGTTGCACTTTCAGCGCTTAGTTTTCAGCGAGCGACCAGAAATCCTGCCGACAGACAGATACATATATACATACACAAACAGACTACCGTATGCCCCGTGGCTCCGCCCACCGAGGCATAACAATACAAAACTATAATTTGGACCCTTTGCCCATCGTTTTGCGAAGCAGCGACACTCATACACGCATTCATTTCTCCAGGGCGAGCGTTTGGTTTCAGCCACTAGAGACGCCATCGTAACAAATAAACGGAGGTGTGACACAATACCATGCACAGGAATCAATTTAGACAAAAGCATACCTTCTCTCTCAGATACTGATGGTGGAACAGGTGCTATAAAATGTTCCTCCAATATCTTGACCTCCTCCATTACACCAGCATGTTGTAGAGCAGTGATCAGTGTTCCCCAGGTCAGCGGTCTAGGGTCATGCTCCTGGTTAGCTCCTCTCAACCATTCAGAGAACAGATAGTATACTGGATCCGTTTCAGTTTTCAAGTTTGCTATGATGTGCTGAGGGAAGTTCAATGCTATAGCTAGCTGTGTTACTCGTGGTGTGATCCGTGCCATGAGTCTGAAGGGAATCGTTCCTCCATCTCTACTGGTCTTGTCCATGTACTGCAGGTTCTTGAGTGTTGGTTTAGCATCTGTATAATTTATGAAGTCAAAATAATTATGAGTCATGGATCCAAGATTAATAATGCTGACCTCTAGATATAGGTCCGGGGTTCTGTTCCACGTCACCAGCTGACAGCAGGAGGTGAGTAATGACTGCCACGAGCAGCAGAGCAAGAGCGCGCCTTATGAGCAGAGAGCGACACAGAGATGAGAACAGCCCAGCACTGCCACCACCAGCTAGGAACCAGCCATGAGCCACAGACTGCTGTTGCTGCTGGTAGAGATTGCGGAAGAGAGAGCTGCTGGGTGGACGAGAACAGTTGAACAGCCCTATCTTAGCACGCCATAACTCAAGAGAGATCATGACTGGACCGATCGCATAGGATTCAATGAGCTGATTGCTAGCCTCCCAGAACGCGCCAAAAATAATCACGTGATTGCTTTACGAGAATTTTTCGCGGGCTAGGCTAAATCTGTGTTATAAAAATACAAGTTATAGTAGTACTAATATAGTACATATGTAGCAATCTCATCAGTAGTAGCCTTGTCCATATCAGCTCCTCTCATAGCATCTATTAGTTGCTGCCATGAGCAGGTCCCTGATGATAACCACTGGTTTAACACTGCTCTCACTAAATCCTTCTTATCTTGGTTTGACCGATCATTTTCTATCTTCATCACATCTTGACGTGATTTCAAGAGGAGATGAGCAAACTGTATGCACTTATCCTTGTCATGGAAATCAGCAATGGAGTCTTTAATACGGAGATAACTATCATCATCTTTCGTGATAGCGATGAGTAAAGACCATGATGGTATTTCACCTGCATGGGCAAGCAAAAGAGAACTGAATGAATGAAGCACCAAAGGTGCAGATGCCTCGTTGGAATGCAACCATTTCACATACACAGCAACAAACTGCAGCTGTTATACCTTTCTGTACAGCAGTATAATACTTATGCAATGCAATTCCTGTATGATGAAATTAAAGCTGAAGAGCGCTGCAACAAGCTGCAGTACAGCACTGTTTGCAGAATAAGCTAGTGGGTTGCAACTATGCAATCAGAAGCCAATCAGTGCTGACCACTAATTCAACTGGGCGTGTCTATAAAGTTCACGGCACAGCACATACACGAGCGAGATACTAGTAGCGTCCTACGCTGCTATCCTGTGATTTATCAGTTTCTAGGCAGTCAACTGTGGATAGTTTTGTCTACAGAGAACTCTAGATCATCGGCAACTACTGTAGCTCAAGCCGGCGAGCTCAAGCTCGAGCTGTAGGCCTTCGAGAGAATTTCGCTGGACCTACCAAGCTGTTTTGTAGTACAAACGAACTCACTAGCTGTAAGGCAGTCAGCTGTAAACTGTTTTGTCTTTAGAGGAGTCCAGATAGCCGGGAACAGCCGTCGAGGTAAGCATCTCACGCCATAACTCACGAACGGAACTTTAGAACCAACAATTTATCAATTCAGTTCTGAGCAAATAGCGACTTCTACCTGTGTTGCTGATATCAGCGCTTAGTTTTTAGCGTGCGATGCGCTATGCCGGCAACGGACAGATACACACACACACACAACACGACTACTGTATGCCTCGTGGCTCCGCCCACCGAGGCATAATCGTGGCTCCGCCCACCGAGGCATAACAACAAAGGTCAGTCTCTCTACAATAACTGCAGCAGGATAGGCTGAATAGCACATTGTTCTAGTAATAACTTGTGGTATATCTAACCCTCCAGGGGATGATTCTAGGTAGGTCTGTAGCTGTTTGTCACACATGCAGCTTTATCAACAAACAGTTTCATAATAGAATATTGCAGCATAGAATTGGTTGCAGTAACAGAGGAGTGATATAATTTTGGTGATAGAAATGGTTTGTCAATAGAGTATCACGTGCATCACAGCGATTTTTCACAATAATGCATGGCTCCATTATGATGAACTATGTATTATCAGCTTACCAGCAACAGATCCTGATGGTCTAACAGTACCAGCTGCAGCTGAAGGGTCTGTGGGACAGTGAATGAGAAATAACACAAAAGTTAATAGAGACATGCACACACATTATGAAAGTGATCCAATTTTTTGTGATGAATAACAAATGACATGGTATACTTTAGCTAACAACAATTATACTTATTTTTATTCTTGCAAACAATGACACTAATTTTTAACCTGGAGAGTCCATCTGAACAGTTCTTCCCGCCCTCATTCCAGCACCAGCTGCTACTGCTGTGTACACAAATAAAGCGAGTCATAGCAATATTAGAGCTAGAGGATAAAATCACCAAGAACTATCAGATTGCTTTGGAATAGAATGCACCATGTGCTACAATGCGTTTCACTTCTGCAGCAGATACATGTAGATTACTTCAAGATTCACATAATAGTAAAGACTGGTGAATGACTCCCAACCACATGCACGTAACCTTTTTTGACAGAAAATCTGAGGCGAGTGAAGTGAGAGAACACTGCAGGTCACTAGGACACTGCAATAGCTGATAGAGAGAAACTATTTACTGGATAGAGCTAGTAGTGCTTGCAACAACAGGTTCATGTATGAAGTGCACAAAGTAAAATATAGACAAAGCACTGTTTAGACAATTTAGACACAAGCATACCTCTCTCATAACCTCAGATAATGATGGAACAGTTGTTATGAAATGTTCCTCCAATATCTAGACCTCCTCCATTACACCAGCATGTTGTAGAGCAGTGATCAGTGTTCCCCAGGTCAGTGGTCTCTAGTCTTGCTCCTGGTAGCGTCCTACCAACCATTCAGAGAGCAAAATAATAGCAGATTGTGAGGAGTGTGGTTTTTTCTCAGTCTTTAATTTCACTATAGTGTGATGAGGGAAGGTCAATGATATAGCCAGATAGGTCACTCGTGGGTCCGATCCATAATAATAATAAAATTAATTTATTAATAATAAATTTATGGGACAACGTGAAAATTTTCACACTTGAAGCACCCACAAAAATCATAGGCAATTCGGTCTGGGCGAATTTTTATAAAACAGCAATCCAGCTGAAACAAAAGATTATACACAGCGACTGGACATAATAATAGATGGAACGTGTAACTAAGCAGTCTGACCCCATAGATAAGGACCAGCTATACTCTCAGCAACACACACATGTCCTCCGTCTAACAAACAGAGAGAAGGACACAATGTACACCACAAGTCACCCCTGCTGGCTTACCCACTGGCTCAATCGCTCCTTAACTCACTCACTCACCCACCCACTCATTCACTCACCCACTCACTCACATACCACATCACACCACCACACCACCTCACTCACCCACCCAATCACTAT